>CM053517.1:22145806-22507787 GCA_028627145.1 Eidolon dupreanum | reverse complement strand
GACTATAAAAAGAAAGCAGGAAGAACCACAAATACATGGAGATTAAACAACATGCTCCTGAAGAATAACTGGGTCAGCGAAGAAATTAAAAGAGAGATCAAGAGATACATAGAAATGAATGATATTTATACTACAACATATCAAAACATTTGGGAAATGGCAAAAGCAGTAATGAGTGGAAAGTTTATATAATTACAGGCTTACCTCAAAAAACTAGAACAAATCCAAATAAATAACCTAATGCTTCATCTTAAAAAACTAGAAAAGGAAGAACAAATGAAACCTAAAATCAGCAGAAGGAAAGAAATAATCAAAATTAGAGTAGAATCAACTGAAACTGAAAAAAGAAACAATAAAAAAAAATAAATGCAATAAAGAGCTGGTTCTTTGAGAAGGTTAATAAAATTGAAAAACCCCTGGCTAGACTCGCTAAAGAAAAAAGAGAGAACAGACATAAATAAAGAAAATCAGAGATAAAAGAGGAGAAGTTATGACAGATAGTGCAGAAATATAAAGGATCATACAAGAATACTATGAAAAAGTATGTAACACCAAATTTAATAACCTAGAAGAAATTGACAAGTACTTAGAAAGATACAACCTTCCTAGACTGAATCAAGAAAAACTGGAAAATCTAAATAGACTGAACAGCAGTATGGAAATTCAGGCAATCATCAAAAACCTACCAAAAAGTAAAACTCTAGAACCAAATGGCTTCACCAGTAAATTCTACCAAACATTCAAAGACTTAATAACTATTTTCAAACTCTTCCAAAAAATTGAAGAGGAGGCAATACTTCCTAACTCATTATATGAGGCCAATATTACCTTGATACCAAAATCTGGTAAAGATAACACACAAAAAGAAAACTACAGACCAATATCTCTCATGAACACAGAAGCAAAAATCCTAAATAAGATACTAGGGCACTAAAAACAGCAACATATTAAAAGAATTATACACCATGATAAAGTGAGCTTCATCCCAGAGGCACAGAGATAGTTCAGCATATGAAAATCGATTAATGTAATACACTACATAAATTAAAAAATAAGAATCATATGATCATATCAATAGATGCAGAAAAGCCTTTGACAAGATACAGCACCTATTTATGATCAAAACACGAAACAAAATCAATATAGAAGGAAAATACCTTAACATAATAAAGGCCATCTATGACAAACCCTCAGCCAACATTATACTTAATGGTGAAAAACTAAAAACCTTTCCTCTAAGATCAAGAATAGGAGAAGGCTGTCCACTATCGCCACTGTTATTCAGTATAACATTGGAGGTCCTAGCAAGTACAGTCAGGCAAGAGAAAGATATAAAATGCATCTAAATAAAAAACGAAGAAGTCAAACTGTCACTATTTTCAGATGACATGATTCTCTATATAAAAAACCCTAAAGACTCCCCAAGAACACTACTAGAAACAATAAGTAAATATAGTAAAGTCTCTGGATACAAAAATCAATGTTCAAAAATCCATAGCGTTCCTATACTCTAATAATGAAGTGTCAGAAAAAGAAATGGAAAAAAATAATTCCTTTTGCAATTGCAATAAAAAAGAATAAAATACTTAGGAATAAATCTAACAAAACATGTGAAGGACCTATATAATGAAAACTGTAAGACCCTATTAAAAGAAATCGAAGAAGATACAAAGAAATGGAAAGATATTCCTTATTCTTGGATTGGAAGAATCAACATAGTTAAAATGACCATATTACCTAAAGCATTATACAGATTAAATGCAATCCCCATCAAAATCTCATTGGCATATTTTAAAGAAATAAACAAAAATCAACAGATTTGTATGGAAGCACAAAAGACAAAGCAAGGATTGCCGAAGTCATCTTGAGACAAAAGACTGAGGCTGGAGGCATCATTCTGCCTGACTTCAAATTATACTACAAAGCGAAAGTAATCAAAATGGCATAGTACTGGCAGAAAAACAGACACATGGACCAGTGGAACAGAAGAACAGTCCAGAAGTAAACCCATATTTACATAGGCAAATGATTTTTGACAAAAAAAAAAAAAAAAGCCAAACACATACAGTGAAGAAAGGAAAGCCTCTTCAATAAATGATACTGACAAAACTGGAAAACCACTTGCAGAAGAATGAAACTTGACTGTTGTCTATCACCATACACCAAAATGAACTCAAAATGTATTAAGAACCTGAATATAAGACCTGAAACAATAAAATGCATAGAAGAAAACATAAGAACTAAACTCAAGGACCTTGGACTTAAAGAGGATTTTATGAATTTGACCTCAAAGGCAAGGGAAGTAAAAGCAAAAATAAATGAATGGGACTACATCAAACTAAAAAGCTTCTGCTCAACCAAGGAAATCATCAATAAGGTAAAGAGACAACCATCTGAATGGGAAAATATATTTGCAAGCAATGCCTTTGATAAGAGCCTAATATCCAAAATATACAAAGAACTCATACGACTCAAGAACAACAAAAAAACAAATAACCCAATCAAAAAAATGGGCAGAGGACTTGAACAGACACTTCTCCCTAGAAGACACACAAATGGCCAACAAATATATGAAAAGATGTTCAACATCATAGCTATTAGGGAAATGCAAATCAAAACCACAATAAGATACCATCTCACACCTGTTAGAATAACTATAATCAACAGGACAAGTAATAACAAATGTTGGAGAGGATGCGAAGAAAAAGGAACCCTCATACACTGCTGGTGGGACTGCAAATTGGTACAGCCACTATGGAAAACAGTATGGAGGTTTTTCAAAAAACTAAGAATTGATCTGCCATATGATCCAGCAATCCCTCTATTGGATATTTACAACAAGAAATTGAAAGCTCATATCCAAAAAGACGTTTGCACACCGATGTTCATAGCAGCATTATTCACAGTGGCCAGGACATGGAAGCAACCAAAATACCCTATGATAGATAATTGGCTAAAGAAGCTGTGGTACATATACAATGGAATATTACTCAGCCATAAAAAGAGATGAAATATTGCCAAGTGCCACAACATGGATGGACCTTGAGATAATCATGCTAAGTGAAATAAGGCAGACAGAAAAGGTCAAAAATCACATGATATCACTTATATGTGGGATATAAACCTAAAAGCGACAAACAAACAGGACAAACAATCAGAGAATCGTAGACATGGACAGTAGACTAGTGGTTACCAGAGGGTAGGGGAGGTGGGGGGAGGTAGATGGGGTAAAGGAGTCAAATATGTGGTGACCAAAAAAAGCTCTAACTATGGGCGATGAACATGCAATGCAATATAAATGTGACTTATTGTTACATTGTACATTTGAAACTTACTGAGTTTTGTTAACCAATTTCACCATTATAAAAACAAACAAACAAACAAGAAAAACAGCTAGTATTTAATGAAAGCTGGTGTGTAGCATGAAGTGTTCAAAGCATTTTATTTATGTTAGTTTATTTAACCCTCAGAATAATGCTGAGTCGGTGCTCTTATCATTTTTGTTGTCTTAGAGAAGAAGACAACACAACCCAGAGAGATTAGGTAAATTGCCCAGGATCACACAGGAGGTGGCAGACCTGGGTGTCTAACCAGGCAGTGTATTGCAGACCTCACTCTCTTATTTCACCACAAAATACTATCTCTTCAACTATCTCTTCTGTATCCCCAGCCCTAGAAGGATGCTAACACATAGGTGACACTAGATACATACTTATAGAATAAATGCTATATCAACAGACAAGAAACCAAGTCTACTACCCTTCCAGCATCAGGTAGTCTCATAGTCCCACTGGTTGCACCACACAGGTGGTCATTGTCCTCTCTCTGAATAAGGCATCCTAGAGACCATCTGGCTGAGTGGAAGAGTTCATTTTGTTCTTTCTTATTCTGGCTCAGCCTCTTTCCTCCATCAGCACAGCTTTTCAGTGTAAACCCAAACAGTTGATTAGGAAACAGTGCCCTGTGCTGACACATATGAGGTCTTGCTATGTTGCTCACTTCAGTGTTGCAGCATGAGCTATGAGAGATTCAGCCAGTCCCCGCCTGAGCCCTCAAGACATTCCTCCTCCTGCAGCAGCATCCAGATTAATTTTAATGCCAAGTCAGATGGCGAATTGAGTTACTGAGTGACCAGGGCCCTTTAGCCCTCTGTCTGGTTGCCTGTCTGGTCCCTTAACAGAGGTCCCCTCTTTGTCATCCTTCATCTCTTCCTATTCCTCCCCCGCAGAGGGTCCGTGTTGAAAGGTCTCACCCATTGCATCACTCTCCTATGATCCCCTGGTTTTTTGACTATCGATTTTTCTAAGAGTCTCTCTCTGAACCCCCTTCTCTTACTAGCTTTTCTTCCATTCATATTTACCGCCTTAATGAATATTATGTTTTTCTTGCTGTTGTAGGGGACCACCCAGCCTGAGATGTCTCCCAGAGCCCCACCTATTCTAATCTCCTTACTCCAGTGGAGCCTCAGCCAGTGCATGGCAATGATAATGGTTTCCTTTAGGCTGAAGTTTTGGAACTGAACCCAAAGGGAAAGGGGAGATGTGGTGGAGTTACCACTGGGTGAGGATCGGAAGGTTCTTCTCACTATTTCAATCCCTGCTGAGGTTCTAAGGACAATAATGACAAGTGATATTAGCATCATTTATTTTAGTTGATTTTCCTTTGATAAAAATTTTAAATGCTATTTTAAAAGGAATCAAGAGGCAGAGGTAGAAAAAGAAAAATTGATAAACATAGACAAACCAGAGAATTAGGTATTGTTGCTCTTAGGAGATACTAATTAACTTTCCTATGGCAACAGTGCTAGATTTGGGATGCTCAAAATCATTGCCTTGAATGTGTCTCTGATTCCTGTACAGCAGGATTTGAAGTGGGGGTCTAATAAGCGTGGCTGAGGAAGATGAAATGAAGATGTGTAACAGTCAGGGGAAGGTGTGTTTACTTTTTATATTCCATTGAGTAAAGCAATGGAATTTTTTATTCACTAGAGTTTCCAAAGGTGCTGATGGTCATAAGAAAAGCTACAATAGCATGTGTGAACAGGGTTAACTGTACCTCTCAGGTAACAGGGTACAGCAGAAAAAGGTCACAGTTCTGGTGGTGTGTGTGTTTAAATCTATGTGTGTTCAGCAAGGGAGGGCCCCACAATAGGTAGATGCCTAGAAGAGCAGAGAAGTGCACAGGAGAGCCCAGTGGACTTGGGGAGAAGGGGAGTTTGTGGAAAAAGGAGAGGAAGAAAAGGGAGAGTTTGTTCTGGACTCACAACTTGCTCAAATTACGAAAAGATGGCAAAAACTGTCCTGCAGCCTTCACCCAGTTATCTACCCTCACCCTATAGAGGAGACTAAAATCTTAGAGGGAAGTATAGGTTACTTATATGAGTAGGGTCCTGTGATGCTTTTCTTTGCCCCAAAACAAGCTAACAGATAAAAGTCCTAAGAAAATTATTCACAAAGATTAAAGGTACCTACAGGAAAAAGAGACTGGCTATTCACTCCCCAGATGAACACTGATTAACTATAGCAACTCATAGGCTTACCTAAGTGCACTCAGAATAGCAAGGTGAGAGTTCTAAGCAAATGACTGTTGCCTACTTACTGTTGGCTGGAAGTGGCCATGATGAAAGGCAAAGAGAGAAGGGTCAGTGGTTGGACAAGCTGCTCTTGTGCCATTCAGTGGGGCAAAAATGTTTCCTATGAGTTTCCTATGTGCCTGAAAGATGCTATAAAAAGTAACCATGCTAGAGCCATTTTGATGAGATCCTACCCAAGAAGGTTGCCTGCTGGGGTGGAGGGACTCCATCAGTAAGAGACTATGGAACTTACCTGTAGGAGCAGGACTCTAGTGAGGGTCACAACACATCAGACAGCAGAAAACTGAGCAGTGCTGAGGTCCCCTATGATGGACCTCCCAAGACCTTGCTGCCATACTAGAGGATGTGTTCTCTCAGCCAAGAGAGAACTACAAAGAGCAGCCACTAAATAAAAAGAACTTAATCCATCTTCCTCTGTCCCTAGGAGGAGTTGGAGATAGAAGGAGAATTAATGATCTTTTTCCCACAGTGGGTTTCTGAGCCACAAGTCAGGCCTATGATTTGAAGATGAGAGGAGTTTGAACAGGAGGTGACATTTAAGTTTTGGTTGAACTGGACTAAACTATTTTTTCAATACCTGGAAGTGACCAGAAAGCTAATGTGTCTGCTCAAGCCAGTCTTCAGAAGCAAGTCAGAGAGATTCTCTATAACACAATGGACAGCAGTAGCAGAGGTAAGAGAAAAATGAAGCAGTTTTTTGTTTCAAATTTATCCCATTTGATAATATATATACACATATATATCTACATATAGGCATATATACTTATATACATATATATATAGCTATTCTTGTATAATTACAAAAAAAAGCTCCTGAGAGACAAAAAGAAAATAAAAATGTATTATCTCTACAACTAGAAGGGTAAATGGAGCAAGACTTTGACTTCAGTTTTTACTTGTCCTATGTTATTCAAATGTTTCACAACAAGCTTGTATTACTTTTATAATTTAAAAAATTAATTTTGTAAAATGTAGTATGCTAATCAAACAGCTCAGAGTCTTGAAGTCTCCCCCTCCAGCTAGTGAATATTCAGAGGAGAAGGATGTGCTGGTAAACCAGTGGCTGCAGGGGAAAAAGATGTCTCAATTCGTGATGTTTGCCAAATTCCACGGTATGAAAACTTCAACCACAGTTGATTTCAAACTACCAACAGTTTAACCACTGGCTCACCAAATCCCCAGCTATTTAACAATCAGCTAATCTGGCTCCCACACACCAAACGAAGCACCATGTGGGTGGGAGTGGTCAGTGTCTTTGCCCTGGCAATTCATGTCCAGGCTCTGTTAATTTCCAGCTGACTGGCAGGCCAGCCCATGTCCAGGAGTAACAAAGGGTCACCAGTTTCAAGAGTAAAATGTCAGGGCATTCCAGCAGGCCAGTTCCCTTACTCCAACAAGCTGTTTATTTGAGCCAGGTGGAAGATTCTAGGGTAAGGTTTTTGGTTGTTGTTGTTTTTTTTTTTGGTAGGGGGAGAAGTGCGTGTCAGAAGAGACAGAGAAGCAGTGCAAAACAAAATCTCAGACATCAGTGACCCTTGCAGCTGTAGGGCTCCTCCACAGCAAGGATGAGAAAAATGTTAGAAAGTCATAAAGTTTAATATTCTACTTCAGCATGGTGCTGTCATTACATAATGATAGTAACAGTCACTATAATAATGACAATTTATTGAATGCTCACTCTGTGTTGTGTTTACCATGTGCTAAAACACTGTATATGGAGAACCTCATTTACTTCTCACAGCAATCATACAAGATAAGGACTCATTATTTCTACTTTGCAGGAGAAGGAACTGAGACTTAGATGTGTTAAACAACTTACCCAAGATCCTCAAGATCCTCCTCTGTTTTACTTATAAAACAGATTCAAACTGATGTTTTAGTCCAAAGGAAAGCTGAATTACTTCTTGGCTGCACTAAATCTCATCTCACAATGAGGCTGAGTTCAACAGTAAGCCAGGATCCACTAAGAGATGCTGAAATCTGACCTGAAAATGTCCAGATTTAGTTGTCTCCTCCCTATCTCCACTCAGGAAAGGAGTGTTTGATCTTGCTACATCTGCTTCTTGAGAAAAAGTGCTTTCTAACTCATCTATGTGAGCTTTGGACATATAATCTAATCTCTCCTAGTCTCAGTCTGTCACTTATCAAAATAGAGAATTAAAGCAAATAATTTCTGAAAATGACAGACCTATATATTGACAGACCCATTTTCTCTATTAATGGAAATACATGAAAGCCTGGGGAAATGAGTAACTTCTTTACATAATACTCTCATTTCACAAATATACCAGGCATGATTCTGAAAGATGTTGAGAATATAGTCTTTTCTTACAAAGACTTGAGGTCCTCAAAAAAAAAAAAAAAAAATCAGGAAAGAGAGAGGAAGCGGTGGAGGACATGAGCAATTTCATACATACGCTGAGGGCCTACAGTGTGCCAGATATTGCACAAAGTATGGAAAAACTACTTGGAAGTTAGACTGTTACAAGAAAGGCAAGGCCATTGGTATCAGACTGACCTGAACTGGGATCACAGCTCTGCCACTGTGTGACGCTGTTTCCTTGTGTCTAAGTCAGGGATAATGCCAAATTCATTTCTCAGGATAAAAATGAGATGGCCTATGCATCAAAAACAGAATTTAAAAATGGTAATAACTACATCTCTATCAACAAGTACCTCAAATGGGAAAGAATTAAGTGCTCCAACCAAAAGATAGGATGGGCGAATGGATAAGCAAACAGGACCCCTATATATGCTGCCTACAAGAGACTCACTTCAGATTAAAAGACACACACAGACTAAAAGAAAGGGGATGGAAAAAGATATTGCCTTGATGGACCCAAAGGGTGTTGTGCTGAATGAAATAAGTCAGATAGAGAAAGACAAATATCGCATAATTTCACATACATGTGGAATCTAAAGAACAAAATCAACAACAACAACAGAAGTGGAAATAAACTCATAGATATAGAGAATATTTTGAGAGCTACTAGATGGGTAGGGGATTAAGGGGACAACAAAAAAGGGCAAAGGGATTAAGATGTACAAATGGATAATAACAAAATAGACATGGAGATGTAAAGTGTAGCATAAGGAAAATAGTTAATGATGTTGTAATAAATATGTAAAGGAGAAGAGGTGTACTAGATTTAGTAGGGTGATCACTTTGTGAGTTACATAGATCTCTAATCACTATGCTGTACAACTGAAACTAATATATTATTGTATGCCAACTATAACTGAAAAAAAAACTCATTGAATTATATACTGTAAATATAAGCAACTAATTGTCTATCATATTTCAATAAAGCTGAAAATAAAAGAGAGAATGAAGTGAGGCCTGCATCCGTGAAAGTCCCCAGAGTAAAGTTAGAGGAAAGAAGACCCCCTCCTTGCACTGGGCTGGGGCAGGTGCAGAGCCTTTAGTCATCAGGTATTGTGCTTTGTGGTGATAAGTGGCTATGAAAGAATCAATGTTAAAATAAATTAATAGTCACAGAAGATGAGGGGCAATGAATCAGCCTTCTACTTTTCAGATTCAACATTTATTGACAACTGACTGTAAGTTGAACACTAGGGCTAGTGGTTTCATCCTGTTATTTCACTTAACTTTCAAAATAGTCCCAAGAGATAAAGATAATGCATTATTCCCACTTTATAGGTGAAAACTTTTTCCCAAAGGCACCCAGCTTGGTAACTGCAGACTCAAAGTCCACTGATTTTTGTATTTTACCTCAATGTTAGTTTGTTTGTTCCTTCTCTGTGATTTCTGGGCACTCCCTCCCTCATTCCTTCGCCCTTTGTACTCACTCTCCCTGGCCTTTCCTCCTCTCTGGACACTTCTGTTGGTTCACATTTGCCCATCTGCTTCTCTTGCCTTGAGCCTTGGGGACACAGGAAAGCAGCAAACAGCTATAATGTGTCCCTCTTATCTGTATAAACTAGACTCTGAGTGGCCTCACAGAGAGATGCTCAGGCTGGGGTTTTTCTGTAAAAGAGAAAGCAAGAACCCTCCTAAGCACTGATGTTAATATTTCACTCTTTGAGAGATGGATCATAACTTTCAGATATCTTTGAACTGCACTCCGGGCCCAACAGCCACACTAGAATATGGTGTTTCATATAATTCATTCACAGTCATCTGTGGGTTGATAAACTTCTTTGAAGTTTCCTCAATTGTTAAATGAGGGTGGGATATTTATCACACAGGTCACAATGTAAGGGTGCCTAGCAGAACCCAACCAAGATGAAAGTCCTCATTCCCTAGAAGAAAGGGATGGTATGTTATTCATAAAAGGCTCTTCCTACAGACTTTCTACAGACACCTGTCTCTGCCCTCTGTTCCCACCTCCTCAGGACACAAAAGGAAGTCATCAGGACTTCTCTTTGGGATCAGAGCTAGGGGTCACCATCCCCACAGTCTTACACCTCTTCCCAGCTCCATGACCTACACCTGAAGGGGCTCCCTGGACACTCTGTGGGGACTCCAGCTCTTGAGAACCAATCATCTTTTCTCTTTTTTAGTCAGTTTTCTCCTCAAACCCAAGAAGACGTTCTCTGTGTCTGCTTCCTTTTTTCCTTTTTTCTTTCTTTCTTTCTTTCTTTCTTTCTTTCTTTCTTTCTTTCTTTCTTTCTTTCTTTCTTTCTTTCTTTCTTTTTTCTTTTTTTTTGGCCAGGAACCTGTCATATTAGCTACCTGCCTGCAGGAGAGAGTGAAAGAAAATGGAATTAAGAGGGAGAAATAGATGAGATCTGGGAGTAACAGAGACACAGAGTAATAAAGAAGGTTTCTGTTATACAAGAATAATAAGTTCTAGACATCTGCTGTACAACATAGCGCTCACAGTCAACAATACTGTATTGTGTATTTAACATTTGTTAAGTGGGTAAAGCTCATGTTAAGTGCTCTTACCACAATAAAAATAAACAAAAAATAAAAATACAAAGTACTGTCTCGTCAGGTGATTGGCCAGTGGTTCTGGTCTGCAGATGGCAGCACTGCACCACAGAATCTTATGTGAGACAGAGACAAGCTCTTCAAAGGCAATGGAAAGGAGAAAAGGGGAGGAGCAAAAGGAAGTGTGGGATGAGTTTGGAGCAGGGAGTGCAGAGAAGAGAGTAGTTGTGAACAGAACCACAGCAGGAGGGTCAGCAGGAGGGTTAGAAAAGAGACTGTAGATGCAAGGCCTTGGCTCAGAATTCCATGCCCAGAAGAGTCAATAAGACTCAGTATATACAGTGGGATTTGGTCCAAATTTTAAGCCCTCAATCCGTCATCTACTATTTGAGTGACTTTAGACAAGCTATTTCACTTCTCTGAGATTTAATTCCCTCATCTGTAAAAGGAAGTTATAATAGCCTGCTCAGGCTGCCATACAGAATACCACAAACTAGGTGGCTTAAACATTTATTTTCTCACAGTTCTGGAGGGTAGAAGTCCAAGATCAAGGTGCCATCTGGGCCAGTTTTTAATGAGACCTCTCTTCCTGGCTTTGCAGATGGTGCCTTCTTGTTTTGTCCTCACATGTCCTCTGTGCACATACAGGGGTTGATAGAAAGGAGAAAGAGAGAGAGATTTCTGATGTCTCTTCTTTTCTTATAAGAACACCAGTACTATTGGATTAGGACCCATCCTTATAACATCATTTAACCTTAATTACTTCTTAAAAGTTTCTATCTCCAAATAAAGTCACATTGGGGATTTGTATTTCAACATATTGATTTTGGAGGGGAACACAATTTAATTCATAAACAGAAGCCAATAAGAATACTTACTTAACATAGTTGTTATAGAAACCACATAAAAATGAATATGATAGCAAATCATATGACTCTGTTCACTCTGAGCAAGTCTAGAGGCCTATTTAAAATTTCCTAAGACCCAAAGGAATTTCAAGGAGGAAAGAGAGCCCAGTATTTAGGAATGATTATGCTTCTGTCCTTTCTCATCTCCCTATTCATCTCAGTCAAGGCTTTCCCTCCCTGAAAGATGAGCTGCTTAATATCCTGTACCTTTTTCTTGAACATCACAGCAAGACTGACTGAAACTAGACTTTAAGAAGGTCTTCCTGGTGGGCAAGAGGCATTAGGCAGAAGGCGGGACAGGGTAAATTATCTCCTTTCTCTTCTAATCAGAGATCTAAAAATAGGGAAAACCATCTTGCTTCAATCTTTTTTGTCTATCTGGGTAAGAATAGGTATTGATACAAAGGAAGGAGCCCTTATTTAGATGGCATCAATATCAAGAAGTAGAGCTGATATCTGTAAGACCAGGATACCAGAAAAGACATAGGGTCTTGTAGGAAGGTTATGGGTGGGATAGGCGTGGCTTGGGAAGGCTCTTCAATAAGAATATATGGCTGGGTCTACAGCCATGCCATCCTGAACGTGCCCGATCTTGTCTGATCTTGGAAGCTAAGCAGGGTCGGGCCTGGTTAGTACTTGGATGGGAGACGGCCTAGGAATACCAGGTATTTAATGCTGTAGGTATTATACATATATATATATATATATATATGGCTGAGACTCCCGCTCTGTGGGGTCAGACCATTGTCATGGCCAACCCTCACATCTAGCCAGCTGGAGGGTAAATCACACCCACTGACATGACAGATCAAGTGAGGCCCAATTATAAAAAGAGGGTACATGTAACCCACACAGGGAACACCCCCGGAGCACCTGGCTTAGGTGATGAGTAAGACTATGACACTGGGACCCAAGGACACCTTATACATAAGGTCACTCTTTCAAGACCAGGAGATGTAGCAGATCTACTGAAGACATAGAAGCAAACACAGAAAGACAGCCAAAATGAGGAGTCAAAGAAACATGTCCCAAGTGAAAGACCAGGAAAATACTCCAGAATAAGAACTAAACAAAATGGAGACAAGCAATCTACTAAATACAGAATTCAAAAACACTGGTTATAAGGATACTCAATGAACTTGGGAGAAGAATAGATGAACTCAATGAGAACTTCAACAGAGATAAAAACCATAAAAAGAATCAATCAGAACTGAAGAATATAATAACTGAAGTGATGGATACAAGAAGGAATCAACAGCAGATTAGATGAAACAGTGTCAAATCAGTGATTTGGAGACAGTGTAGTAAAAAATACCCAATTGGAACAGCAAAAAGAAAAAAGAATTTTTTAAAATAAGAATAATTGAAGGGACGTCTGAGACAACATCAAGTGTAAAACATTCACATTAATTGGGTCCCAGAAGGAGAAAAGAGATTAATAACATTATGGAAGAAATAATAACTGAAAACTTCCCTAACCTAGAGAATGATATAGACATATAAGTTCAGGAAACACAGAGAAACCCAAACAAGATGAACCCAAACAGGTCCACACCAAGACACATTATTATTAAAAATCTCAAAAGCTAAAGACAAAGACTGAATCTTAAATGTAGCAAAAGAAAAGTAGTTATACACATGCAAACTCTCATGACTGTCAGCTGTTTATTCAACAGAAACTTTGCAGGCCAGAAAGGAATGGCATGAAATATCTAAAGTGATGAAAGTCAAAACCTACAACCAAGGTTACTCTACACAACAAGATTATCATTTAGAATTTAAAAAAAAAGAGATAAAGAGTTGCCCAGAAAAGAAAAAGTTAAAGAAGTTCAGCACCGCTAAACAAGCATTACAATAAATGTTAAAGGGACTTCTTTAAGTAAAAAAGATCAAAAATAAAAATAAGAAAATGTAGAAAAGAGAAAATCTCATTGAGAAAGGCAAACAGTAAAAGTGGTGACTTGACCAATTATTAAGCTAGTATAAGGTTAAAAGACAAAAGAAGGAAGATCATGCGTAATTACAATAAATTCAGGAATACACACAAACATGCACACGAAAGAGGTAAAAAATAATGACAAAATCATGAGGAGGTGAGTGAAAACTGTAGTGTGTTAGAACTTAAGTAACCATCAACTCAAAATAGGCTGCTATACACATAGCTTGGTGAATAGGAAGCAACTATAACCACAAACCAACAATCTATAGGAGATATACAAGAAATACAAAAAAGGGATCCAAACATAACACTATAGAAAGTCATCAACATACAAAAGAAGAGAGCAAGAGCATAAGAAAGAAACAGAAAAGAACTACAAAAATAATCAGGAAACAATGAAATGGAAATAACTACATACCTATCAATACTTATTTAAAAGTAAATGGTAATAAGTGATTGGATAAAGAAGATGTGGTACATATATACAGTGGAATATTACTCAGCTATAAGAAGAGATGAAATACTGCCATTTGCAACATGGATGGACCTTGAGATAATCATGCTAAGCAAAATAAGCAGGAGAGAAAAAGTTGAAAACCACATGATATCACTTATATGTGGAATGTAAACCTAAAAGCAACAAACAAACAGGACAAACAGAGACTCATGGACATGGACAATAGATTAGTGGTTACCAGAGGATGAGGGGAAAGGAGGAGATAGATGGGGTAAAAGGGGTCAAATATGTGATGACAGAAAGAAATCTACCTATGCGCAGTGAACATACAATGTAAAATATTCAAATTACTGTTGAATTGTACACTTGAAACACTGGATTTTGTTAACTAATGTCACCATAATAAAAATAATTAATTAATTAAAGATTAAAAAAGTAAATGAACTAAATGCTCCAACCAAAAGACACAGGGTGACTGAATGGATTAAAAAATAAGACCTGTACATATGCTGCCTACAATAGATGCATTTCAGGTCAAAAAACACACAGAGACTAAAAGTAAAGGGATGGAAAAAGATATTTCATGCAAGTAAAAATAAAAACAGTTGGGATAGGAAAACTTATATCAAACAAAGTAGACTTTGAACAAAGACTATAATAAGAGAAAAAGAAGAACATTTCATAATGATAGAGATCAATTCAATAAGAGGATATAAACATCTTATAAACATCTACATACCCAGCATTGGAGCAGCTAAACATATAAAGCTAATATTGACAGACATAAAGAAATAATAGTGTGGGACAGACACAAAGAAATAATAGTGGGGGACTTTGACACCACTGATGTCAATGAATAGATCATCCAGACAGAAAATTAACAAGGAAAGAGTGGCCTTTAATGACACATTAGACGAAATGAACTTAATAGAAATTTTTAGAATATTTCACTCCAGAGTGGCAGAATGTACATTCTTTTCAAATACACAGTGGACATTTCCCAAGATAAACCACATGTTAGGCCACAAAACAAGTCTCAATAAATTTAAGTGTCTTCTCTAACCACGGTAGTATGAAACTAGAAATCAATTACAAACAAACAAACAAACAAACAAAAACCTGAAAAACACATAAAAACTAAACAATATGCTATTAAACAATGAATGAGTTAAAAATAAGATTAAGGAGAAAATAAAAAAATTCCTTGAGACAAATGAAAATCTAAGTACAAATGACCCTAAAATTATGAGACACAGCTAAAGCAGTTCTAAGGGGTAAATTCATAGCAATACAGGCTACCTCAAGAAACAAGAAAAATCTCAAATAAACAATTTAAACACCTAAACGAAGTAGAAAAAGAAGAATAAACAAAGTCAAAAATGAATAGAAGGAAGGAAATAATAAAAATAAGAGTGGAAAAAAATAAAATAGACAAAAAAAAAAAGAAAAGATCAATGAAACTAAGAGTTAATTCTCTGAAAAGATAAGCAAAATAGATAAAATTTAAGCAAGACTGATCAAAGAAAAAAGAGAGAGGACCCCCAAAAAATCAAATCATAAAGGAAAGAGGAGTGGCGACACACACAGCAAAAATGCAAAGGATTATAAGAAAATACTATGAAGAATTATATACCAACAAATTAGACACCTTGGAATAAATTGATAAATTCATAGAAATATACAATATTCCAAGACTGAATCAGGAAGAATAAAAAAACTGAACAGACTGGTAACTATTAATGAAATTTAATCAATAATCAGCAATCAGATGAGAAAAATAAATAAAAGCCATCCAAACTGGAAAAGAAGTAAAATTAATTATTTGTAGATGACATGATACTATATATACAGTGAATGCTAAAGAGTCCACCAAAAAAACTATTAGAACTGATAAATAAATTCAGTAAAGTAGCAAGATACAAAATTAATATTCGGAAAGCAGTTGCACTTTTATACACCAATAATGGACTACCAGAAAGAGAAATTAAGAAAACAATCTCATTTACAATTGCATCAAAAAAAAAAAAAAAAAAACCAACCTGGAAATATATTCAGCCAAGAAGGTGAAAGACCTGTCCTCAAAAAATTATAAGACATTGAAGAAAGAAATTGAAGAAGATGCAAATAACTGGAAGGATATACTGTGCTCATGGATAGGAAGAATTAACAATATTAAACTTGTCTGTACTATGCAAAGCAATCTACGGGTTCAATGCAATCCCTATCAAAATACCAATGGAAATTTCTATAGAACTAGAACAAATATTCTAAAATTTATATGGAATGGCAAAAGACCCTGAATAGGGTCTTTTCTTGAGAAAGAAGAATAAAGTTGGAGGTATCACACTACCTGTTATCAAACTATACTACATGATATCACTTATATGTGAGATGTAAACCTAAAAGCAACAAACAAATGTGACAAATGAAGACACAAGGACATGGACAGTAGACTAGTGGTTACCAGAAGGGAGGGGGAAGGCACATGGGGTAAAAGGGGTCAAATATGTGGTGACAGAAAGAAATCTACCTGTGGGAGGTGAACACAGAATGCAATATATATATGACTTACTGTTGAATTGTACACTTGAAACTAATTTGATTTTGTTAACCAATGTCATCATAATAAATTTTTAAAAACTATACTACAAGGCTATAGTAATTAAAACAACATGGTACTAGCATTAAAAAAAAAAAAAACACTTAGATCAATGGAACAGAATAAAGAACCCAGAAATAAACCCATGACTATATAATCAATTAATCTATGACAAAGGAGGCAAGGAAACACAATGAGATAAAGACAGTCTCTTCAATAAATGGTATTAGAAAAACTGAACAGATATATGCAAAAAGAAAAAAAAAAAAACGAAACTAGACCACTCTGTATATTTTTAAAATACAAAATAAACTCAAAATGGATTAGAAACTTAATTAGGACCTGAAACTGTAAAATTCCTAGAATAAAACATAGGCAACAAACTCTTTGAAATTGGTCTTAGCAATATTTTTTTGGATATGTCACCTAGGGCAAAGACAACAAAAGAAAATATTAACAAATAGGACTACACAAAACTAGAGAGCTATTGCAAACAAAGGAAACCATCAACCAAAAAAAAGGCAACCTACTGAATGAGAGAAGATATTTGCAAATGATAAATCTGATAAGGGATTAGTATCCAAAATATATAAAGAACTCATACAACTCAACATGCAAACATCAAACAATCTATTCAAAAATGGAGAGAGGACTTGAATAGACATTTCTCTAAAAAAGACATATGAATGTCCAACAGACAGATGAAAAAATTCTCAACATCACTAATCATCAGAAAAATGAAAATCGAAAGCACAATGAGCTATCACTGCTCACCTGTCAGAATAGTTATTATCAATAAAGCAACAAACAAGTGTTGGCGAGGATGTGGAGAAAAGGGAGCCCTTTTTGGGATTGAAAACTGGTGCAGCTATTATGGAAAATGGTGTGAAGAATCCTCAAAGAATTAAAAATAGAACTACCAGATGACCCAGCAATCCTACTTGGGTATTTACCCAAAGAAATACAAAACACTAATTTGAAAAGATGTGTGCACTCCAATGTTTATTGCAGCATTATTTACAATAGCCAAGGTATGGAAGCAACCTAGGTATCCACAGATAGACAATTAGATAAAGAAGTAGTGGTACATATATACAGTGGAATATTACTTGGCCATTAAAAAAATAAGAATGAAATCTTACCATTTGCGACCACATGGATGGACCTAGAGGGTATTATGCTAAGTGAAATAAGTCAGACAGAGAAAGCAAATACCATATGATTTCACTTATATATGGACTCTAAGAAACAAAATAAATAAACAAAAAAAAACATAAACAAACTCATATTTACAAAGAATAAATTGATTGTCTCCAGCTGGAAGGGGGCTTTAGGGGAAAGAGTGAAAAGGGAGAAAGGTATTAAGAAGTACAAATTGGTAGTTACAAAATAATCATGGGTATGTAAAGTACAGCATAGGGAATATAGTCAATAATATTGTAATAACTATGTATGAGGTCAGATTGGTACTAGACTTATTGGGGTGATCATTTTGTAAGGTATATAAATGTCTAATCACTATGTTGTACACCTGAAACTAATGTAATATTGTATATCAACTGTAATTGAAAAATAAATTTTAAACAGGAGTATATGACTGACACTTGCACTTGAATCACCCATTTTCCTCCACTTGCTCTCTCCAGTGAATCCATCCAAACACACTCCTCCTCCATTTCAACATGAACATCTCTATCCACCCTTGGTGCTAGTTAAAATCTCAAAGAACCTTACAGATTTGACCATGCACTTCCACTGTCTTTGAGGACTGGGGTAGATGCAAGAGGAAGAAGGGAGGCAGAGGTGGGATACTGAGGAAATCAACATCACAACCATCTTCACTGTTATACTTACAATAAACTCCCTGGGGTAGGGGCACAGCCTCTGGGCAAGCTATAGTGAGGGCCATGATTGGTTTGATTGAATTATGGCCCTGAGAAGACACCTGGTCTATCTGGAAAGACAGGCCAATCGATGACAAGTATAAAGTATTTAATGTACACCTGGCACTTTGTAGGATTTTGATAAGGAAAAACATGGCTCAGCTAGTCTAGGAAGGCTCCTATGCAGGAAGGGGGCTTTAAGCTAAAAATTAAATGAAAAGTAGCAGTTAGACAAAAGAATAGAAGGGCAATGTAGGCAGGAAGAATGCTGTGAGTAAATGTATGGGAAGGGATAAGACATGACTTGATTGGGCACCCCAATGGGTAGCACTGAGATAAGAATGGGAGTAATAAGCAATAAGACTGGGAAGGAACTGGGGACGGTTTTGGAGGGTCTTGAATATCAGGTAGAGGCATTAGGATTTTCCTAGTAGGCCCTGGAGAACTGTTAATCTAGAAGTCAGCCCTACTCTACCTGGAGCTAAGACTTACCATTTTTAAACCAGTCTCTAAACACTTACCTCCTCCCTTCACTGTCTCCCCAAAGACTGGACTAGTCACTAAAATCCTCTGCACTGTAACATCAGTCTTACTTTGAGGAGAAGACCCTCTCGCTGGGACCTAGATGCATTCCTCCAGAAGGCCCAGCCTGGATCTGAGGCAAGGACTCTCAGCTCCCTGGCCTTCACATCTCAGTTCCCTGGCTGTATACTCATGTGACATCATAAGTCACAGCCCCATAAACCACTCAAGCATGTGTAATAAGTGAATTATTTACCAATGACCCTGGATAAATGTTCAGAGGGATAAATGATTAAGCCACAGGTCTGTCAAAAAGTTCCCATAAATAAGTAATTCTGTGCCACCTTAATGGGCTTGTTAAATTACCCATTCATGCCACTGCCAGATCACTCTCTGGGGTAAATCCCTCGCACCTGCTGATTTACTGCTGAAGTCTGGAGAGGATGGGATGAATTCTGCTAGCCAGCTCGATAGACAACCCCAGGCTCCAGGCCAACTGCCAAAATCCCCAGGAATGAGGCTCCTGGAAACAGCTTACCCTCCTGTGTCACCTTACAAGAATGTTAGGTCAGAGGTAGATTGGCCTTCTTGGCCACCTGGAGGATTGTCCTGTGGGATAGCTGTGGTACCTAGAGTCCTTTTCCTATATTCACTCAGTGAGCATTCTTTTAGCACTTCCTGTGTCCCAGGCTCTGTGTTAAATGCTGGGAAACCAAAAATACAGATGCATGCCTCTGTGAGCTCAGTCTAATGATGGAGATAAGAATGGACATATAGTGTGATCAATACCACTCTAGAATGCTGCTTGTGCCCATAAGGGAAATATCTAACTCGGCTAGAGAAACTGAGGAAGACATCAAGGTGTGGGGTTTAAGAGTATTCACTGTGCTGGAGAGGCCTGGTTCTAACTCAGTCAGGATGGGCTGGGCTGTGTTATTGTGATAATAAACAGCCCTACAAGCTCAGTGGCTTACAACCACAAAGGCTTATTGCATTTCAGTTGAGGGCTGTGCTTCATCTCATCATCATTCTTCCCCCAGAACCCTGGATCTTAGAGCTGCTGGTCAAAAGTGACACTTCCAATCTCATTTCATTGGCCAGAGCAAGTCATATACTGTGCTTGAGCTACATGGGGGGTGGGAGGCAGGGGATTTGTGAACAGCATTAATGCTTACCTCAAGTGCAACTTCTGACTCTATGAACTTACTAACTATCCAGCCATGGAAGATCCCTAATCTTCTTGATCTTTCGATTTATTTAGCTATGAAATGAGGTAATAATAATAACTACTGCTTCTTGGAGGATTAAATGAGACCATCTATGTCATACACTTAGTGCTGCGCCTGGCACATGTTAAGCGCTCAGTAGTTTGGTTAGCTGTTATTAGTTTCTATTATCAGTACTAGTAGTAATATTAGTGGTAGTATCATAGAAGAAATAAACAGAAGCAGCTGAATATTAAAGAGTGAGTCACACCTACAAACACATATACAACATATATCCACATTTACCTTCACTGGTGAACTTATTCTAAGGTGACATTATTCTCCCAGCATCTGCTCATCATCACCACTAACACCACTTTCAGTCAGAAATAGATGGTGGTAACAGCAGTGCAGAAGGCGTGAGCAGTTCTGCCTCCATCTTCTGTCCTATCCATACTTGAGATAAGTGTTTGCCATGTACATTCACCTACTCCATACCTCAGGTACCTATTTCAATGCAAAACCAGAGCAACAATGTCACCTAAAGACCTGAGAGTTGAGCTAGATAGTATCTTGAATTCCCCTTCCACACCCAGGGCTTTGATTCTCCAACTGCCATCTCCCTCAAGCCTTGAAGTTCCCTTTGGCTTTCTCTGCCTTCCCAGAGGCCAGAGAGACATCTGTTCCTGTGGTTCTCATGACAGTGCAAAATGTGTGCCAAGGGAACAGGAGGAAGGAGATCATGTAAATTGGATCATTTTTTTGTTTGTGAGTGTTTCAAGCTGATGTGTAGAGGCACAAACCCACTGTTAGGAGGAGGGCCCTCAGCTGCTGTTGACTACCGAGGCTCCCTGGGTCCTTCATCAACTTTCCTGGGAACGATGAGGCTTAATGAGCTGATTGCTGTTTAGATTATCAGGGGTATAATTCTAGGCCCACAGATCATGGCCCTGCATGCTCTGCCTTAGCAAGCCTGAAGTGACTGGGAGGCTATATGTTCCACTCTAAAAAAAAGACATGATTTCCAATCTTTCATAATCAAACTAACACACTTATTCACAGCTTGGCAGGTTTTCAACACTGCTTGAACATCAGTAAACTCTTCATTCAGTTCATTCCACAGACAGTCCCTACTCTGAGCAAGAGGCTGTATTTGGAGAGGAGGATACTCAAAGATATCTACCGTGAAGTTTGTGCCTTCTGAAATGTACCAACTATTAGGATAGATAAGACATAAGTGTTGTAAAATAATAATATAAAGCAAAAGCTGTTAAATATGTCATGGGTCAGCAGAAAAATGACATCTCTCTGATGACACAGAGCAGTCAAAGGAAAGGCTGTGACATCAGAAGTTTTCCTTACCAATGTTCCAGACTGGCTGAGACGGCCCTAATTTTAGAGATAGCAGGCACTTTAAAGGGCAGTCTGGGTCTGACTACTGAGCAGAGGTAAGCAGATAGCTACAGATGTGAGAAGAGGTGAGACAGAAGAGAGTGAGAATGAGACTGTATAGGTTTGAGGCCAGTCTAAGTGCCCTTCATAAGTTTCCATAAACAAGGGAGATCTAGACCTGGTGGGCCAGGGTATAAAGATGAGAAACTGACAAGCTTGTTGTTCCTCCTATATAATACTTCTCTTATTAAAATCAAACCAAATACTTGTTGCATAGCTACTACGTGTTATGCACAGGGTTAGACACTTTCATTCTATTATTTAATTTACTCCTTACAGCAACCCTTTGGGTGTGCTTTGTAAACCCTACTTCCCAGATGAATGAAATGAAGATCAAGGAAGAAATGGACTCACAAGGTGATGAGTGTTGAGCCAGATATATAGTCAGGTCTTCTGAATCCAGCCTCCAATTTTTTCCCCTTGCAATTGACCATCTTTTATAAGTGGCCATAGTGAACCTCTTCTTTTTTTTTTTATTAATTTTTCAATTACAGTTCACATATAATATTATATTAGTGTCAGGTATACAAAAGTTATCACCTCAATGAGTTTAGTACCTATCTGATGCCATGTATAATTGTTACAATATTATTGACTATATTTCCTATGCTATACTTTACATACCAATGACTTTTTTTATAACTGGCAATCTGTACTTCTTAATTCCTTTTACATTTTTCACCCATTCCTCCAACCCCTCTGATCTGGCAACCATCAATTTGGTCTCTGTACCTCTGGGTTTGCTTCTGTTTTGTTTGTTCATTTTGTTTTTTTAGATTCAACACGTAAGTGAAACTACATGGTTTTTGTCTTTTTCTGCCTGACTTATTTCACTTAGCATAATACCCTTTAGATCCATCCATGTTGTCACAATGGCAAGTTTTTATTCTTTTTTAGGGCTGAGTAATATTCCATTATATATATGCACCACTACTTCTTTATCTATTTGTCTATTGGTGGACACTTAGGCTGCTTCCATGTCTTGGTTATTGTAAATAATACTGTAATGAACATAGGTGGGTGTATATATCTTTTTGAATTAGTGTTTTGGATTTCTTCATATAAATACCAGTAGTGGAATTTTGGGGTGATAGTGAACTTCTTAAAACACTTATCAGATCATGTTGTTCCTTAGCCTAAAAGCCTTCAATGACTCCTAGTCCCCAGAATGAAGTCAAATTCTTAGTAGGAGATACAAGTCCCTCTATGTCTGGCTATGTCTTCGACCTTATATCTCATCAATCTCTGCCTCATTGTCTGTATCCAGTAATTAGAAGATTTATTGAGCATCTGCTATATGCCAGTCACAAACTCTTCAGATATATTGATATGTTTTGCCCTCATGATGACCTTATAAGATAAATACAATTATATCCTCACTTTATAATTGAGAAAACCGATTCATTAGAGTGATTTCATAATTTGCCCAAGGTCACAAATCTTGCAGAACCTGGGAGCTATGCTCAGGCAGTTCAGTTCTAGAATAGAAATGCTGAGTTCTTAGAGATTCTCACATACGAAAAGTTGTTTCAGGCTTCCATGCTTTGACTTATATTCTTTCTTCTATCTGAAATACCATTCTCTTCTTTCTTCCCCTTGGTTAAAAATCAAGACCTGATTTAGTACTTATCTTTTCAAAGTATTTTTACCCTAAATTAAATTAGACTTTTTACATTTTTCTAGAGTATATTGCCATGGAACCTGGTCAACATGTCTATGTTATGACTTCTGTTTATGTGTCTGTCCCCTCTTAAGTTTAAAGCAACCTGAGGACAGTTCATACCATATTTATCTTTATTTCTCTAATATTAAAGTAAAAAGCTTGACCTACTTCCCCCTCCAGTTGCCACTCATTCTTTCCCTTCTCTTTACAGAATGATTGTCTATATTCACCAATCAAAAGAAATACCCAGCTGAGCCCAGGACAAACAGGCAACCTGCAGATTCATAGGCTAAATTAATGTTTAATGTTTAAAACACATCTCACCCTTTATTCTTTCTTGAATCCCCTTTGGCCAAGCCTTAACCCCCCTTACTCTACCAGGAAGGTTTATGTCAAGCTCACCAGTGACTTCCTCACATCAGTTCTCATCTCAATCTACTATCTCATCTCCGCTTTTGACACAGTTAACCACTCATTCCTCCTAGGAGTTATCCCTTCCTTTGGCTTCCAGACACCACACCCCCTTGTGTTTCTGTCAACTCTCTTTTAAAGTCCCCTTTGCTAATTCCTTCTCATCTCCCTGACCTCTAAACATTAGAATGTCCCCAATTTCAATCTTTGTATCTCTTCTCTTTTCTTATCTGCACTCAAGTATTAGGTGACCTCATCCAGTCTCATGGCTTTAAATACCATATATATGCTAATGACTTACAAATTTTTATCCCCTGCTCGGAATATTCTATCTTGAATTCTAGATTCCATTATCCAAGTATTTATCAGCTTTCGCCACTTAGATGTCTAATACACACCTCAAACTTAACATGTCAAAAAACAAGCTCCTCATTTTCCATCATGCCTTCCACCCCTACCCACCAAGACCTGTTCCTCTGGATTCATTTTTCTCTCAGGAAATGACAGCCACTCAGGCCATAACCCTGAGAGTTATCCTTGATCTGCTCTTTCTCTCACACCTCACTTCTAATCTGTCAATGAATCATATCCATTCTACCTTCAAATTCATCCAGAATCCATCCCCTTCTCACCACTCTCATAGCTCTCAGCTTAATCCAAGTCACTCTCACCTGATTGTTGAGCAGCCTCCCCTAATCTCCTTGCTTCTGTCTGTTTCCCACGGCAGCCGAAATGTTCCTGTTAAAACAAATCAGGCCATAGCATCATCTTTACTCTGTTAAAACCTTCTGTTGGCAGTACATCTTATTGATATTAAAAGCTCAGAATCTGCAGTGATCACTAAGGCCTCTGTTTGTCTTTCTGACCTCTGCCTTTCTGATCTGCTCTCCTCATCCTCTCTGCTCAGGTTGTACTCTCCTCTTTGCTGTTCCTCAAACAAAGCAGACATGCTCCCACCTTACAGCCTTTGTACTTTCTCTACCCTCTCTAGAATGCTTTCCATAGATTGTTGCATGTCTAACTCCCTCAGCACCTTAAGATCTTTATTAATATCACCTTTTTGGTGAATCTTTCCCTGGCAAACCAATCCCCTCTCCTAACATTTTTTATTCCTTCTTTCTGCTTTATTTATTGCCTTAGTACTTATTATTATCTAACATTACATGTGTACATATATGTATATTATTTATTTATAATATTGTCTATTTCCCCTCCATAAAGGCAGAAACTGCTTTTGTCTTCTTTTTATCACTGCTGTTTCTCCAGTGCCTAGTACAATACTTAGCACATAGTAGGAACTCAATAAATATTGGTTAAATGAATGAATCCTTGTAACCCTAGTACCTAAACATTCACTAAGCATTTGTTGAACCGAACAAGTCCTCTAAAGTTCACTATACAGTTGTGTTCCCCTATTGGCAGCAAATGCTGAAAATTTTCAAAGCATCAGATGCCATTTCATTCATATGTAAATACAGAAATTTAGCCCTAAGCCTAAGAGAAATTACTTTTGTGTTCTATATAAGTGGATTGCCTGTCCCATCTATCTGAGTGGAGAACAGGCACTGACTGGAATGTAGCTCACTAACAAATAGAAGAAAGAATTTGAAAACTAGCTACTTGATGAGCAAAGTTATGTAAAAGGCTCTCTTCATAAGGAGAGAGGCAGTTTTTCACTCACATGAGAGGAAATTTCTGGTTTATAGTGCTTCTCTCCAAAGTTATAGCTTTCCAAACCTACCAGAAGCCACCAAGGGAACACTGCCTCTCAGAATAGGGCTCCCAATTCTGAAAAATTAATTTTAAATAGAGACACATTACACCTCCCCACAGAGCACTTAGCAGGAAAGTGCTACTTAGATTCAACTTGGCTGCCAAGTCTACTCAGGCTAGGGTACTGATGGTGGGTGGATCTCTGTCCCAGTAGCCCATCCCACAGGCCCAGCCTAGCTTCCAGCTCCTCCTCCCTTCCACAATCTTTACACAGAGTTCTGACTTCTCTTTTGCTTCTCATCAGCCATTTAAATTCCACAAATATTTATTGAATGCCTGTTTTTCACCCTACACTGTGCTAAGTTCTGAGAGAACGTCTGAAGACAGAATGAGTATTTCATCATTTCATTCATTAGAATTGGAGAAGATATTTTATAGGATCCCTCAAGGGCCATATTCTTAATTAACTTACATTTATTGAGTGCAGGCACTAAGTATAGGTCAGCAGACAAAATGTAGAGAAAAAGCTTTAGATGGAAAACAAGACAAGAGGCAGTTTGCTGTAGTGGTAATAACATGTCATTGGGATTCTGACAATCTGGGTTTAAGGTCCTTTACTGCTGCTTCTGTGGTATGGGTAAGTTTCCTTGGTTTCGGCATCTATAAAATAAAAACGATATTAAGTATCCTTCCTACTTCACGGGGCTGTCATTAGTAAGAATGAATGGGTCATTATTTAAATTGCTATTACTTCTAGTACAATTGCTGCTACTACCAGACACAATTATTATTCTGGGAAGGGAGAGGCCAGTGTGAGCTCTCCAGGAAAGCTTTTTGGAGGCAGTAGAACTTGGAGCACAGGATGTTGCAATCTACTTCTAACTATTCCTGTGTGCAGCCTGATCTGGATCACCATAGCCAGTAAACTCTCTGTACCACAGTCTGCTGTTTAATATCCTTATCATAACACAGATCACTCCCTTGATTCTAACCTTTAAATTCCCTCTTTGCCTTCAAGATAAAATCCAAACACCTCTCATTACATTTGTAGCCCTGAAAGATCCTCTCCAATCTCAGTTTCTGGCCTCCTACATCTTGCATTCTAGCTATGCTAATTTCTTCAAAGTTCTCCGGGCACACACATCTGGGTGTGCATGTACTGTTCTTTTCAGATGAAGCATAGTCAACTCCACTATTCGTCCATCTCACGTATGGTCAATCTTCAAGACATGGCTAAGAGCCACCTCCTCCAGGAAGCCTTCCCTGATCCCCAAGTTGGATTTCTTGCTCTTCTCCATTATTCCACTGTGCCTTACACTGACTTCTGAAATCTCTAGTTCAGCACTTACATGGTGCTTTGTCATTGTTTGCTCATCTACTCCGCCAGTCTGTAAACTTCTTAAGGACCTGGAAATTGCCTTCTATCTCTGCATCCCCAGTGCGCACAGATGTCTTTCAAATATATAATTGTAAGCAAAATGTAAGCAATGAAAGAGAGCAGAACTGGTGGAGAGAAATGAAAAAGTCATATCAGGCAGTGTGGCCAGCAAAAATGAATACATGGAAGCTAGAATATGGTGATTGGTGGCGGTGGGGATTATGGGGGGGGGCTACAATAAGCAGGCCAGTGGGTACAGAGTCCCTTTGTAGATGACTAGGAAGTGTAACTGGGAGTCTTAGTATAGCCCTGCATGGAGGCTGTGAATGCTGGACCTGATCCCATAGGAGATGGTATAATGTGGGTCTGATCAGGCAGTGGTATTCTGAGAAATTTAGTCCAGGAAGGGAAGGGATGAGACCTGGGTGCCTGGCCTTTGTGCAGAGAGGGAGTTTGGAGAAGAGACTTAGCTGGTACTGGGTAAGAGTCGATTTGACAGTGATGAGGGCAGGTCAGACACAAACTTGGTGAAGGAATTTTGCAAATATGATTAAAATCCCAAATCAGTTGATTTTGAGTTAATTAAAAGGTAGATTTTTTTCCTTGAGTAATCCTGCTTAATCAGATAAAAGCCTTTAAAAAGAGGCACTGGGTCCTTCCTAAAGGAAGAGATTCAAAGCAGCAGAAACTGTCTCCTGCATTGAAGAAGCAAATATTCATATCATGAACAGCCTATAGAGAGGGTTGGCTTCGAGGAGCTGAGGGCCTCAATCCTAAAACCATGAGGAACTGAGCAGACAACCCATTTATATGCCACAGTCTGCATGCCATAGCCCTACAGACTTCCCAGTCTACTTCTCCTTCTCCCCTACATCATGGGCTCTAAACCACTGGGCTTGTTATTGCCTACCTTCCTCCATTACTATATTCCAACTTCCATGACTTACTTTCTACCCAGACTTGTGACCTACAGAACTGTGAGCAAATAAATGTGTGTTGTTTAAAACTGATAAGTTTATAATATTTTGTTATACAGCAATATGTACCTAATACAGAGAGGGGAGAAAATGGCCCATAAGGCTTATTTCTAAACAAAGCCCCTTTCTCAGGGACTTCACTAATATAAGAGGTCTTGAACTAGCAAAGTAGCATCAAAGAAATGTGTCTAGTGTGAGCTTCCATAGGGTCTTTTTTATATAGAAGACTCCATGAAGCAGAACTGCCACAGCTCCCCCATTAGTATGAAACACCCCCAAGGCCAGAGATTATCTCATGCCATCTTTGGATCCCTTCTGCCCACCTTCCTGCCTTCCCTCCAGAACTTTACATTGCCCAAATGTTAGAAATTTTTAGTTGACTAAGGTTTTCAACACACTGCTCTCAAGAGAGCAAGCATTGGAAACAACCCAAGTGTCCTCATATAAAGGATCTGTTAAATAAAACTATACCGGTATTAAAAAGAAAAGAAAAGAGAGAGAGAGAGAGAGAGAGAGAGAGAGAGAGAGAGAGAGAGAGAGAGAGAGAGAGATCATCTGTATAGCTATGGGGAAAATCTCCTGGATATATTAAGTGGAAGAAGCAGAGGGTAGATCAATGAATAGAGTACATTTTGTATTTAAAATGAGGAATATAAACACATGCATTTGTATGGGCTTATAGAAGTGCTTGGAAGATAGAGCAAAAGCTCATTAATCCAGTTCCTTGTAAGGGGTGAAATGTGGGGAAGGGAGGAACAGGGTGAATGAAGAGGGTGGGAATGAGACTCCTCCATATTTTCCTTTTTCTATCATTTAAAAAAAATCTTTGAACCTATTCAAAATACATTATTTAACAGTTCTGAAACATTTTGAGGGGAAGAGATTCCTAAAGGGCCAAAGGAACTGAAGAACTATGATTCTGCAGTAGGCAGCCCTCACATGTCAAAGAAAGAAGCCAGAAGCCAGAAGCCAGATCTGATTTTGCAACCAGGAGGATGATATCTCTGTGTGCTAGGTCTTATTTGCCAGGTAACTTGGGCCTGTGTAACCAGGTACTTCTGAGAGGTCCTGAATGAGTGAGGGAGATGTAAAGGAGGTGTTAGGATGTGTTTGTGGGCTATATACGGGGGATGAGGGGGGCAGGAAGGGGTGTCACAGTGTCCGGTCTAGGGCATCCTGTTATCTGCAGGATTTGGTGGCATACTGGTCTGAATATAGAAGTGTTATGAGCTGGATTGTGTTCCCTCAAATTCATATGTTGCAGAACTAATCCTAGTATCTCAGAATGTAACTCTGGTTGGAAATAGTGTCTTTAAAGGGGTAATTAAGTTAAAATTAACAAGAAAGAAGACAAGAGAATTAAAATATAAATCAAGCTATATTCAGAGACTGCAATATGTTGATCAGCCCTGCACCCAGGCCAGGAAGACACCTTCAGAGCAAAGGAAGATTTCTATTGGGATTGCTAACAACCATGCCCCCCACCTGTGAAGGGGAAACAGGAACCAACAGAGTCATTCCCTAATGGCTAAAACCATGGGGAACCTATGGATTAAAGGCTGGGAACTGCCAACTGGCCTTTCATGCTACATATTTTTACCTTTTCATGCTACATACCCTTCCTCTTCCTCACTGTATGTCCATATGAAAGGAAATGTGTTAACAAAATCTTTTAAACTGTAACTCACAGGCTCTAAAGAATGATATATGAACTGAGAGCCTTCACTCTGTCTCTCACTGACTGTCTCACACTGTTCCTCTCTGCCTCTGAGAGGAGACCACACTCTGTCTGTGGAGTGTCAGCCCTTCTCTAATAAACTTTCCTTTTGACTCTAACTGTAGCATGTGTGTTGAATTCTTTTTACACTCTCCGCCAAAGGTCCCTCTTCTTCTCTTGGCACGGGGCTTGGTCTCCCCATCAGTTGAGGATATTTACCCTGTCTTTCATGAAAATGAGGTTATTCAGGTGGGCCCTAATCCAATCTGACTGATGTCCTTATAAGAAGAGGAAATTAGGACACAGACAAGGAAGACTATGGAGACACAGGAAGAAGGTGGCCATTTGCAAGCCAAAGAGGGAGGCCTCAGAAGAAACTAATCTTGCTGACACATTTGTCTTGGACTTCCAGCCTCCAGAAACGTGAGAAAACAAATTTCATTGTTTAAGCCACATAGTCAGTCTGTAGTATTTGTTATGGCAGCCCCAGCAAACTAACACAGGAAACTGGAAGGCAAGGACAGCTTTGCTAAGAAAAGGGTAAGCACAGGAGAGAAGCCTGTGGTGAGCTGGCTCACAGAGGTGAGCTGGAGGGGAGGAGACACTGGGGGAGCCACTGCTTTGGGGGATCCTGGGAGAAAAGGAAAAGGAGAGCATTGAAGAGAGAAAGTAAGAACTGAGTGTAAGGAAGAGAGGATTGCTGGGGACAGAAGGCATCATGTCTTCTTTCCCTCTCTTAAAATTCCATTTTCCCTTGGGCTAGCCCTTCCCCAAGGCCACTCTCAACCTTGCTCTGTTTTGCTCTGGGAGGTTTGGCTCCCAGGAAGGGACTGTGCAAAGCTGTCCTCACCCTTTCCCCCATCGATGGCCCATTGGGCTCACAGAGCTTGGTAGGGTGATTCTGAGAGGGGAAAAAAAATCCCACCTCACTCTAGAGAGTCCTCTGGCTCCCAGGGCTCCCCATGCAATAGGTGACAGAGTGGGTCCTTCTCCCTGGATGGGGCTGGGGGCTGTAGTCTGGGAGCTGGGCAGCCAGGCATTTACCGCAGCTTCAGCTGGTGGGGTCTCCTCTCACCTCCTCTGCCTCGCAGCCCAGCAGAGGCTGGACTCCAGCCGGCCCCTTCCCCCAGTCCTTTGTGGCTCCAGTTTATTTTCCAGTTAATAAAACGTGGGGGTGGGGCGGGAGACTGTTGCTACTGGAGACGCTAAAGTTCTGAAAGCATCTTCTTTGAAGATGCCCCCCACCTGCCCCAAACTGCTTTTGGATCACACTTGCTAAGTGTCTCCCACACTCAGGGGCCGCACCCGCACTCCAGGGAGCGATTGCGAAGGGGCCTGGGCCAAGGCTGGTGTTTGGTGGTTTGGGAGGAAAAGGAAAACCCTGCAGCGGGGGCGGGGGTGTGTGGGGGGGCGTTGTCTAATCCTGCTTCTGCCATTTGCCAACTGTGTGTCTTCCAGCAAGTCACTCAACAACCCCTCTGAGAGTAAGACCAGGTAGAGTTTGGAAACTTCTCTCTTCCTCCTGAAGTCGTAGAGGGTAAAGGAAGCAAGACTTAAATCATGAGAAACAGCGACATGAAACAAGCCTCTGTGTTGTATCCAGGCTTTGCAGCGTCCCAGCCAAACAATCTTGGGCAGGTTACCTAACATCTCTGGGACTTGAGTTCTTTCATCTTAAAATTCAGGAAACAAGTAGTTATTGGGAGAGCTAAATGAGATAATTCACAGTAAAGCACTTGGAATAATGTGGGCATGTAGTAACTTCAAGAAAAGTGCTGCCCACTACTATCGTCATCGTTATTATTATTAATAATATTACTGTTATTTAGCATTATCGTAATAAAATACCAATGCTGTGAACAGAGGTAAATCCAAATTTATGGGACCCGAAGCTTATACAGTACTGTGGGGGATGGGGGATTTACTTAAAAGAAAAGAATGCAAAATTAAAAATGAAAAATTAGGTACAAAAAAGACAATTTATTTAAAAATGAAAAAAGAATCATAACGACTTACAAATTTTTAAAAATTAACAAGTCAAAAATCATTAAAAATCTAGAAAAAATAACAAATCATCTTTATTAATTAACTTCCAGACACACCCATATATTTTTTTCTACTATTTTGGCTGCATACCTTTTGATTGATTCTTCATAATGATTTTGTAATTTTTTTTTAGAGAGAAGAAAGAATTCAGTTTTTCTCTAGCATGATGGATCAAAAAGTTTTATATTCTTTAGAAGTGTTTTACAATGTTAACATTGCTATTGGTATTACCATATTTAATTTTTGTATTGTTGTCAAATTTGAAAAAAACAACAACTATACACTCTTTTCATAACTGGTAAGATTTCCAGATAATTCATTTTCTTATGTTATAACTAATATTAAATACTTGTTATGAAGGACATCTATTATTTTTAACCAGTTTGTCCTCATTTTAATGTTCTATTAGTTATCTTTATCAAGTCACCAAGAAGTTTAAAACTTTTCCAATGTAACCATGAGTCATTCCTCTTCATTGACTGGATTAGCAAATGATCCAAAAGGCTGTTAGAAATATATCTCTTCCTCTTAATGTAATATTTCTTTGAGAATAATCTGAGTTTTGTGTTACAATTCATTTCTTAATGTCAGAATAATTTCTATCTAATAATTTCATATAAAGATATATGAAAAACATTTTTATTGTATATTAATAATTTATACACTACGTCGTGAAGCATATTCCTGACAGGAAAGAATTTCCATTTTGACAAAGCATCAGTGCAAACCAAGCTATTTGCTATGTTACAAGTCTGGTGATTAAAATAATTTTCTACTGACTAGCTTCTGACTCCATACACCTCAAATACTGCTTCCAGGTCTAGGCACTAAAGGACATGCTCTTCTCACCTGGTTCTGCACCTGCAAGTCATGATGCTGCGTGAGTCAGCTTGGTGGCCACATGAGCATTCCTGGAAGCTATTCCTGCACCAGGAGAGGTAGCATAACCATACATGCAAGTGATTTTGACCCACCTTAAAGAAACTTTTAATCCAGCATAAATAACTCTCAACCCAATTTCCACTTATCCAGACCCCCGAAATGCCCATGACTCCTCTGCCACCTGACATAAAGGGAAGAGGGGAAGTCTTCATGAAAGAAACAACAGTGTTAATCAGTTGTGGTTACAATGTCTTCTTCTTGTATTTTTTACACAGAACCCCAGTGAACACACTGGCAGAGTGCTACCCACAGCCCTAGAAAGGTCCTGGGCAAGTATGCTTCCTTAACTTCATGGTAAATCTGCCTCTGGTGGTAGACTCTTGGATTAGATATAATTTTAGAGTTTTTACAATTTCTAACTATAAAGGGGTCTATAATTACATTGTTAGAAATTTATTCCTTTTGTTAAAGCATTGCTCAAATGTTAACTCTCTTTTACAATGCACCTGGTAGGGGACAGGATATAGAGTCTTTAACATTTTAGTATAAACTCATGCATCAGGAGACATTTAGAGCAGTAGGGGAGCTCTCAAAATTGTGGAATAAAAATTTTAAAAAGCTAGACCTATCACCAGAGGCAAACTTCCTTCAATTCGCCCTCTGTGTGGGGAATGGATGTGCTGGGTTCTATAGCCACATTTGGAATTGCAAGAGGCCTATGTGGGAAGGCAGGGTGGGGGAACCCCTATAGCATCGCAGCATCATTTTTAGTCATTTTCCAATTCTGAGCAACAACAGAGAAGAATTAATAATGATATTAATAGCAATTTTTTTCAATGAAATCACACTACTTGGTAAGAAATATATACATTATATATATTAATATATATATTTATATATAAATATATACAAATATATATAAATATTTGTATATATATAAATATATATAACTACATATAAAAATATATAAATATATATAAAATATATATAAATATATTTTATTTCAGTGCTTTAAGCCACATGCTAGTGATAAATTGGAAAGACAGTTAATTTTTCTGATTTACTCTGGCTTGCTTCCCTCCTGCCCGCCCCCCCCCTCCCGCCCCTCTTAATCTTTCCCCACTTCCCAACCTCTGCTTATAGGACTCAGGTCCCAATCTAGCTGAAGTACATCACCAAAACTCTACCCCACCCACCTGGGGTAATTTCTAATTCTTACTTTCCCCTAGGTAAGCATTTGATGTTTATGAGAAGGAGATTCCCAGTTCACCTTGGTTTCTCTTTCTATTTAGGATAGAGGTGGTGGTAAAATCATCCAAGAAGATCCAAAAACAGAGGAGAAGAGAATGGAGAAGAGAGTCATTGTTGTGAAGTATAGGTGGCTGCTAGGTCTCATCGTCACCTCTGGCTCTGAGCTTTCTTTTCCCCTGTAAATGAGGCAGGAGAGGGTAAGGCCCCCAGAACACAGAAAGGGCCTGGTGCTTCTTTTTTCATATCAATAATTCTCTGATAAACCTCATTAGAAAACTCCACTTTGATAACTGCAATGCCTGAGCCAGCCACACTGGAACCAGCTATGAAGAGGCAGGCTATGAGCTGGCTGTGTGCAGTGCCTTTGACAAGAGAAAGCAAATCCTGGGATATTAGATAGAAACCAGGCTATGGAACACACAGCACAAGGTTTCCAGGAATAGAAGAAACATGGTAAAATTTGGCATAATGGGTGAGAATCCTATGGTCACATTTACTTGCTGTAAATGTGCTTTTGGTCAAACTCCTTAACCTCTCCCTGCCTCAATTTCCCTAAACAGAAGTGGGGATGGTGACATCCACCTTGTCATCATAAGGATGGAAAATAATGCTGGTACAGTTTCTAAAACAGTGCTAGATATGTGTTAGATGCTCCAGGGAGACAGGATTGTAGAAGGAACAGGTATTTGGTTGAAAAAACATTCTCTTATGTGGCAGATCCTGAGCAGACCCAGAGGGAGGAATAAACATGTGGGGAAGGTGCTCACAATTTGAGGAGACAAGACATGTCTGTACACACACCTATAACAATAGACAGCCTTTGGAGTGGAGAATAGACAGTCGGTGGTAAAGGCACATCATCCCATCAGGCAGTTCAGTGAAAATGTCACATCTGATTTGGGCCTTGAAGGAGGAGTTTTGACTGGAGATTTATGATGAAAACAAAACAAACAAAAAATACCACATGTGGGGGAAAGCAAGAGCAAAGGCACAAGGGAGTAAAACCCTAGGGACTATTTGGAGAAACACTAAATAAGAGGTTGGAGATTAGGGCCCACCTGGCACACATGGCTAAAGCTAGGAGGAAATAAAGCTGTCCCTGAAGCCCAAAGGTAAGTTAAGGCCAGAGAGGAGATGACTTGGCACGTATTCAGAGTCTGGCTTAAGGTTCCTAATGCACTAGGAGGTAGGGAATCATGGCAGGTTTTTAATGGACATTTTTAGAAAGACAGTTCCATTATTAAGAACATCAAGTGGGGGCCTGACCCTCCCACCATTCTGTTTCATCAGAAGAACAGGGAAAGTGGCCACCACGGAACAGGAGGACGAGGGGCCGGCGGGCAGGGAAAAGTGCTAGTGAGTTATACTGTTATAAATATACTTTAGGGCCATGTGACTTGGCCATAAATCGCCACACTGTGCTCAGGTGATATCACCCGATGCTCGGCTGTATTTATAGCTTTGTTCACAATTCACTGGTATTCTATGTTGTTGTTCACATTCAAGGAAATATGTGTCACCCCTGCACACAGTCACCCTGAACAAAAGAAGTTAAACTTTCATGCCATTTCTGTTCTTCTTCTAGTGCCTTGGAAGGATGATTTTTTGGAACTTACCAAATGTCTAGTTCATGGGAAAGTTTATCCCGAAGTCTAATTGCTAGCCCTCTGGCTCTGTACTCCTCTCTCTCTCTCAATCTCTCTCTCTCTCTCTCTCTCTCTCTCTCTCTCTCTCTCTTTCAGTCTTAAGATGCTACTGTGCGCCAGGTACTATGGTGACAGCAGTGAACAATGCTGACACGGTCTTCACCTGTATAGGGCTTACCGTCCAGCAGGGGAAACGAGCGCTGCATACCTACTAACCAGTGTGATTAATGTTGCCAGTGCAGGTAGAAAGAGCTTGAAGGCAACACGGCGATCTAATCTATTTGGAAGAATTAGAGAGTCTTCCACGGAGATGGGACGTTCAGTGTGAGGTCTGAGGGATGAGTAGGACTTAGCCTAGGGGATGAAGTGGAAAAGAACATAGCAGGTAAGGGAATAGCGCATGTGGAGGGCCAAATGATGAGAAATACCTAAGAGAAGCCTATAGAGCTGGAGTATAAGGGGCAAGAGAGATATTGGGGAGCAATGAGGCCAGGCGGCAACGTAGCTCCATCCCAGGCAGGCTCTGGTAGCTGATGGAAAGATTCTGTGTCTGATCCTTAAGAAAAAAGTAGTCACCAGTGAGTTTTAAGGCAGGGAGTGAGGTGGTCAAATTTGAGCTTGAGAAAGACCGCTGGGGCTATAGGCAACAGAACTGCAGAGAACAGAACTGAAGAACTGACATGAGCAGACACCCAGAGGCTGTTGCTGGTGGTCAAGGCAGGAGAGGACATAAGTGGTGACAGTGGAGATGGAAGGAAGTGGACCTCTACCTCGGAAATAACAACAAACAAGAAGGAACTGGAGACTGACTGAATGTGAATGGGGAGGAAGAAAGAGCAGTCAAATGTAGACTCTGGCAGGTCTCTGGTTTGAACAACAGGATGGAGGCTATTGCCATTCTTTTTTTTTTTTTAACCACATTATTGAGGTATGTTTGACATACAAAAAGCTATCTATATTTAATGTATACAACTTGATGAGTTTGAAGATAAATATACATCCATGGAATCATCACTGCAGTCTATACCATAAACATACCATCACCTCCAAAAGTTTCTTCCTGCCCCTTTATTGTTATTTTATTTTGTGATAAGCACACAATGTGAGATCTACCCTTTTGCAAAATTTTAAGTATACAATACAACATTGTTAACCATAGGCACTATGTCATGTGTAAGTAGATCTCTAGGACTTATTCATCTTATATAATTGAAACTTTGTATCTTTTGACTCACACACCCCTTCCCCCCTCCAACCCCCACCCCTCCATCCTCTGGCAACCACCATCCTACTCTTTGGAAGTGTTATTCTTGAAGGAGGACACTGAAGGAGTAGCTAGTTTTCTATTGTTTGGGGGTTTTTTCCCCTTGGGGGCAACTTTGTCCTCTGGATTTGCTATTCCCTGGATTTATTCCCAAAGCCTCAACTCAGGCTCTACATGCGGAGGACTTTGTGTGGGGCCTGAGGAAGGTGGCGATTTCCCGCTGAGGGCTGGTAGAGCAGGGGAGCTGCCACGGCCTGATGGAAGAAGGTTTGGTGCCAGCCAGGCGTCATTGCTGGCTGAGTCTTAAAGGCTGGAATAAAGCCACTGGAATGACAATAAGTCAATATTCTCTGTCAATTTAGGAAATGCCACCAAAGGTAGCCAGACCCTGTCTGGCAGCCATAGCTAGGCCTATTTCCTGGCACAGAAACTGAAAAGCCAGGGGAGCAGGGAGGAATACTGCTGGCCTGGAGTATGGCTTTCACATGCAGGAAGGCCCACCACGTTATGCGTACAGAGTGAGTTAGAAAATGAGTCCCTAACCCTGGACCTCGGAAGGAATCCTAGCTGGAAATAGGCCCCAAGAGTCTCAAGAAGCAGTTCTCAAACAGGAAACATTTATAAAACACTAACATGTGCCCTGAAGGAAACCCTCAGCAGACATCTCCAGGGAATGTTTCTTGACTCCTTATTAGAGGCAAAAGTATCACAGGGCCATGGGGGTGTCGCAACTAGCAGGAAACTGAGGCCCAGAGAGAGGAATTATATTATCCAAGGCCACCCTTTGGACTTTCACTGAAGATCCTCATTCTCAGTTCTCAGCTCTATAAAACTTTCTTTGATGTCCCAGGCTGAGTTCAGTAACTCTTGCTATGTATTCTTTAAAAATATGGGCATTTTTAAATCTCTGCACCTCCCAACTCCATTGTAATGATCTGTTGGTCTTTCCCACTAGACTCTGAGCTACTGGAGAATAAGAGGTGCGCTTCATCCATCTCTGTGTCCCAAGTGCTTAGCCTAGGGCCTGGCACAGAGTAAACTTTTATGTTTGTAAGATGAAGAGATGGATGGATGGGTGAATAAACTAATTAATTAATTAATCTTAACCTAAACACTTAGCAAGCCTCTGTTGGGGTTATAAGGGTTAGAGCGACATTGTTAAGGGTTGTACTTTAAGCTAATGGCCCCTCCTATAATAAGGGTCAAGTAAGCCTAACTCTTACATTCCCATTCATCTGAACCCTATCTAACATCACCCTTAAATGTACCATGATGTCCAGATACCTTAATACAACTTTGGGCCATGATTTTAGCTGCCAACTTAATCTCATCTCTAGCTTGGATGCAATTATAAACCATAACCCTGTAACCTAGCCCTGATACTAAAGATGGGATCTAATGGTCTTCCAGGAAGCTCTGGGGATCACTAAAGGTCAGGAAACTGTGGGCTTGGAAATAGGATCCAGGGAAACCAAGGGCCAAAGGAAGATGAGAAAGTCTCCCTTTTCCTTAGTATCACTCGGTTCCCTTATTTTCCAGTACCTGTCGGAGAACAGAACTACATAATGGTCAGAGCCTTTTGGATATAAGGGGGCCTTTGCTGATAAAAGAATTTGGAATAATTCTGAGATAGAGAGAAGTTAGAGTTAACAAGATAGATGGGTGAATCCTGACCTAAGAAGCAAGAAGCCTGGGTGCTGGTCCCTGTCCTACTCTAGCTATAACTTGCTTTGTGACCTTTGACAGATCATTTCGCCACCTCAAAGGCAACTGGACTTCATGTTGTCTGAGGCCTCATCTAGTTCTGAAGCTTGATGTTTGAGTCATTAGTTCATATTACTTTCTCCATTTTTCCTAATTAAGTCTATTCCCCATTCTTGTCTCCCCCACACCCCCACTCCCTGCCTCAGTGGCCTAGCCCAGGGTGTCTGAACTTTACCCTTCTCCTCTCTTTCTGAGCCGGTCTCTAATGGGGCTGCTCATCTGAAGCAGGACTCTTCCAATCCCTGTGAGCTCAGGCAATGAAATCCTCATTAAATGTAATACGAGATAACCGGTCTGTTTTGCACAGATGGTCTCCCCAAGTTGGAGCTTGAATATGAAGCACTGAGAAGGGAAGGGCTGAAAATGGGTGTAAAAATGGATCGCAGTACATGCTATAACACACCCTGGGAGCCTGTTTTGGCCAAGGTCATTTTTTCTAAGCACCTGCCTTGGAGCAGCTTCAACCTATCCAAATCTCTTCCTAAATATTTTGGACACTCCTCTTCAGTAGATAGTCCCTCCTAGGGTGTAGCCTTTAGCCATTCTACTTTAATTGCAGCACTGCTCTTTCAGATGTCCTCTGACAGACACCCAGGCCCCATCCCAAGAATCTGACCTCCTTGGTCCACCTTCCCCTAAGGGACCACTAAGGAGTGGTCGGGTGCTTCAGCTGCTGCTACTTTTCTCTCTGCCCTGACACCCTCCCCTGACATGCAGATCTGAATCTCTCCCTATTGCCATTAAGGCTGTCCTCTGTCTCTACTCTTATATGTATCCACCTCAAAAGCTGAGCACCTTAAGGAAAAAGAGAACAAAAGGAAATGGACTGGTATACAGCAGGAGTGCCCAAGACCTAATCTCTGGGAGGACTTGTGCAGTCACCTGGGCCATAAGGAACAAAAGTGGAAAAGGAATGAGGGAAAGCCCTTTGCTTAGAAGACTTTTGAAAAAGGGGTGCATTTCTCATCTCTCTGGATACGGTCTATACTGCAGGGGGAGGGTCATGGTGACAACTGGTAGCCCCTCACCCTTGGGGACACAGGGTTTCCCTTATGGTCAGAATTATTTTCCAGGCTAAAAATCAGTAGCTTGGCCTTTCCCTGGTAAGAAGCAGAAACACAATCCTCTGCCCCTTCTCAAGGGGAAGGAAGAGGATTTATAGAATGGTTCTACTGCTCTTAGCCTCATTGAGACAAATAATTCATTTCTATCTCTCAGGGTGGCTTCTCCTGGTGATGGTCATAAATTGCCTTCCTGTTCACTCTCTGACCTCTTGATCTTTTTGCTTTTGTTTTCAAAAAATTATTCATATTTTTCTTAACTCCATATATAACCTTTGACTGCTTCTCTCCTTTTTTTTCTGGGTGAAATAGCATCCTTAGGGGTTACTCCCTCTGCCTCCATGCCTTCACACTCCTGATTGGGCTGGGCCCTGTGCATGGGTACACAGATGAATTCCACAAGAGGGAGGTTTAAAAGGCCCCTGTTTTGGGAGCTCCCAAACCAAGAGTAATCACAGCCAGAGCCTTTTACTCACCGTGTGCCCAATGCCATTCTAAGAGCTGTATGGACATTGACCCACTTAATCCTCACAACCACCCCTTAAAGTAAGTATTATATCATCCCTATTTTCAGATGAAATAACCAACATTCTCGAGATTAGGTAAATAAACTGCCGAAGGTCACACAGAAAGTAAGGGGCAGAAGCTGGATCAGAGTGAGGGCCCATGTGCTTTGTTCTTAACTACTTCTTAACTACTGTTCTGCCTCTCTGATGGGGAGTGGGCACCCAGCTTCTTCCCTGCCCTCAGGGAGCTCCAGACTGAGGCAACCACCAAGGAGCCCCAGATTTGATAGGGGAGGCAGGTATCCTTTGTTGGAGAAGTGTGTCTTGTCTGCTCATAGGCTTTGCCTTTGGGGGCATCTGTCTGATACTGAGGACTCAGGCCCAGGATGCCCCCAGTTTGACAAGAGTTATGTGATTAGACTCCAGCAGACTCAGTTAATCCAATTAAACAGAATTGTGAACATTAGTGTGAGAGAGATGAGAATGAGACAAATTTGGAAGCTCTATTTAATTTCCCCCCAGAAAGAGGGGGTGGGGGGTATTGCAGGATTGGCAATGAGCAGAACTGCTGGTGGAAGGAAGAAGGAAGTCCCCCTTGTGCATAAGCTTACTGAGGACAATGCCTACAAAGCAGGGGTTTGCTTAGCTCAGTGGTTCTTGATGTTGGTTTTCCATTAGAATTACCAGAGGAGATGTTTGAAAATACTCATGTTTGAGGTTTCACCCCAGAACAATTAATAATTGGGAGTAAGGGTAAGGCACTGCTGTTTTTAAAAGCCCCTCAGGAGAGTCTAATACACAGCTGGTATTGAAGACCACCAGCTAGAGTTGGGGTCTTAAGCTTTGGACTCTGAGACGTTGAGTGACATACTTGGTGGTGAGGGGGCATTCTGGAGAAGTGTGTTTGCTATGACTGAGCTGGTAAGGATTTGAGATTAAAGGGACTAGGACATGGAGAGTTGAGGGACCAAGAGAGAGAGGTGGAGTTACTGCTGTGGCTGTTAAGGATCTGGATAAATCTGGTTCATCTGTTGCTAAGGTTTTGAGATGAGACAAGAGGCCGAAAGAAAAGCAAAAGCTCTGATAACCCAGTCCCTTCCAACACTGAGAATAGTCATCAGTTCTGAATACCAGAAGCTGGAAGGTGGGCAAGAAGCACTAAGCTAAGAATATTCTCTTCCCTCACTTCTGAATTTTTCTTAACATTTTCTTCAATTACTATCATCACTTCCCTTTCATGCATCTTTATGCAGAGTGAAAAGGAGAAAAGGCTGTCTCACTGATACTCCAAGAACACCACTACCTACCTGCTACGTTCTCTCTTCAGAAGCCCCAGTCCCCAAATCCCTCAATTCCTTTTGGTGTCTGCTCAAATGTTACTTTAGCAGAGCAACTTTCCTTGACTACCTATAGGAAGCAATTTCTCCCTCCCTTCCACCCCCTATTCATTTGTCATGCTTTAGTTGTCTCAAAGTATTTACTACAACCTGGTATAGTTTATATTTTTCTATTGCCTTTTAATTTCCTCCAGAATGAAACTTATGAGGGAGAGACTTTGTTGATTTTTTTCACTGTTGTGTCTCCAAGGCCTACAATTGCAACTGAAACATAAGCAGGCACTGAAGAAATATCTGTGGAATGCATGATTAATGAATAAGTAAGTGAAAATCGCTTATGTATATTCACATTGGTATAGGCTGCATGTATTTGTGATTATATTCCTATTTCTTTGGGCTAGGTATGGCTCTTTATTTTTAAACACTGTGTTTGCCTGTGCATATGTATTTTTGAACATATAAAAGACTCTCTGGGTCTGTGCATAATGTGTTACTGAATATGAGCTTGTATGTTTTTCCACTTGTGTTTCTGTGTCGTCCAGTTGTGTGTGGATGTGTCTAGACAGTTCTGCCTGGTGTGAGGATCTGTGGAAGAATGAGTTGTGGCCACATCACACCAGCAGAGAGCACTAGAGAGCCACACACCGTTTCCCAGAGGCCCAAACCAAGAAATCTTGGAGGGCAGTGAGTGTTAGGGACCCAGGAGACCTAGAATCTGCCAGGAAAGAAGTGAAGACCTCTCTAGACCAACACGGTACTGTAAAATTGGGCAATTCCAGTTATTTCTTCTCAACTCATCCCCTAGGACCCAGACGTAGGGGCAACCCCAGGAGCAGAAGCATCTGGTTAGCCGTTAAAAAAGGAGCTGGTTGCCAAGCTGGGCTCCTAACAAGGAGGGGACCTTTACCTAATGCCCTCCTACTCACACCAAGAATCCCCTCCCTTCCCAGTACCCAGAACTCTTAATCCACAAAGATCTCAAACTCCTTCCTGCTTAGAGATACTCCTGTGGCTGCCTTCTCCCTGGCCCTCAAAGCCATGGTGTTGCCTACTTTCTCCTGGATTGATTGATGCCCCGGATGAAGGAAGGGGTCGACTGTCCCACTCCCCCAGCCAGGGCCAGCTGAGGACTCCAACAGTCAGTCTGGCCTCCTGTGTGCTGGGGGCGACCTCCTGGCAGGGGCTCCACGCGAGTCCAGGAAGCAGATGCTGCAGCTCTGGGTTTTGTAGGTGGAGAGAGGAATGTATTCTCCCCAATTATTAGTCAATTGAGAATTACCAGTTTAGGGAATCTAGGGGTTATATTCTGGGTGTGGGATTAACAAGGAAAACAAAAGGATTTTATGCCTTTTGATTCCATGAACCACCGCCTGCCCAGTCCCCGCTCTCCCCCACACACTTACACACACCCAAACACGCCAACACACTCATACACCCTTCCTTCCCCAACACGGACCTCCACTGGGCTAGAGGCTTGTCCTCAGCCCATGCCCCGCCTCCCCAATCCACAGCCTAGTTCGGTAGCCCGGGACCAAGACTATGAATACAAACGCGAGGGAGCCTCGGGTGGGCAAGGGTCCAGCCGTCCCTGCCCCAGCACCCGCGATTGTCACTCTCGTTACCCTCTTTGCCTTTGCTCTCGATCCCTTTTTCTCTTTGCTCTCTTTCCATCTATGTTTCAGCGAGGGTGTGAGCGTGTGCGCGCGCGTGAGGGGAGTCCAGGGGGAGGGCTGTTGGAAGAGTAGACGTCAGGCGGAGGGAGGGAGGAGGGGGTGAGAGAAGGAGGAGAAGGGGAGAGAAAGGGAGAGCAGGATGAAAGAGACCCAGAGAGGTAAAGCTTGAGGAGAGGAATAATAAAAGGGAGAGGCGGAGGAGAGAGAGGGAGGGATTGAAAGGGAGAGGGCGAGAGCGAGCGAGGAACGGGACTGGGAGGAAAGAGAGATAAAGAGAGCGGAGGGAAGGGAAGTGAGTTTGTGCGCGCGAGTGTGTGCGTGTGCGCGCGAGTGTGCAGGGGCGGGAGCGGGCGGGGGAGGCCGGGGCTCCTCCTCCCCAGCCCGCTCCTCTCGCTCCCTCGCCAACTCCGGGCCCAGCCGCGGGCGGGCGCACGGCTGGCGGACAGCATGCTGAGCCTCCTCATCTGGATCCTCACTCTCTCCGATACTTTCTCCCAAGGTAAGGGCTCCAGCCCGCCCCGGATTCAGCTTCCGCCCGGGGGTCGGGGGACCGCGCCCCCGCTGGGGGAGCGCTGGGGGGCCGGCAGCGCGCGGCGGGTCCCCTGGGTCCGGACGCCACGAGGCGGGGGCTGGGTACCGCGCGGAGCCCTGGGGGCGCGGGCGCGGAGCAACCGAGGCCGGAGAGGATGAGTTTTCCGTTGATTTGCCCAAGTTCCTTCCTCTGGCTGCGCGGGAGCACGGAGGAAAAAAAGAGACCCGAACGCTCAAAGTCTTTTCCGGAGCTTCTGGAAGCCCTACCGACCTCCACCCTGTGAGGCCGGGAGTCCGGACGCCTAGGTCCTGCCTGAGGGGAAGGCTGGGAAGAGGGTGGGATTTCAGATTCGGGGGCTGGGAGGTGCACGGAAAGCTGAGGACGGAGGCTCGCGAAGGTGTTGGTGAGGGAATCCCCCTACTTCAGCCTCGGGAGACCGAGTGGAAGCTGCGGCGTCCTTCTAGAGGAATGGAGGGGTGCCTCGGCGCTCCTGGTAAGGGTTAGGAGCCCCCACCCCACGCCCGCCCGCCAGAGGCTCCAGGTGGGGAATGGAGTTCCAAAGGCAGTTTCAGACCGGCTTGATAAGGTGAGGAGCACTTGGGAGGGGGTTAACACTTGGGTCAGGAAAGTGTTGCTGTCTGGAGCTTATTCGAACCTGGCAAGGGAGAGGCTGGGAGATGAGGGAGAGGTTGAGAGAGATAAGGTTAATGTACCCTCATCAGGCAGGTCTGCGGTGGGGTGGGAGAGGGAAGGGAAAATAAAGGGCCCAGACCCTGTTCAGGACTGGGCAGTCTGTGGGAGTGGATTATTGCCTTGTGGACCTGACTCTAAGGAAGACTTAATACTGCTGAGCTAGCCAATCCCCCCTCCACCCTGCCCCCCATGGAGCTGACACAGAAATTGACACACAAGCACCAAAAGATAGTCATAGACATTGAGGTAGACTACTCACCTACGAAGACACACATACCCACAGGCATCCCCCACACCAAGGCAGACACATATACACAAAGACACTGGTACTGCTAAGGACAGATTCCTTTCCATATCCACATATGTTTGCACATTCATGCACCCAGACACATCAAAACTCAGACACAGTACATGCATGCAGACTGGCATTTACAAGGACACAACACACAGACACACACACTGAAAACCTTCTATAGATACCAGCTGTCCAGGAAACAAAGAAACTTGAACAGACATTCATATAGACAGACACCTATGAAGATGTACAGACTACAAAATGGAGGAGGCGGTCTCTTTTTGGGGCGGGGGGAATCTGGGAAGAAGAATGTCGGCTTGGATAGAACACCCTCAGTCACTGCCCCGCTCTCAGTTCCTTTCCTGGGCTTATAGGTGTGTGTTTAGGGCTGGGGTATTATGCCAGATTCCTCCTCTCCTTATGGGTCCCCTACCCAGCTCCAAAGGCAATGCCTGGCTGAGTTGGTAGGGGTTAGGTCTGATCCATCTTTCCCCATAGGGCACCCATGCTCCGCCCCTCCCACATACACACTTAAGATATGGGAAGGGCACACTAATGGGGTGAGTTTAGTAGGAGTGAGTTGGTGCTGGGGGAAAGGAGGTCTGGTCCTGGGGTTGGTGGAACAAGCCAGCCACTTGGCATAAAGTTGGGGAGATGACTTAAGTTCTGACTTTGTTCAGCCAGGCTGATAGGGGGGAGGAAAGTGGGGAGAACATGACGTGGGGGGAGGAGGCAGCTGGGTCAGTATTGGTATGTGTGGGGGGCATGCTTCTGTCTGCCCCTTTCCAGCAGTCCTAACATTTCAGCAACATGGATAGAATGGGCTTCAAGGAACAAAAGCTGCAGTTAGCAAACAGGAGAGACATGTCGATTGAGTCGAGGAGAAGAATGGTCAGAAAGAGAGGAGTGTGTTGTGTTCCTTTCTCCCTTTGGAAAGGGGGGAGGGGTGAGGAGTTAGGTGAGCTCCTCTGTTCCTGCCTCCAACAGAGGTGAAAGCAAGACTTGATGAAAGTGTGCAAAAGTATTGGGGGGGAGGATGCCAAAGAAAAAGAAGGGAGAGAATAGACCAGAGAGGAGAGGAAATCGCTACTGAGAGTTCTGGGGAGCTGCGCACGGACTGGGGTGGTAGCCAGGAGGGAAAGAGCAGGGCCTCGGGAGGCTGGGGAACCTCTTCTCCTTACCCTTCATCTTTAGAAAGAAGGAGTGCTAGGTTAGGGACTGGGGCAGTGAGAGAGGAAGCAGAGGGGAAATTGCGGGGGGTTGAGGGATGGCAGACATGGGGAAAAGGTGGCAGGAGAAGGCATTGAACTGAGGAAGGCAGAGAGGGGAGGGGAGATTCAGCCTAGGCACAGAAATAAAAATCACATTTTAAAGAATTTCAATGGGCTTCATCAATCTTCATTTTTCACTAAATAATTTTCTACATCTTATCTAAATGAAAACCATTATCCTTACCCCCATTTCCATCATGCGCCAGCTCCTCAGACTGATTGTGCCGAAAATTGAAATATTTATTCATTTTCTGGGAGATTTTCTCGCTCCCCAGTCTCAGAGAAGAGAAATTGAAAAAGAAAGATTATAGCTAATCAGAGCAATGTGGGATGACAGGCTGTATCAGGGTGGGAGCTGCCTCCAGGGTGGGAGGTGGAAGTGGGGGTGGGAGAAAAGTCCTTCCAGACCCCATAGGTCCCCTGGGCATCTCTGCTACTGACTGGCAGGGGGTTGAGGAGTGAAAGGAAGAGGCCTGAGGGCCTTTTAAATTCCCAGTATTCAACTCCATGAACACAGCCACATCCTGGCAGGGAGCATGAGTCTGAAAAGAAGAGCAGTTGGGAACTGAGTCTACTCTCCCAAGGCTATACACAGACATGCACACTTCAGATGTCCTGCTTCTGCCTGCCCAGCCCAGAGAATGCCTGGAGGGTGAGGAAGAGGCAGGGGGAGACAAGGCAGAAATCTGGATACTAGGTTCCTCTCCTCAACTTTGATTGGACTCCACCTTCCACTCACTTAGACCTAAAGGGAGGGCAGGAACCCAAAACTCAGTGCCTGGTGTTGCCTCTGGCCACAGCCAGGACCTGGAGGACCTGGATCAGGAGGACGCAGAGGCCTCTAGGCCTTCCTGCCTTCTATTGGTCACAGTAGCTGCATGGTTGGTTGTCCTGCTCCGCCTTGGTTCTCTGGTGGTGTGGGGTGAGAAGGGCCAGCCGCTGTCCCCAGTGCTCACCTTCTTGACTTGAGAACTGCATACCCTGATGGAGGCTCCTCTGGGCTCTCTTTTTATCCTCGGGGACTAAGTCTTAATTTCTTTATTGTCCTTTCAGTTTCTGAAATAATGCTACGCCCGTGGTAAGTGCCCTTAAATATCTGATCAATTGATTGGTTTGATGAGAGTGCTACAATGTTAGGAGGCAGTATTAAATGGTGATTAAATCACAGCTCCCCGGTTAAACCCCACCTCTGGCCACTTGGTAGTCAGTTCAGCTTGAACAGGTATGCACGAGCCTTCTTTGTGTCTTAGTCTGCTCATCTGTAAAGTGAAGGTAGAAATAACACGTCATAGGGTTGCAATGGCAATTAAATATGTTTATCTGTGTAAAGCGCGTGGAACAGTGTCAGCACTGAGGGAAGTGCTCAGTAATGCTTCTGCTGTGACTTTGTGACTGGACAGAAATGGATAGGCAGTTGAGTTGTCTGTGCCTCCTTTCCAGCTCTTCTTTATGCTTTTTTTGTTTCTTGTTCCAGCTGCCCAGATACTTGATCCTGGGCTTCAGTGCCTCCGGTTGTATCTCTCATGGAAAGGACTGGGTTGTGGCAGACCCAGAAGGGGAAACTGACAAGGCTGCCCCTAGTTGGAGACCTCAGAAAAGGTCTGGGGAAGGGAATTGGGGGGAGAGCAAAGTGGAAGAGGTTGGCATTCTAGTAAGAAGGAACCAGGGCTCTTGTGAGAAATAAATAGGGACACTAGCCCGAGGTGGCAGGATTTCAGAGTCTGGAAATAATACAGATCATTTATTGAGCCCTTGTGCTGACTACTTTGTATGTGTTATCTAATTTCATCTATACAACAAGCCCCCGAGATTAGCTCTATAATTATCTCTATTTCATGGATGAGAAATTGAGGTTTAGACTGGTTAAGTTTCTTGCTGGTGGTTGTGGAAACCAGCTGACCTCCAAGCCTGCACCCTTCCCCTTTGCCAGGTGTCAGCAGGGATGGATGCTGGGCTGGGTAGGGTTTTTCCTGATCCATAGCAGAATGAGAACCAGGAAGAAAAGGGAGCGAGTGTTTCATAAAGGTGAACTCAAATTTTTAAAACGATCCTTTATTCTGAGATTCTGTCCTTCTACGTACTTTGGCATTGAATGGTTTTTCTTTGATGATATGATGGTGCTCATATGTGACTTAAAAAAAAACTTGGCAACTGAAATGGTTTTCAACCTTGTTACTAATATTAAACATGGCCTTATAGGTACATGAACTATAAATCTGGGAACTTCCATGCAAGGCTGACTCCTGGAAAGGTCCAGACTCCTACAGAGGTGAAGCACTGAGTGAGGAGCTGGGGAGAATCCCAAGACAGTCAGCTTCCAAACCAGCTCAGTCCCTGACAGACATGGAGGCTGGGGTGTTGGATGACCTCTTCCAGTGGGCTATGGGAGGCCCTGCTTTTGCCTCGGGTGGTGAAAAGTGATTATAAGAGGTGGGCTCTGTACCAAAATGTCACAATGACTTTATTGAATACCTACTATGTGCTTTTCATATACATTATTTCTTATTTTTTAAGGCCCTCATTGAGTTAACATTACCCCTATTTATAGATGAGGAAACCAAAGCTGAGTTTAATTTAATTTGCTCAAGGCCATACCTGGGTGTTAAATCCCATATCTAAACTCTTAGTCTCACTATGAAGCCCACACTCTGCCAGGCAACCTCCTCTGCAGAGCTACAGCCTGTGCAGCACCTCTCATGGAGCCAAGGCAGCTCTGCAGGGGAGAGGAGGCCTTCCTTCTCCTGTTCCCCGCAATGGTAGACAGGCTCCTCCTGCTGCCTGGCTCAGCCTGCTCCCGAAGGCTTAGTCAAAGACACTTAACTGGTATCCATCTCTGTGCCTTGCTTTGATAATTATGTATTTTACTGTGTGGGGGTGGGGAACTGTACGTACTGCCCCTTGTCTGTCATGAGAAGGAGGTTTGTAATGCCCTTTCAAGTCTTTTAACTTTGTAAGGTGCTTTCTAATTTTAGCAACTTTTCTGCATGTACTGCCTCATTTAATAGGACATCCTATGATATAGGCAGGATAGTTATAATTTCTGTTAAAGGTAGGAGTTATTTCCATTTTGGGCTTGGGGCAAATTCCTTAATTGCTCCAATATCAATATCTGGAGCTGTTTCCAGCTGAGAAAAGGGAAGTTCTTCTCTGAGTTGAGAAAACTGTGCTTCTCCCAGCTCTAGTCTGGTCCTTTCCCAGGGCCTCCAGAGCATTTTACTGGGCAATAGCCTGGAGGAAGGGCTGGAGGTATGGGGGTGGGTAGTGAGCAGTGAAGGAGAAAGAGGCAGCCTTGTCTTTGATTCTGAAATGTGAAGCCAAGGAGAGGCAGTCTCAGGAGTCAGGAAAGAGAATGGGCTCACTCTTAGTAAGGGAGAAAGTCACATGTTTATGGAGAGCCCACTTTGTGTTTTGCACGTGTTATTAACTAATTTAATATTGACAATAATCTGTTAAAGGTAGGAGTTATTTCCATTTTATAGGTGGACAAAGAGAGACCCAAATAAGTTAAGCAGATTGTCCAAGATGATGTGGCTAGTAAGTGACAGCCAGGACTAGAACCTGAGCCAGGAAGTTGGAGTGGGGCACAGAAGTGATTCCCAGAAAGCAGACCCATCTACATCTTCAACATCACTGCCGTATCAAGTCTGCAGAAGCAGTCTCTCTCTGTCCATTCTGTGTAGATTCACACATATTCTCACGTGCATTTGCACATGTAGCCATTTCTCACCCCCATTCATGTAATGACAAATTTCTCTGTCTTTACTCCGGTCCTTCCGCGCATCAGAGCATGCAACACAACCACATGTCTATGTACTATGTTTCTTCTAGCTATGGCAGCCATCCTTAGTCTTCGAAGGCACTACTTTTTGTCTTGTCTTTCTTGCTCTGTATTCCCTGTGATAGACTCACACATTATGGAGTTGACAAAGTCAGAACCCTTGGGCTCCCCATTCTGTAGCTCTGGTCCCTCTCCATCCTGCAGCCCAACTCCTGCACCTTCCTGCTCCTGATCCACTGCACTGAGGGGGAAAGCTGCTCTAGCTCCCAGACGTTGCCTGTAGCCATGTTTTTCTTTCTTTTTCCATCCTACTCTTTCTCCCTTCATCAGCTCTTTTCTAGCTCCCAGTTTCCACCTCCCTCCACAGTCTCCCTCTCTCCAGCAACTTTTTTTAACCTCTGTAGTCTCCGGGGGCTGGAGCCTCATTCCTTTCTACCCTCCTTGAGCCCATCTAACAAAATTGGGGTTGTATTGAAATAAATGGGCCTTGCAGCTAGCCAGCCGCCTCAGAATTAAGGGTCTTAATACCAGGGTGGAAATCACTAGCACTCCTTAGCAAATTTTGTTAGTTTCCCAGGAGGTAGTGCCACGGCTTCCTTCCTCTGGTGGCCTGGCTCTGGGAAGGTGATGGGAGAATCTCCCAGAAGGCTGTGGGGCCTGGTTTTTGAGGCAGGGAAGGGACAGCAGCACCCTGAGTTTCCAGTGCCTGTGAGGCTGTCCCACTTCAGGCCAGGTTAGGAATCATAGATACTTCTTCTGGATTAGGCCATTCGATGCTTTTCTTCTCTGCCCCTTATTTCCTTCTAAAGTGACATGAAGAGTACGTCCTCACTGGAAGATGTGTGGGGAGAGTAAGGAAGGACTCGTTTTCTCCATTCAGTGGAAATGTGTGCTTGCTATGTGCCAGGCACCAGTACTACAAAACAAATAAAATACTATCCCTGACTTAGGTGCAAATTACTGAACTTCAGTAGACCTTAGTTTCCTCTTCCATAAAATGGGGAGAATTGTTTTCTTTCAAATCAGCAGATGTATATTATGATATGCAAAACATACTGATAGGCTTTATGGGGTATTAAATGACATCATATAGATCCTTCCATCCAAAGCTAAGCCGTGCATGAGCAAAGATTCCTGTTAATGCTAGGTTGGTGCCAGGATAGGAGTACACACGGTCAGAGCTGGGGAGTTTAGGACAGGGGAGTTTGTTGCAGGCTGAAGAGTCCAGGAAAGGCCCCATGGAGGAAGAGGATCCAAGGATGGACAGGATGTAGATGTGGCAGGAAGTCGGAGAGCATTAGCAGACTGGCCAGACTTCCCTTGACAAGGTGTGGCTGCCTAGATGTGCGGGATACATTGAGGCTGCAGCTAAGGATTTGGGTGGGGGAGAAATAGATGAGGTGATCCAGGATAGTAGACTGGGGCCAAACCCTTGAAGGCCTTGAAAAGCCAGTCCAGAGACTGTCTTGTAAGAAGTGGGGAGCCAAAGATGTATGTTTTTTAAACACTTGTGTTTTTTTGTGTTAAAAATTGATATGATCCCTACCTCATTCCTGACCAACTTAAACTTCTCATCTGCTTGAGCTGCTGTAGAGATTTGCAAACCCTTTCAATTAAAAAAAGAAAAAAAAAGTGAAGTAGACAGATAATCAGCATCTGACCAGGCAGATGTGAACAGAAAACCTCAGAAATATCAGTTCCCCCTTGGGAAGTCTCAGATCTGTGACCTGAGTTGGGGAGGCTTTGGAGATGACCAAAAGGAGAGCCCTGTGGCCTGGTGGACACATAAGTTGTTTGTCATCTGTTCGTTGGAGCCTAGGCTGGGTCTGCACTGTCCGGAGTCTGGGGGAACCATCTGGTTTCATTGGAGAGCCAGTCTACCCCACATGGTCAATTCTAGGATATTTCCTCTGATCTATAGATACATGTTCATTTAGGGGTTAAGCCTGGAGACTTTTAAACCTCTACAAGGAGATGAGCTCTGGTTTTTCAAATGGAAACCTTTGAAGAGAGTTCCTGCCAAGGGGGTAAGAGCCTATGTTCAACTAAGCAAGTGCTTTTTTAATAGCTGGGGCTGGCACTCACCTAGGCACCAGGATAAAAAGGTAAGTGAAATTTAGTCCCTGTCCTTGAGGCATTCTCAGTCAGGTGTGGAAGATGGATATACAAACACATTGACAACACTGTATGATAAAGGTTGTAAGAGAGGTATGTGAAAAATGCCAAAGTCTCACTGTGGTGGGGTTGGAGGCGGGGAGTGCATGCTTGCCTGGAAAGAGGAGGGGACCTCCATGGATGTGAGGCTCGGGGGCTGAGGCTTGAGTCTCTGGACAGTCCCTGATTGTGCCCCCTGCCCTGGATGGAAGGAGCCAAGGTATCTGAAGTGAGCAGAGGTCCCTCCCAAGGATTATGATTTCCAGGAACAAAGGCAGTTTACATATATAAAGCGCACTCCCCCCAAATCTCCCAACCTCTTGTGTCCAAATATTCCTTCCTCCTCACCCCCAACCCTACTTCCACTCAACTGAGCTAATTTCTAAGTTAACTTTGTCTTTATAATCAGTTTAGCTGAGTTTTTTTTTTTCCCTGCTTTCTGAATTCTCCCAGGACCGGCCTGGGGGCCCTGCTTACTCCATTACCCTGTATTGTCAAGCCATGAGGTGCTTTTAACTGCTTCTTCCCATTATTTGCCTAACTGTAAGGTTATTAAAAGGCAAGGGAATGAGATGGGCAGATGTGGGCAGAGAGAGAGAGACAGTGGGAGGGGAGAAGGCATTTTCAGAGGAGCAGAAAGCTTAGGCAGGTTGCATGAGTGGAGCCCTGAGAGATTTGGGGTTTTTGTCATCTTAATTCCCTAGTTATCCAGAAGGACTTTCCTTTGGCTGGACAGTAGGACTCCTGGGTTTTAATTACAAACCCTTAGCATTTGACTTGTTACTCTATGCCTCACTCCCAGCCTCCCTAGAAATCTACCCGTTTGACCTTATTGTGGGATGGGATCGGGGGCCTCTCCTCTTTGCTCACCTCTCCCATACACATATACTGATGGAACTGCTGCTGCCAGGGCTATCAACTCGGCAGCATCCACCTCCAAGTCAGCTATTGTATGGGTGATGTTTGATCCTAAACAGATAGACCTATTGCCCTGCACACACCTGGGCAGTCTCCCCTCACTAGACAGTGGCCAAGTGAGAATTCAAACTCATTTTAATGTCAGTTTGAGGCAGCTATAATTAGAAAGGAAAATCTGACTCCCCCACCCCCAAATGCATTGCAAAACCAAGATGAAGTGACTTTTGGATTATCCAAACCACTGCTGCTCTCCATTTATGCAGAAAATTGAGAGGGGATCCTCTAAAACCTGTATCTAAGAGATTTAGTTTGTGCAAATTGTCTTTGGTTTCATACCAGGGTCATGTTGTAAGGCTAGCCTCTTTCAACACATCAGAATTGGGTAACCCCTTGAGTGCAGTGGGACCTCCTTACCAGAGGGCCTGTGGATAAGAGAGCTTCTTTCACAGCAGGGCTGCCACCTGTGCAATCATGACCCAGGCGCTTAACTGGAGCCTCAGTTTTCTTGTGTATAAAATGGAGTCAGTAATACCTACCCCAGAGAGTTGCTGTGAGGACTGAATGAAGGAATCTATATTAGGAATTAGTATCTGGAATGCAATATGTTTTCAATAAATCAGTTATTATTAATATTACATAGTGCCTGTTTGTTACAGCTCACAGCCCAAGACAGATCTGAGGTATGCAGACAGTAGAATGAGTGAAGAACAGGTAATAGTCCAAATGCAGATAAGTCTCTGTTAACTGTGCCAAGGGAGGTGACCAGTGATGTTGTCGTCTGTGGCGTGCGGTGCAGTGGGAGCTCCAGGACAGCAGCACAGTGTAATGGAAAGGACCTGGGTGTAGAGTTAGGTCCTGGCTCTGAAAATTGAGTGGCCTTTTCACCTTTGTGAGCCTTAGTTTCCTTACCTGTGACATGGGGTGACAGCAGCCACTTGCTTCTACTTTAAGTCCTAGAAAAGCAGCCCTAGGATGTGCACAGTAACCACGACCATCAGTTTAGCTCTGTCTCTCTGGAAGGTTTCAACCCAGTGTGTTAGAACAATGATTCGCAAACTTTAGCCTCCTTATGAAACATTCGGGGATCTTGTCAAACTGCATATTCTGACTCAGAAGGTCTGGGGTCAGGTGGAGTTTCTGCATTGGCATCAAGCTCCCAGGTGATGCTGATACTGCCTGTCCTAGGACCATACTTAGAAGTATTAGAGAATTCTTTCCTCTAGGGGAATAAGTCTTCAACATTCTAATGAGAGACAAGAGAAAATAGGATTCACTTAATGGAATTCACTTTTCAGTAGCTCAGTTGTATAGCAGCTCAGATGGGTCATTGCTTCAGGAACATTGCTTGTGGGACAGGAGCGGGTGTAGTGTTTGCTAGCACGCCCACCTCTGGCCCCAAGATCGATGTGCCCCACCTGCTTCCTGCCACCTCACAAGCTCCCGGCCACCCTAATCTGCCCCACGAAGTGTGCACTTATGCCAATAGCTAGCAACTCCTGCGTTGAACAGCACCAGCCAGTATGTTGGTGGAAACTCCTCCAAGCCTGAGCCAGTTGGTCGTTTCCACTCAATTTTTTTTTTCTTTTATGAAAAAAATCCTCATAATCCAGCTCAGAATTTCGTGTAGATTTGGGGGGAGACATTTTGACAGAACGCAAGCCAGGGCCTTGGTCCTGTTGCCTTTGGCTTGAAAATTAAATCATGAGCAAATTGTGTGATTTGGGAAGGCAGGTGGATCATAGGCTTACCTGGGGGCATGATTTAGGGGAAACAAGGGAGGACCACCTCTGGACATGTCAATTTTTCACTCTCATGTGCAGCTAATGGTTGTTCGGCCAATATGACGAGCTAACTCACTGTCTCCCTCCCTTCTCTGTCTGTGTGCAGAGAGAAGATGCACAGGCCAGAAAAGAGAATTTAGGCCTTTGAGGTTATCCTGAGTCAATGGGATACGGGAACCCTGTCCACTGGGGGAAACAGGGACTCTCATTAATTCTCCTCATCCCCTTCCCCAGAAGACAAACACATTCAGCTATCAACAAGTGCAAACAGGGGCTTACACACACTACACACATAAATCCTGAGAGGTTTCAGAGTAAATCAAGTAGGTGGGATTGATCAGTTTAGGTTTCTTAGAACCTAGAACCTGGGTCAGGAATGAGAATGGGGAGATGATTCTTTAAGAATCTCAACATCTTTGGACACTCAAGATGTCTTCTTTAGGCAGGACTAACTTAAATCAACCTTGACACATCAGTGTTTGTCCTTTCCCTGAAGAGAAAGGAATTTCATTAGCTCTCTGCTCACTTTTGTATTTAATAATCCCCGGCAAGCAGGAAGTTCTTGGTGTCTAACCTGACCCCTCCTGCTCCTAATAAAAAAAATTGTCGTATTAGGAACTGTAACTGAATAAGTCTCTGGTATTCTCTATGTCTGGATAAATAAGATTTCCCCCAATAGGTCCATTTTCTCTCACTTCAAGGCAAAGCTCTTTATAATAGAAAAGCAAGCCCAGAGAGGTCATAGGTGAGACTGCCTCTGAGGCCCCAGGTGGAGCCAAAGCAGCTTGTCTTCTTAGGGGTCAGATTTGCTTTCCAGCCAACCACCAAGCCTGTCCCTTTCCAGTGTCCTCAGTCAGGGCCAGAAGAGTACTACTGTTCACAGGAGCCTGGCTGAGTCACCATGCCCTTACTAGCCTAGTTTCCCCTTCTCAGCTGCTCACAGCAGCTGGGGCCCGGAGGGCTGTGGTGTCCTTCACATCTACTCTAGCTACTGTCCTGAGGGTCTCCTCCTCCCCGCATGGGAACCAGGCTGAGAGAGCCCTTGGCATCTGCTGCTGAACCAGGTACGTGTAGGAAAGTGGGGCTCAGAGGGGAGATGGAGGAGGTAGGCCTACCTGTAGTCAGGACCTGCTCTAGCTTCAGAGCAGGAACACGTTCCTTTCAGAATCACACAGGAATGCCCTCAGCACAGCCTATCCTGGGTTGGCTGGGTGCCTCCCAAGTGACATACTCCTGCACAGAGACAAGAGGGGAGGGAGTGTCTGCAGTGGGATGTCTGCCTTTGGAGATCTCCTGATCAGATGGAGTAGGGCATTTCTCTGGGATGCTGGGCCATATGAGGTAAGTGCAAACTCTCAGCTGTAAACTTGAACTTAAGGGAGGAAACTTGTTTTTTCTATCAGAAAGCTAATTATAATAGGGAAGACAGATTCCTCATCTTCCTCAGGGTCTAAACACATACAGAGATCATCTAAACAAAGGGGGATTTTGAAACCTGTTAAGCATGTGCACAGAAGATGGAAAGAGATACTGGAGCTGGGGGATCCGTGAAGGTTGGTTCTTGGGAAGGGGCAAGAGGGAACAATGAAACTGGGTGAAAAGGACTGATGGGGTAGGATTTTTTGAAAAAAAGGTAGAAGAGACCATCCTTATAGAAGGGCTCAGTGAGAGAAGAGTGGGGCCCAGGAGGAGGTCTGGCCAGCTAGGACTATGTGGGCTGGAGGCTCTGGGAACTGAGAGCTTCCGTGTCACCTCGTCAAGTTGTGGCCCCAGCAGCATTCACACCCAGCTGTGTGACATACTCCCACATGCACAGGCAGCCGTGCACCTCAGGAGAGGAATAGTGTCAAAGCAGCCCTTGTTTACTTGAGGACAGAGCAGGATACAAATTCTCTGCAGAGGAGGAGGAGCTGTCTTATGTGCGAGGAGAGAGGAACTTGGGCCTCCTGTCATGGAGGAGACAGTGAGGCTGTTACAATAACTTGGCTCCAGTGTGGATCCTGCCTGTGGGGCAGCTTGCATTTGTTGGGGGTAGCTACCCTTTTTCAAGGGTAGCCATGGCCCAGGGTCCTGAAAGCGCTGCCCGGTGGCCTGGCACTGGACAATCTGCACAGCCCACTCTGGCTGTCATCCACCGGCAGAGCCACATGCTCCTGGGCTCCTGGCTGCTCTCTGCCCCGCAGCTGGATGCTCCCTGGGTCCTCTTCCTCCTGCCCTCCTTCCCTCTCTGTCAGTCTGTCACTCTCAGGAGTGAAATGCGCCCTGCTCCTGAAGCATTTGGTGCTTGATAATTTGTGGATTATAGCTAACTCTCGATAAAGATTCCCCTAATTGCTTGGCTCACCTCAGGTTCTATCATCAAAGCAAAGCTGTGAGGCCCCCTCTCGCCCTCCTTTTCTTTTTATTATCTCTTAATTAATCACTCTGGCTTTCACACTTAGCAGATAATTACAGTCTCCTGGGCACAAAGCTCATTTTCATAACCTCCTGCTCCAAGCCAGCAGCAGAGGGGGGTGGGGAGGAAGTGGGAGAGTAGGGGAGAGTGGCAAGAGAAACTCTGGAGAAAGGTGAGGGCAGTAGGCAATGGGTAGGTGAGACCAAGAGAGGAGAAGAAAGGGACATTTGGGCAGCAGCATGGGGGACACATGGAGTGGAGAGCAGAGCCCCCCGTCTGCCCAGGCCTAAGGGGACTCTGCAAGGGTCAGGGAGACCAGCAGTGCCCCCTCAGGAAGGCACCTTGTTTCCCCAGCATGCTGGCGCAGCCCTAGCAACTTTAGCTGCCTCGAATCTGCTGGCCTGCCCTGGGGTGGGAAGGGAGATGGCCCCAAGTAAAGTTCATTCAGTCATGTGCTGGAACATGAGGCCAGTGAGGTGGGAAAGGCTGTGACAAGGAAAGGAAGGGCAGGGCCACCATCCAATTAGAACTCAGGCCTGGGAATTTCTGTTTTGAGGAGAACAGGACACACACTGTGGGGTTGAAACCCATGGAAATGACTAGGAAATGATCCCTAAGAGATTGATCAGATAGAGAGAAATATCTGATAGTTATTCACATCTACACCTTGTAGATGCTACACACTATTTTACAAGATGCTTATCCCATTTTAGAAATGAGAGAAAGTGTGGTTCTGTGAGATGAAGTAAAAATAGGAAGAGAGAGTTGTGCCTGCTGGTCCCTCCCCTCCCCCACTCCCACCTGCTGGACTTTTAGCTCTGGCATTACCAACAGGGCTTGGGGCTTTCCTTGGGCTTCCAACCTAGAGAGAAGGAGAGAGGACACATGGCCAGGTGATGGATGTGAGATGCACAAGAAACAGAAGAGTTTACGTAGAGAGTTAGACACAAGCTGGACTAGAACGTGAAATTCTAACATGGACTCTGGTGTCTGTTCCTTGCTACTGTTCTTTGTTGTGTCTCTGTGGCCCGGGCTCCTGCCAGTCCCACAGGAAATGATGGAGAATGGGGAATATCCATTTTTCCTTTCTAGATTGAATTTTCTTTCATGAGTGCAGCACAACGTGCTTGGTCCTTAGAATGAAGTAAGTTGGATCCTACTACTTTTTTTTTTGCCATTAACTAGCTGTGAAACCATGAAATTGTCATATAACCTGAGCATTCGTTTCTTCATTGGTAAATGGGAATCTTAAAGACTGCAGAGTACCTGGCATATGACAAGTTCTAAACAATGGTAGCTGTTGCACTACTATAACTATTGTTATGACGGTACATGAAAGCACCTGGGCTCACCCAGTAGAAACCACGTAAAACAAGTTAAGTTTTTAAAAAGCTGGTGAGAGAATGGTTTTCCAGCTTTGGGAGTTCACGAAAAGGACTTGTTCTCCTTGAATGAAGCCCTGGATCTCCCTGATTTGGTTTGTGTGCCAAGGCCGGAAGTACAGATTTCAGAGGGCCAGAGCTGGGTACCCCAGGAGAAGCATTACTGCTCAGGAACCAGAGTGGAAGCAAACATTCACACATGTTCAGATAAAACTTGATCTAAACTTGATATGGAGAGCTGGAGACCTCCCCCACCCCACGATAGTCCACTGTCCTGAGGACACCCCAGCCTGCTCTAGGAAAGTGGGAGACCCTGGACCAAGGGTGCGGTGCAAGTTGATAAGAGTCTCTCCCTAAAGAAACATGCTCTGGCTTCACCCTGAACTTTAGCTTTGGTCTATGAAAAGGTTTTTCAGAGTCTTGTGGGAACATAAACATTTGGCAGATTTCTTTCCCTGAAAGCTATTTCTTCTCCTTTCTTTTTCTGGGAACTTTAGCAAGCAAGATCGAGGCCCCTCCACCCTCTCCTCCTCCCTCCTGTTTTCCTGAGTCACCCAACCCCCTCTCTTCTTCCAAAAATGAAAACTAAGTGAACTGGTGGGTACTGGGAGTCATCTCAGAGCAAACTGGGCCAGAAGAAAGGATAAAAACAAACAGCTCTCCCAAGAGGAGAAATTATAAGGGGTGGGGGTGGGGTGGGGGAGAAAATAAGCAAATAGCATCAGTGGTGAAAAGTGAATTCCAGACATTTAAAATTCTTTTGGTTTTAATCATCTCAGAGGCCTACCAGAGGCGAGCTGTGGGGGAGGGGTAAAAATGAAAGCCAGGGCCATCTACTAGGAGCCAGTGCTCAGGAATCTCTGAAGACCTGAAGCCTTCCCTTTGCAGGTTTCTCTCCTTCATCTGTATCCTCCACTGTCTGCGGCTCAGAAGGGTTACCACCCCCAAGGGCCCTTCCTGGCTAACCCTCCCCTTTATCTCATTTCACAGGCTCCGTTTACACTACACTCAGTTTTAAAGCACTGACCTTTCAATTTTCTAGCAGATTGCAAGTTCCCCAAGGCCCTGGATTATGTTTTGTTAAAAACAAAACAAAATAACGAACAACAAGCCCCAGCCTCTTTCATAAATGAGCTGAGCCTCCTCGGTGAGGCTTGGGGCCTCAGGGGCTTCCGGGACTGTTCTCTGTCATCGGGTTTGAAGAGATGAGCTGAGCCCGCCAGAGACTCCAGAGGAGCTGGGGGCTGAGGGGTCCTGGCAGATCCTGGGTGCCCACACTGTGTCGTGTTCTGTGCTGGAAACTTTTGAATGGTCTCAAGGAGACCTTCCTGCGAGAAGCCCAAGGGTCGTGGCAGTCTTCTTGCCCCCTCCCTCAGAGGAGGGGCTGGTTCTCAAGAAAAGCAGCAGGCAAAGCCCTGGGTACTGGGGTGGAGGTGGTGGGGGGGGGGTTTCTAGGTTCTTCCTTTCCTCAGGCCTGGGGGCCTGGGTAGGTTTTAAGGTAAGAGAGAGAATCAGGAAATCTCAACCTGGTGAGGTGATGAGGAGCCAGGTCAAGAGGGACACAGAACCTGAGGTTAGCTTGGAGAAGTAGGGGGAGGCCTGGGGAGACACATAACATGTAATGAGTCATTGGGAGCCATGCTCAGAGCCTTATCTTTTCCTAGTCTGGGCCCCTCCTTGTCAGCATCTTACTTTCTGAGCTCCATTCCCCAGCATCCTCCCCTCCCCCACCAATTCTCGATTTCTCTATCAGGAGGCAGCTTTTTTCATTCTCACAACCAGTTGTTTCTCCTTCTTTCCCCCACCTCCTTCCTTCAAACTTTGATTCTTGGAAGTTTGGACTTTGTTTCTTACAGTGCACTTCCCACTCCCTGTCCCTCAGAAGATTTCAAGCAGTGAGAGCTTGAGGGTGTATTAGGGTTGATCTTAGACTGTAGTCATGTGACCAGGATTTTCATCTTGACTCTTAGGCTATTTCTTCTTGGGCAACTCATTTGTCCTTTCAGGGCCTCAGTGTGTTCAGCTAGCTGTAAAGCAAAGAGCTCACTAGATGATGCCTGTGGCTCCGGACATGCTCATCAGCTGCTTGATAGAGCTGCATCTGGAGTTCAGACTTCTTGGGTTTGAATCCAGGACCTGCTGCTTCCTATTACTGTGACCCTGCAAGTCCTTTAATCTTCTTGTAGAATAGCGACATCTGTGTCATAGAATGGTGAGAAAGATCACATTAGATAATCTGCGTAGAATGCTTGGCAAGGTTATGAGATACTTTAAGGATGCAGTATATGTTAGCTCTTATTGTTAACTTGAATCCTAACATTCTGCACAACAACAAAAGGCCCTGGGTTTGCATTCAGGAGACCTGGATTCAGATTCGAACTTCTCTCCTGACTTTCTGTGTGACCCTTTACAAGCTAATGAATGATTGAGGGTAAGGTACTAATCTATGAGCAAGGAAATTGAGGTTCTGGGACGTGGTTCCATAGTGTAGCAGTTAGCACATTTGCTTTACACACAGAAGGTCCTGGGTTTGTGCCCCAGTGGAGCCACGGTCCATGGTCTACGGCCATGCCACCCTGAAAAAGCCCAATGTCTGATCTCGGAAGCTAAGCAGGTTTGGGCCTGATTAGTACTTGCATGGGACACCACCTAGGAAGACCAGCTACTGTAGGTGTATATAATAATAAATAATTTTTAAAAAGAAAAAAAATTGAGGCTCTGAATGGGAAAAGGACTCGCTCAAGATGGGTAAGCTACCCCTTTGTTTGGGGGCTGGTCTCGTGCACTGCAGGATGTTTCGCAGCATCCCTGACCTTACTCACTAGAAGCCAGTAGCATCCCCCGACTCACAGGTGTGACAATAAAAAATGTCTCTGGACATTTTCAAATGTCCCCTGGCATGCAATCGCCCAACTGAGAACCACTGAGTAAACCAGAGGAAGAGCTAGACATAGAACTCAAGTCTTTTGACTCCCAAGCCATAGCATTTTAAAAAATGCCATGTTGTTGTCCATTTCTCCTTTCTCAAATGTTTACCTCAACCTATATAGCCTGTAAAATTAAGAGAGAGATTTTTATATTGTTGAGCAGTAAGTAAAATATTTTGTCTTCTAGTCCATTTCAGAAATGCTTAGGTTTCAACCTAAACCATGACTTGCCTGTCTTTCCAAGGCTGGGGCTGGGGAAGTAGCCGCCCTGTGGCAAAGAGAGCCACCTGGACATTCCACTAGGGGGTGGGGGGTGGGGGGATGGATGAAGGTCCTGACTTGCTATAGGAACATTTAAAATCTGTGATAAGGAAGATCTACTGCAGCTCTGCTTTTAAGCAGATATAAGCAGACTCTTGTGGTACCAGACCGCAGGACTGTTTTGGGTCTTCAGTGCCGGCAGTACCCCTCTCTTCTCACCTCATACTCCCACTCCCCACCCCACTAGCTGTAGCTGCTGATACTCTTCAGCAGTCTAGGACACCTTCGAGTACTGTTTAAAAATCAGATTTAATCCAACCCCTGAAAGTTACCAATGAAAATCAAGACACAGGAGGATAAGTGACTGCCTGCCCCAGAGCAGGCACTAGAACTGGAAGTTCCACCTTAATCTTGCCAGGCCTCCAGCAACGCACACCTCTCTCATTAGTTTGGAAAACCACTGCTTAACCTCTCCAGATTTCCCTGCCTTCCCCCACCATTCCCAATTGCACATATCAAAAAGACCTTTCTGGATTTTTCAGGGGTGGGAGGCAGTGGGATAAGGATCTACTAGAGGAATTGAAGCCCAGAAAGGAAGGTGGTAGTCCCCAAAGAATCTGGGGGACATTTTTCCTGGGACTGCCATTAGATCCGCCAACTTCTCCAGACATGCCCTTATCCTTCGGCCTCTGCCCCCATTCCTTCTAAAGGGCCTACTCTTGCTGTCATGGCAACCAGGGGATTAGGGCCAGCTTGGAAGCCCAAAGATGTGGGAGGGGGTTTAGAGAGGAGGCAGGTGGAAGGAGGAAATGAGAGAATGAGGCAATGCTAAGGAAACAGAGCTGGATAGGGGAGGGCAGGATAGAAAGGAAGGTGAAGGGAAAAGAAGGGATGAGAGAAACCTCATCCATCCTAAGAGGGAAAAGGAGGGGGGGTGGGAGGGAGGAAGAGAGAGAGAAAACCTCAACTTTTATTTAAAATCAGAGAGCAGTTGTATGCCTGGAGTCGTTGCCATAGCAACGGCAAAGAAAAGGAGATAGCTTGTGAAGCCATGAAAACCCAATAGGGGTAAATGTTTAAAGCCAGGAACAAAAACCATTGAGAGATAATTAAGTAACAGGCTGCAGGTTCCAGACTCCTGCCCATTGTCGGGGGACTCAGCCCGAGATTCCAGCCTGTCTACCTCTCTCTTCTCCACCCTTTACTTGCCCTCACTCACCTCAAGGATTGTAAAGCAGCTCGGGAGCTCCAGCCCTCCCTCCAGTATCTTCCCTTTAGCAGAGACTGCCCTTCTCACTCCTGTCCCAGCTCTCCACATCAAAGCTGGACAAGCTTTCTCTCCTGAACTATTAGGAAAAATAAATACAGTCTTTGTAGGGAAAACAACAAAAAAAGGCTTTGGTCAGATAAATGGAAGAACTTCTGGACACTGAATTACTAGATGGATAATTAAGTTGTGGATTTTCTTCCCTTGGATAATCTCAGGGGTAAAGGATTCTGATGTCACTGATAGGCTGACCTTTGTGTTGACTGTCACTCTGCAGGTCTCTGAAATGCTGGGGTACCTTCCAGAAGGGGAGGAAAGGGGAGGCACATTCTAGTCTGGGAGCTTTGCTGGGGCTGTGTAATTGTGTTTAATGCTACCGTTAATTCCTCTTTGAATGCTCCTTAGGATTTTTCCAGCAGGCTTAATCTTCCCAAGCCTCAAGATGGCCAAAAGCTAAGCTGATATTTTGGGGGTTAGGTATACTCTGCAGAAATTGAAAAGTAACAAGCCAGAGTACTTTATTTTTTAAATGAGTCTCACTCAGTCACCTCACTCAGACTCCAGACATCACAACAGCTGGCTGGCCCCTTGCCCTATATCCTCAGGGAAATAATCTTTTGAGTTCTGCCTCCCCTACCTTCAGATGCCTCCCAAGAAATCGTGAATATCAGAGAAGGCTGTGATATTCTTTTCTTCCTCTCATCTCGGGATATAGCTCTGAACTGAAGGCCAAAATAGCTAAGTCACAGGAGTCCTGTTTTATATCTGCAACTTTCCCTCCCACCATTATCAGCCACCTCCAGTCCATTCCTCCAGACACTCTACACTTTATCCTTAGACTAAGCCAAACCATTAGAGAGTGGCAAACTGAGACTGAATGGTTTGGGCCCTTCAAAGAATTGCTTTTACTGAGAAGAGCACTTGGCTCTGTGCCACCAGCCCACACTGAAGAATGTTCTAAGGAGCAGCCCTATGAAACTCCTTATTGTATTTATGGCAGGGATGCTGCCCAGGACATGGTTCAACACATCATAGTGTCCGTTTATGAGGCTCCATGGGAGAAAGTTCTGTAGTGGTACTTTTGCTAAGACACTGGTTAGTTTTTATTTTATGGATACTGTAAATCGTGTCACTAACTTTCATTCTTTTCTCTTTGCACTGGCTGCTTGGAAGCTCAAGGCTACTCTTGCAATTTATCTCTGATGAGACATTCAGGATCTTGTGGCATATATTTAGTATATTATCTTTACTCCAACCTTAATTTATTCCTCTTGTCTTTCCCTGCTTGTTTTATCACCACCATCCCCCCCAAATGTCTAGTGTCTTAATTTTTTGTGTAATTCTTATATCATTGAATGAATGTGTCAGTGTATCCTGCCTCAAATCTTTTGTGGAACAAATAAATTAATTGAGTTAAGATATATAAAACATATAGCATAGCTCCTGGCAAATAGTAAGCAAGAAGCTTCTAAATGTTAGCAATTTTAAGTTACAAATAATATAAATTGTCTCTAATCTTCCTTTTAGAGGAGGTGTAAAAATGGACCAGAGGCTGTGGGGAGCTACTTGAGTCTCAGATGAAAGGCCATCCATAAATAGCTAGCTCTCAGTGGACCCAGGAAAAGCACCCCCCTCCCCTCACCCCCATACACACTGAAGACTGCCCAGCCACGGTGGTTTTAACCTTTTGTTTTTTTGACTTCAGAATGCATCGTGGTGATGATAATGATTATAGTAATCGGATTAGCCTTGCTTCTTGGAACTCACATGGACTGCCCTTTGAATGAGTTTCTTATTCTTTGCTCACACCAAGATACAATTGAAAAGTTCTGGGTGGCAAAGATAATCAGCCTGCTAGGATTTGAGAGAAGGAGACAGACAGACAGACAGATAGAGAGACACACTAGGGAAGATAACAGGGTAAGACAAGAGGTTGACAAAATGTGACTTCCCTTCATGAGCCCTGCACAATCTGATCTTGATCAGGTTAGGTTGGCCCTGAGTTCTTTGTTTCTTTCTTGTCTATTAATTTCCAATCGACCTTTCATTTAATCCTAAGGGAAAAAGAAAACGAGAACCCATCACAGCTTTGTTTTGTTCATTAATTGAGCACTTACTATTTGTTAGGTACTGTTGGGTTGTTTTGTTCATTAATTGAGCACTTACTATTTGTTAGGTACTGTTGGGCGCTATAAATGTGAAAAGAGAAGAAAGTTCTCTTTATTTCCTGAGGGCAGATTCCAGTTTTTCCCTTTTCTCTAAATTGAAGAAACTATTCAGTGGATACACAGCCTAGGTAATGTGTATCTCTCTGAGCCTCTGTCATTTTTCTCCTTTTCCCCCTTTCTCCTGCTTATGCATTTCTCAAGGTCCCTCTTCCTTCTCACTCTTCCTCTCATTTCCTCAAGGTCTTTCTCTCCAGCCTGCCCTCATTTTCTCTGTTACCTCTCTCTCTCTTTCAAGGTCCTTCTCTTCCTTTCATATTTTCAAAGTTTTTCTCTTTCTTTTCTATTGAAATTGTTTTTTGAGAAAGAAAATAGCTTCATATTGGGTTTTTTTTTTTTTGTCTTCTATCCTTCAGGTTTTTAAAAACTCTTCCTCAATTACTTATAAGAGGAGAAAAAAAGAACAGCTCTCCCAGTATCTCAGTTCTTTTACTAAGAAGACAAAAGATCCTTTAGAATTGGAGAGGAAGGGGGGAAAACCAAAAAAAAAAAAAAAAAAAAAAGAAAGAAAGAAAAAGATTCCAGTTAAAAATCTTCATCAGGGTCAAAAACCTGACAGAAAAGCTTTGTTTGAAGGGAATGTGAAGGGGGAGGAGAAGGGAACTGGCAACTAACAACTCTCAACCTCAAAAGGCAAATATCTTGAGAGTTGAAGGAAATCTGGAGATAGTGAGCATTGCCACTGAAGTGTTAGAATAGCTTTGATTCCTTTTTTAACCAGGGAGTCTTCTCCTTTTGAGGCTTGTAGAATATGCCGAGAAGACTTGGGGGGTGGGAAGGAAAAGGAAGCAGGGAAATATCATTTTAATTTTACTGTGGGTCAGAATTGTCAAAAGTCAGAGTCAGGACGAGTACAAAGAAAGCCTAGACCTTGAAAGTTCAGGCTCAGCACGCTGTACCACTGGTCCTGGCCTTAGTACATTCCAGAGAAGAGAGTAGTGAGTAGAGTCGAAGTGCAAGGGGAGAGCCGTGGGAATGCACCTACTGCGACGGTGAAACCCTAGGAGAGAACTGTCGGCAGGTGGGAGGCCACATGGTGGTGTTGCCATGGAACCAGGATGGGAAGAGATGGGCGCCAACTTGGGAATGGAGTATGGGAGGGTGTGTGTTATGTGGACAGAGATGGGAGGTGGGGGAGCAAGTTCCAACTGGTCAAAGGTTCAGAAATGTCCTTTGATCTGAGGAAGCAAAGGGCAACGTGGGGCATTATCGAAGGGGTATCAGAAATGGAACAGCTAAAATGAGGAAGAAAACACAAAGCTAGATAGATACCTGGACGAGAGAACATTAGAATAAAGAGACAAGGGCAAAAAGGGGGCAGGACCCCATCACTCATTAAACTTACCTTCCCAGGAGGCCATACCAATGGTTGTGGATCAGCCAGCTTGAGAACTATTTGTGGCAAGTGTTTGAATCCCAGGCTGCTTTTGCCCTAGCACCTGAGAATAGGAACCAATTTTAATATTAACCTGAACAAACATAATTAGGAAGAGAATTTGCTTCTGCTGTTCTGACTGCTGCAGCAAAGAATTACGTACAGTTCAATTTTAATGTATTTTCCCCCTTCCAGTCCCCATGTCTCTGGCTTGAACAAAAGAGAAGCCCAAGTCTTCTACCCTTGCCCTCTTGAAGTCTCAGAGATAGACATGCCACTGGGGAGCAGATCTAAGACCCTCAGCCTGCAGACAGACACTGGACAAGGGCACGAACTGAACAAGTCAATACATCATGAACATGTAAGCAGAGGGGAAGAGAGGGAGAAGAGGGCACAAGAGAAACAGACCGGTGGGGGAAGCAGTAAAGAGTTGAGGCGTAGCATGGCTCCTTTGCTGGGCAAAAGGAAAGAAAAGAAAATTACTAAGTTATCTTGAGATGACTGCAGAAGAACAAGATGGATTTGGGTAGGAATTAACTCTGTATCCTGTAGTTTTATTACTACAACTACTACTACAACTTAAGACGGGCAAAGGAAAAGATGTGGATCATTTGGCAGAGGTACTTTGGGTGGTTGGAAGGGGAATGAGGGAGGGGTGGCAGTGGTGGTGACTTTCTGGGGGTGATGTTTCTGTGGAATGTGAAGGCCACAGACACATCCACGTGGCCCCCTCTTAGAACAAGTTGTTCACTCAGGCTGCTTCACTTCGGTGTAGGGAGGCAGGCTCAGAAACTCCAGGCCTAATTGCTAGGTCTCTCTCAGCTCTTCCAGGGAGCACGGGGCAGGAAATTCCTCAAATTCCAGGCTTGTGGGATCATTGCTGAGCTTAACCGCAAAGCAAGGGAGAGAGGCAGGGAAGGCTGCCTCCTCTCCATCTTTTTTCCCTTGCAGTTTTAAAGCAGCAGCAAATTAGAAGAGTTTAGAGGGGCTGATGGCTAAGAGAGAGGCTCCCCAAATCACAGTCTCCTGTAAAAAAAAGTCCCAAGTCTGGGAATTCCAGAAAAATTGGCCCTTAGTTGAGTAAAGTTGAGGCTGAAAACAGACTGCTGTGGACTGGGCCAGGGGCTTTTCCCTGGGTGATTTTTTTTTTTTCCTGTCTCTGAGGGATAACTAGGAGAAAAGAACTGTCTTTAAATGAACCTAAGCAAGAACTGTTTTGTTTGAACAAATGATGGCCAGCCAGGGAGCACATCAGAAGAGGTCTTGGGCTTTACGGTGTTTCCTTTTGCTCTAAGGGAGAAGCCAGTCAGATGTCCCAGAGCACTGGGCAGGGAAGTGAAAGCAGATGCTGTTTCACATGCCACTTCACTGTTCCCTCAACAGCCCATACATTTTCTTACCTCCATGCTCTTTTAGCCTTATGACCTCTTTTACCCAACATTTACTCTCTGAAATCTTGATTTGCCTCCAAGACGCTCTGTAAATGCCTATCTTTTTTTAAGGTACTCCCCACAAAGAATAAACTATTTTTTCCTTCCAGCTTCAAAAGTAAATTACTTGAATTTCAACATACTTATATTCCATTTTAATCATAGTGAGCCACTTACCCTGCTTCTCCCACCAGACTGTCACACTCCTAGAGGATAAGGAATATGTCTTGTTCATATTTGTAATTTCTTTCTCTTACCTCTTCTCCCCAGCACATAGCAGAGTGCCTACCACACAATAAGTCCACACACACACACACGCTTGTTGAGTGACTATTCCAGTTATTTCAGTGTGGTTTGTCCACTTGGTGAGTCTCTCTAATGAATGTTTAATTCGAAGTCTGGTTCTTCTTCCAGCTAACCACTTCTGCTCCTCCTACTGTCACTTAATTTGTGTTCAGAGAATGCAAACACTTTTTAAATATTATCTTCAGTAGAAAATAATAAGGTGCTGCTAAAAATTTGTGATCGTGCTTTCTAAAACTAAAAGGAAATGGCTTTTGCATGACCTGTACCATTGCTCTTCCTCAACGGTGTGGATAACTGATATGTGAATGTTTTCATCATAACTGCTGATGGGACCACCTTAAAGGGCAGTTGGATTTATTGGGTTGGAAGAGGAAGAAGCAGTGGCCTCTGTAGTCCTCAGTTGTGAGCATCCTGGAATTTGCACACAGCACATATTGTTGGTGGTCCCGCCCTCAATAGCAACCTAAAAATGTCCAGTGTGGGTTGTAGTCAAAGAAGTATCTCCACCAAAACCTCAAAAATTCACAGTCAAAAATGCTATATCCTAGACTTCATCTTGGGGCTGTTAAATTCTTTCTTGGGAAGGGTTTATAAAATCTTTTCAGTTCTTTGGACTTGTATATCCCCTTTTGTTATTAAAAATCTTTTTTTTTTTTTTTTTTTGGGTGACCAGCACAGGTCTTTCATTGCACTTTAATGCAGATTCTCCACCAAAGAAACAGTTCAGTTGGCTGCATGATGTCAAAACTACTCCTTGTTCACTTAATTCAGTCAACTGGATCACAGAGTACGAGGCCTTACCGCTGTCCTGGGTCTTCTTCCTGACTACTAAATAAGCACTGTGACTTTGAACAAAGTGTTCGTTCTCTCCCCTGACATGAGAAAGTTAGGCTAGGTAAAAGCAAAGGCTTGTTTTAGCTGTAGCTAAATGCAATTTTGTATTTATATATAAAATTATTATGTTTTTAACCTTCTCCCCTACTTTGGGGAAGACTGAGAGGGCCCCAGAAGTTGTGTGGATGTGGGAGCTGTGGTGGGCTTTATGAAAAGGGTTTTACTTAGTCCCTTATGTTCACTTGTAAGGTTTCAGGGGTAAATTATGCCTATACTTACCAGGATACATATATATGCAACTGCGGATAAATATAATGCAAGCTGAGGTGTTGAATGCTGAAGGAACAGGACATAGTACTGGGTGTGGTTATGGATGTTGCTAGTTTGGCCAGACTTCCTTAAAGGGATAAGTCTGGAGCAGGGCTCAGAAGGAGGAGACACGGCATGGATTGCAAGAGGAGAAAGAATTCTAGTTCAGGTGTGCGGGTGGGTTGGAGGTTGGGGGTTGGAGCTTGGTGGGCAGCTATGAAAGCCTTATACACCTGGGTTCTGAGTAGACAGCTGTTGTGGGTTCTTGAGAAATGGGTCAAAAATAAAGTTTGAGAGACTACATTGAGATTTCTGGACATATGATATTAGGGAAGGCAAAAAGCAGTGAGGACATTATCATCCAAATGAGATCAGTGGGATATGTATGAGCAGTGTGGAAAACATTATAAATATCCCGAGGAAGGGAGTCTCAGAATTAGATCTATTCACTCATTTAACTTGTGCTAAATACTTACTATGTTCTGGAAGGGACCTTAGAGTTGATCTATTCCATGAATTAGGAAACCGAAGACCAGATAAGGGATGGGACCTGCCCAGTGCCACAGAACTGATCTGACTAGCTGATTCCTAATTTCTGTTCCAGAGCTTTTTCTACTACAGCTAAGTAACACCCTTATTCCTTGACCTCGGTTCCTGTATTAAATTTGCATTTAGCACCTGAAGGGTTCCCCTGGGTATAGAGTGACCTAACACACCCCAGGATATCTACTATAGATGTGCTGCCCCCTACAGTCAAAAGTCAGGGCTTGCCCCAGACCCTTTGCCAGCTACCCAGATCCCAGGCCTGAGATTAAAGCTCCTCACAGTGCCTCTTGCACATATTGCACAATAACTTAATCGGAAGGGAAGGAGAGGGTCCAAGTGTTGCTCCTTTAGGCTCCTCTCTGCCGTCCACATCTGTATTCTTTTGAACAGTGTAAGCGCATGTACAGGCCTGCTGAAGTACTTAGGTCCCCTTTCCAGCTTGCTTCTTATTCCCATGGACTCTTTTATGCATACACCCATGCAAATGAGGAAAAACCTAGGCTTTGGTCCAAGAGGAGCAAGGAGGAGCCACGAGCGACCATCCTATATGATGTTTGGGTCCACAGGTGTCTTATGCAGTTCTTTTTGGAGCCCTGTGTAGCCTCTACTTTCTCTTCTCCACAGGTTTGGCCTGCAGCCGTGAAGTAGGCCAAGCAAATGCTAAGTTCTGACCTGGAAGGCTACGCCTTTCTCTTTTGGTCTTGGCAAGGGCAAAAAGTGCAAGTTATGCCCCTTGGCGATCATTTCACCACCTTGTTGTCCTTTCAGAGTGGTAAGGAGTGGTGGGAGCAAGCTGGCCCCAAATGGACAGGGCTGTGCTTTATCACCCATCCTGTCTCAAAAAAACATCCACTGCCCTCTTATTTATGATGAGGCTTCCGTGGTTTTAGACAGTCAATAGTATGTTTTCATTTCAGTTAGTTTCAATCTGGCAACCATTTATTGAGTGCCAAGCAGTGTTAAGTGCTGAGGAAACAGAGATGAATACAATATGGTTACTTGCTTTCCAGGAGCACACAGTTAAGTCAATTTTTATTTAAGACCAACAGCATCCATCTCAGACATAGCAAAGAAACTGACGTACAACGAAATGTATTTTAAGATAGAGAACAAGCGGCATAGTTATAGAAATCCTTGACCACGAGACCAGCCAGCAATTTTCCCTTCTCTGATTAGAAGGCAGCTTGGGATATGATGGAAAGAGCACAGAGGAGGAGTTAGAAGACTTGAGCGTCTTCTCCTAGCATTGCTATTAATACTCTATGCATCAGGCAAATCAATGAACTGCTCTGGCACTCAGTGTCCTGACTCTAAATTGAGGTTCCGTTAAATAATTTTTTGGGTCTCTTCCATCTTTAAGATGGAATCGGTCTAGGAGGCTTCCTGGAAGAAGTGCAATTTAATGTTTAAAAAATGGGAAGGAAACATTAAGTTACTATTCTGGGGAAGGCATCCCTGTTGTATAGTATTATCTGGGAAAAATAGAACTGGAAAGGAATGGAGGGAAGGAGAGAATGGAGATAAAGGGTTTTGAACAGATGTTGTGAAGAGGTAGTGTAGGAATTGTTGAGCTAGAGGATAAGGGTGGGAAGGCCTTTGGACTGGTTGTGAAAGATCATATCTGAAAGCATATGGTTTATAGAGGGGGAACTTGAAACAGCAACGTGGCAGAGGGAGTCCAGGTGTTCAGATGTTGTCCCCCCACAGCTCGGCAGGATTGCCCTGACCTTGGAATTAAAGGCAGCTCACACCAGCTACATTTTTAGGAGGGAGGGTGGTATGGCAAAACCAAGTAATTCCTCAAAGCCCTAATTTGAGGGAACCAGACTAAAAAAGTAGTCCTCCCTTCAGGTTCCCTCAGCAACAGCTGTGGGCAGTTCAGGTGTGGCTGGCAGACTCCCTGTCACCAGGGTGACCATAATAACTCCTACACAGAATTTATCCTCCTCTGTGTGGAGAAGGCATCCTCACATTTCTTCTCCTTGGCCCTGATTCCACAAGCTAGTCACTGTCATTTGGTCTCATGTTTGGAACTACGAGTGGATTTTTGAATGTAGCTGGGCACTTAGGGTGAGAAAAGTCAGAAGTGTCCTCCCCTGAGTTTTCCTCCATTTTCGCCTTCCACTAGGAAGGGGATGGAATATATACAAATCCCTCAAAATGGACGTTTCTTTCAGTGTGGTGGAGACACTGAGTGGGAGAGGGGAGGGGAAGGAGGAGGATAAGAACTGGAATGAAGGGAACGCAGTACATAAAGGGGAAAGAGAAAAATCAGAGGAATGGACCAAGAAATGGGAGCTGGAAAATAAAGAAAGTGGAAGAAAGAGTTGGAATAAAAGAATGAGAGAAGCAAGGAAATAAGGATTCTGAGGCAAGGAACAAAGATGCCACTGGGAGAAGGACAGGTGGCCCAGAAGCACAGCTGAGACAAGAAACAAAGGAAAGAGAGGGGAGGGGATCACAAAGGCAACAGGAGGAGGGAAAGACCCCAGGGGAAATAGCTAGAGAAAGAAGGGGGGATGAGGGAGGGTAAACAGTGAAACAAGGAGGGGGAGATATAACCAGGAGTGGGTACTGAGGAGAAAAAGGAGAGAACAAGGTAACAGGAGGAGAGGCCAGGAAGGTGAGAGGACCGGCACAGGGAAATGGAAGAGGAGATAGAGAGGAGAGGGCAAGCAAAAACAGGCAGAAGCCAGGGAGGGAGCCGCAGAAGAGGCACGCATGGCTGGTTTAACGAGCCACTCTCCTCTCCCACTCCCCAGGAGAAGCACAGCTAATTATGCCTCCATCCTCCCAGGCAGCAGGCGGTCAGGAGGTCTGAAGAAATGCCCTCATCAAGCAGAATGGCAGTGGGGTCTGGGCTAGGGGCAGATAGGAGTGCTGAGCTGGCAGGATGGCAGAGGTGCCCCTGCCCTGGATCAACCAGGCCTCCCTCAGACTGGTGGCCACACGCTGCCAGCCTGGGGTGGGGTCCTGAGAGAGGACACACCTATTTTGCTTGGCACTGTGGCACTGCCGTCTTCTTGAGGAAGTCATAAGAGAGCCAAAGGCCTCAAGAAAAGGGGGCTGGAGAGGAAGGAGCGACAGACAGGGTTTCCCCTCCTCAGTGCCTCCAAAGGGCCTTTTCCCCAGCCCAGTATTACAGTCAGGAACTAATGCTTCACCTCTGAATCTCAAAGGCACAGAAAAACCAGGACCACTTGAACTTCTGGCCTCCAGCTGCTCAAGCTTTCCACCTGCTCCTTCCTTCTGGGTAGCAGAGAAACTGACTTTAGCATGCTAACTTATCTGGGCTCGCAACTGATGGAACACTTTCTAGGTGTCATGGAAGACGGGGTGAATGGGAGGCCACCACTGTCCTTTGAGCAGTTTATATCCCATTGGGGATTTGTGAGAGATGGGGGACGGTATACGCAAGGGATCTGAGTGGGTGAGACACTGAGCAAAGGTGGAAAGAGCATGGCTTTTGAAGTCAGACATACTTGGTTACAGTTCCAACTGTAGCGCTTATTAGGTGTCAGGCAGATTCAGTTCCTCTGAGTACTGACCCTATGCCAGGTACTCTTCTAAGTGATGGTAGTGCATTTGATCCTCACAGTGATCCTGTGAGACTGGTATTTTATCATCCCCATTTTACAGAGGAAGAATTTGTGGCACAGAGAGGTTAAGTAACTTTTCCAAAGTCTTACGGCTGAGCTGTGACAGAGCAGCTGGGATTGCACTCAGACAGGCTGGCCTGGATGCCCTGCTGCTATCCGCAGCACTCCAAGGCCTTTCTCTGAAGCAGGGATAATGTAAGTGAGCACAGGGCCGTGGGGAGGATTAGATCAAGTAGAAGTACTTGGCACTTAGTAGGTCCTCCTGGGGAAGTCAGTCATCAGTCATATGTCTCTGTCATCTCAGAGTAAGGCAGTAGATGCTAAACTGTCGTGTGAGTAGCATAGGAAGGTCAAGGACAACGAACTCACTTCTCATTAGGGTGCCCTGGGAAGCTTGACCATCATGGAGAATTAATAATTCAGTTTAGGGCTGGTGCAGAGACAACCCCAGGGAAGAGGTGATAATCCAGAGACCACTTCCAAAAGGACCAATACCATTGCCTCCCCACTGCACACCCATGCTGGTTTTACTAATGCCATTGATCCTTACTCCTCTACTCAGCCCCTTCCCCACCATCCTGCCCTCATCTACTGCCAAGCTCCTCATGTAAGACCTGCTCACACTGGCCTCCAGGCTTGGAACATGCCACTGTCATGAAAGGCCTTTGGAGTACTTGGAATATCCTGTCTTGCTCCACTAACAATCCTTGACCTACACCTCCTGCAGAACCAGCCTCAGTGCTCCTGGGGAACTGTGACTTGGTTTGCTTTGTCTGCTGCTCAGGGTCTCCCTGGTGCCTGAGTCCTCAGGGCACACAGCTGTGTGGTCATTTGCACTAGCTGGGTTATTACTTGAACAAACCCTCCTTCATGTTAGAGAAAGTGTAGATGTGTCATATCCAGAATGGCTAGCAATGGGTAATAGCAACTTAAATTAAATTTAGGGAGAATTTGGGCTATTTCTTTTGTCTTTAGCTGTTCCCAAAGGTGGTGCAAATCCAACTTTTCATTGTAGCAACTGACTTTTGCAAGGATCTCTAGAGTAATCATCCCATTTGCTGATGATGTGCCTGGCCTTAGCCAGGCACAGGGGACCCAGTGAACAAGGTGGTTTCTGTTGCTGGGAGTGGAAAGCACAGGAGGCATTTTCCTCCTGATAAGCCATGGGGCACTTTGGCATCTTAGAGGTTGCTCAGTTGTTTTTCTGTTTGTTTATTCTTCTCCCTTTTTTTTTGTAAGAAACAGATATATAGCACTTTTCCATTTACCAAGCACTTTAGAGTCCCTTTGTTTAATTTTCACTACAGTCCCGTGAATTGGGTATTATTATCTCCATTTTACAGGGAAACAAACTGATACTGAAAAAGGACCATCCTCTTACTCTGGAGCTGGGTAGAGCCAGGTAGAGCGAGGATGCAGGTCTTGCTTTTTCTTTAGGTATTAGTCGTGTTCCACTGCACAGCACTGTCTGGTAAAAATTACCCTCCCCGGAGGCTTCATTTCTCTTTTAGTTGGAATAAATGACCTTTATCTCTGTGGTCATCTGCTCAAACCTTTATTAAGCACTTAATTGCGTCTGGCTCAGTATGGATGAAATATGAAGAGATAGGTATGGCCCAGGCCTTGCCCCTCAGGGGCTATAATCTAAGCCAAGACACTGACATGGATAAGCCTGTGCAGGGCATGTAGGCAGCAGAATGAAAACAATAACCTAACACGAATGGACAGCCAAGTATTTACAAGACTGCACAGGCAAGGATAAGTGCGTTTCAGGGGTGAGGTGGAATAAACAACTCTTGCCAAGCTGCCTGGGCATATCTCCACGGTGCTAGACCATAGGAGTACATTTTCATACCCATCCTAATTCCCTCTCCTCTGCTATAACAAAAGCCTCTGTATGTGTGTGTGTGTGTGTGTGTATTCTTCTTCAGGCTGCCAGGGCACAATTGGGTTGGTTATAAGGCAAGTAGTTCTGGGAGTCCTATATTTAGATAATGATGTGGAAACTTTTAGCCTTCCTGTAGCAATATGGTAAAATTTACTCTCCTCCAATATACATCAAATTTATCTCTTAACACTGAGCCTTTATGAGATGGAATGAGCACCTGTAATAGAGGACAGAAAGGGGGGGTGGGGCATGAGCCAAACAGAAACTCCGAAATCAGAGAGATGTGAATTTTAATTCTAGACCTGTGAATAATTAGTAACATTCATGACATTGGACAACTTATATGAACTTGCCAAGCCTTAGATGCCTCTTGTGCAACTGGGAAAATTATCTCTACCTTACAGGGTTTTGGAGAGAATTAAGTGAGATTGTATATACACAACATTCTATAACCTGATGACTCAATGTATTTTTGTTAAATTTCTAATTTTGTGTTTAGAAATTTACATGGTATAAAATTAAAAGAAATGCAAAAGCATAAATAGTCAAATCTCTCACATTGTTATCTTCTATCCACCATTTCTCTTCTTATGTATTTTGGTTCCCACAAAATCTCCTTGTAGTAGACAGGACAGGGCTCAATATCCCTATTTTTCAGGAATGGAAACTGAAGTCCAGAGAGATTAAACCATTTACCTAAGGTCACCCAGATGAAAATGGTAAGATTAGAGGCCAGGGCCCCCTAATAGTAACCCAGCTGCTGTAGTCCACATTTCACACTAGAAGGCATGGTCAGAGATGGACCCCAAGTTACTGAATCTTGTGATTTTGGGGCCATAGATTTTTTTGAAAATCTTCTGAGAGCTATTGATCCCCTACCACCACCTCATGCCATTCAGGCTCTCACATGTAATTTTATATGGTTTCTCTATCACTAGAAGCCCAAACCATCCCAATGCTTCTTTATATCCTCAGCAGGGTTTTAGCTCTGTGAGACTTCTCTGGAGAGCAATGGCACATGCTCAGTGACCTGCAAACACAGCCTGATCCCCAAGAAGCCCAGGGTTTTCAAGTCAGAAGATCTAGATTCCATTCCTGGCCATGGCATGTCTTAGCTTTGTGACATTGGACAAGTCCTTCAATTCTCTGAGCCTCACTTTCCCTCATCTATTAAATTGGATTGGTGTTCTATTTCCCCTCAAAAGTTATCTATTAACATTTATAAAGTCATTTTGCACATTGTGAAACTATAAACAAATCTAAGATATTATTTCTCCCTGCAAAGCCTAAGGAGTAAGGAAACTGAAGTGAAGACTCGGAATTTCATTCAGTGGCTTGGAGAATGCCCCTCCTCCTCAGTGGAGGCTGCCCAGCCATGTTGCCTGCTCTGGATTTGGCTCTCACAACCAAGATCTCCAGTAACAGGCGAGGATGCTGACTCACGTAGCATCATGCATCTCATCATGAAATCTCAGTTCCCTCTGCTTGTCCCAGTCCAGAGCGAGTGATAACCCTATTACTAAAACATGTCTCACCGAGACATCTGTAAGCTGGAGCCAGCAAACAGCCTGGTAGAACTGAGGCTGCTGCCTGGTAAAGTTTCCCCTTCCCTCCCCCATTCATTAATGATGATAGGAGGTTTTATTCCCCCCGACAAAAGTGTTAATTAGACATCATTCTGAATAGGATATTATACAAATCAATTAAATTCAAACCAATCAACAAGCCAGCTCTGTGCTTCAGGTCCCCTGAACCAGGAGGGAATTGAAGGCAGTAACGGGAAACAAACGGTAGGACATCGTCTCTAATACAGTGTAATAAGTAGGAAGCCCTTCACTTCTAGCATCACTTCTTTGATGGCAGATACTTTTGTCTTCCTGCTTCCTTTGCCTCTCATTCCTTTCTCTTTCTTTTTTTCTTCTCTGCAACCCCCCCAACCCCCAACCCTATTCCCCCAACACACACACTCCTATCCTTGAGGCTGGGAGAGTTAGGATTCCATTCTTGTTACAGAAACTGGTATAGACTGCCCAATGGACTTTGGTACTTCCTGGGTATCCTGGTCTTGTGGCTAGGTACTTCCTGGGTATCCTGGTCTTGTGGCTAGGGTGGAGATGGAAAGAGACTATACCTAGTCAGAAGAGCCCAGTTGCAATCCTTTCTGTCATTCATCACTTTTCATTGTGAATTAGCCAGTGAGTCTTTGAAAGCTATTAGTTTCCTCAACAGAAAGAAGGGGATATAGTATTTGAGTTCCATGGGTATGCAGTAGGCGCTCAAAATATTTGTTGAATCTAATGGCTGGGCAACATCTGGAAACACTTTGTGGCCTGGCAGTGAATTCCTGGTACTGATTGCCCCCTGTGGGCAGAGTGGGAAGAACCAGAGGGGGAAGAGTCCCATTTTGAGGGCTCCCATTTGATTAGGGGAGAGATTACAGAAGCCTGAGAAGTCTTTTAAAAACATGCAAATGAGAACAAGATAGGGCAAAGCTAGGTATTAAACACTTGGTGTGTGATGGGAGCCGGGGGAGTGGGGTCTTCTGAGGAGACTAGAGCAGGACGGAGAAGTTGGGGGCTGGGAACATTTTTTTGCCATGGGAAGGAAGCACTTACACAGAGGCCTGGAGATGCTGGAGAGGTTGGGGTGGAGACTGGATCTGTGTGGCTGAAGCAGGAAGTATTGACTGGACCGGAAGCAGGGAGATGAGGTTGGTGTAGGTAGGGGACTGGTTGTGAGGGCAGGACTGACTCTCCCCTAGCACTTCCGTGCTTGGCACATAATAGGTGCTCCAACGAATGTATGAAGTTGAACTTGATGTGATAGGCTGTGAGGGAACTGGGAGCCCATCCCATTGTCTCTGGGATTAGTAACAATCAGAAGGGTATTGAAGGCAGAATTTAAAAGTTATTTTCCTTAGGAACAGGATGCAGAGCATAGAGCGTGAAAAGGGAAGTCTTTCCCAGCATGTGTGAGAGGAGATGAGCTCTGGATGTGCCTTTCTTTAACTCCAGTCTCTCCCAGGAGTAGGAACCCACCCACAAAGCACTCTTTAACTAGTTGTCCCCAGTCTCTATAAATCCTCCCCATCCTAGGATAGGGGATCCATGCTCTGTTTTAAGAGTACCTCCACCGCTATTCCTATGATGCTTCTTTATAGGAAAAATGAGTGGCCACCTTCCTCTCCCAGAGTACCTCATAGCTCGGGGCCAGATGGTGAGCTTTCTGGTGTCATTTCTCCATAGTACCTTCTCTTCCTTACTTTGTAGCTCATTTTATTGCTCGTCACCACCACCACCCAAATCATGAAGCTGTTTGATCCTTGTTACGAGGCCCACTGATGCCGTCCATTTTCTTTTGTTTGACCCTTGACAAATGGCACTAACACATCAGAGATAGAATATGAAATTTTTCTTCATCTTTCTCCTCTTTGATTCTAGGAGCCTCAGTTTCCCATAAATTCTCTTCTCACAATTTCTAGTCTATTTTATATTCGATTACTTGGCATACTTCATATCCCTGAAACCTGAGTTCTAAAAGGATCCTGAGCAATGCCCCAAACAGAAGGGAGTTGTCCAGTCTCTGTTATCTCGTTCCCTGGACATTTTACTTGATGGTGTGTGTGCACACGTGCGCAAACTACTGGTACATGAGGTTATTTATGTTCCTCCCTTGTGATATAGTGAAAAGCGTGAGTGTGTGTATTAGAAGTCAGGAGATGTGAGTTCAAGTTCCTAGTCCCTTCTTACTAGCTGTAAGACCTTAGGGAAATCACTGAGCCTTTTTGAAATTCAGCTTCCCAGGGTTCAATTTTTGTGGTTCAAAATGTAAAGTGAACATGAAAATGATTTGTGAATTATAAAGCTGGTCATCAAATGTATAAGATTATTGTTGTTGTTGTTGTTATTGTTGTTGTTGTTATTTGGAGGCACTGCTGAGAAGGATTATTATTGTTTGCTAATTTTATGTTAGCTCTGTTGTTACTTATCCAGTCAGTAGGGGTTGAGAGACAGGAGGCCCTTACAGATTATCCACACATTGGGTAGCTACAATAGACCTTTAAAAAGACATTCACCACCCCCAAAGTCCCAGAAATCTATAGAGTCCTACAGAACCACACAGATCCAAGGGGACAGATGTTTCCAGGAGTGGATCTGTATGTAGACAGAGTGTACTGTCAGTGTGCATTTCTCAACAACTGTGTAGAACCAAGGTCTAGAGAGATATGTACCTAAAACAGATAATTACAACCTAGAGGTACTGGGAGAATCCATGAGTGTGGTGCTTTGTTTGTTCTTTGAGATAGAAGGAAGCTTGGGCCCTGACATCACTAGACAAGGGGCATCAGTAACATAGACTACAATGCAAACAGCATCCCCTGGAGTACAGAATCAGAGGATACAGTTTCAAAATTTTTAATTATTTATTAATCATTGTTTCAGAGTTGTTTTCTGCTAGATTCATTGGGATGGATACTGTGATAAACTCATAGTTCTTAGTATACATATTGGCTGGAGGTGTTTGAGGCAGTGGTAGACAAGTATTTTAGGGAGCCACATGCTGGGATGGAAAATGCACAGCTCCTTGACAGACCAGGGCATGATGGGACATGCTTCATGCTCAAATGATAGAAGGCAGTCTGTCGGGAAACCTGTATTTACCAGTGGTAAAGGAGTGTATTAGTTTGCTAGGGCTGCCATAACAAAATACCACAGACCAGGTGGCTTAAATGACAGAAATTTACTTTTCTCATAGTCATGGAGGCTGGATGTCCAAGGTCAAAGGTTGGTAGAATTGGTTTCTCTGCTTGGTTTGTGGATGACTGCCTTCTCTCTACGTCTTCAAATGGTCTTTCCTCTGTGGACACATCCTTGGCATCTCTTTTGTGTGTCTAGATTTCTCTTCTCACAGGGAAGATTAAATTAGAACTCACCTTAATGACCTCACTTTAACTTAATTACCTCTTTAAATTTCTGTTTCCAAATGCAGTCATGTTCTGAGGTTCTGCGGGGTTCAGGCTTCAATGTATGAACTTTGGGGGTGGGGTATACAATTCAGACCATAACAAGGGGTACAGAAAATGAGAATGATTGGAGGGGGCTCGTGGACCTCTCCAGGCCTATGCAGGACCTGCAAGGAGAGTAAGAGTGTTCATGGAGCAAAAGATGGTGTCGCGTTCTCTCAGATGAAGAACAGTCTACATGAGGGACGTGGCTTCAAGAGGGGGCATCCTGCCAACCACGGAACCTGGTGTGGCCTTGGTCAGCCTGCTGGGGGTAATGTTCTCCACTGTAAAGTGATTGGACTGGGCTGGATGATGCTTAGTCCTCCTGATGGCTTTCCTGTGCCCTGGTCTAAGGCTTGACAGGGAGGCAGGGAGGAAAGGCAACTGGGATGGAGAGCAGGCCAGCTGGAGAAGGAAGACTGTGGAAAAGCAGCCCCATGACGGCAGTTGAACAAGAGCGAGGATGCTGGGGGTGAGGGCTGTGAAGGCTGCCTGGTCAGGCCACATGGCTTTGATCTCCTGTATGTCTGAAGGGACTCGGCAGGTCTGCAGTGAACTTCTGTAAGTTTTGGACTTCAGTGGGGCCTGGGCTAGGTACAATCTCAGCTCTGCCCTTGAGGGTTGGCTTTCCTATGTATGACAGAAGTTTCAGAGGATGCCATGGAGCTACTTATGCCAGGGGACCCAATGATGCCATCATGCCCACTGCGAGTTCAGATTTGGAGTCTTCGACACCGGGGTTCAAATCGTGGCACAGCCACTGACCAGCTTTGGACCTTTCACAAGTTACTTCATCTCTTTACACTTCTGTTTCTCTCTTTGTGAAAGGGGTTAATCATATTTACTTCTTCAGGATATTGTGACCCTTAACTGAATCAGTGTCTATGAAGTGGCTAGCAGAATGCCTGGCATACTTAATTGTTCAATATATGAATATTATTTGAAATTGTTAGCTCTCAAACCCCTCTCTCCTTCCAAACCCTATCTGCAACTCCCCTCCGCCAGGACACATTCTCTGACTAAGCTCACGGAAACATGGTCTCCAGGCAAGGGCCTGTCCTTTTCTCCGCACATCACTCATTGGGCCTAGAGCCGATTCCTGCCCATAGGGCAAGGATGAGCCTGGGGAGACTGGCTGATTGACTCCCTGCAACTCACTCCCATTTCCTCTCCAGGAAACAGTCCCAGGCTCTGTCAGCTAGATACCAGGCAGGACCAGCATGCCAGCTACTCGGTGGCTCTGGTCAAGTAGGGGCCTGGCTCTGTGCCTGCACATCTTCCTAGGAGGCACCCCACAAGCCTGCTGTCCATCTGCTTGGCTGACAGGGGAGGGAGACCAACTATTTCTTCCTTAAGCAGGTGATGATGCCTAAGGGATGGAAGTCTGTGCCGAGATCCCATTGGTTCACCGCATGTGTGAGCTGAGTCTTGTGTATTCATCCATTTAGTCACTAACTCAACGAATATTTACTGAGTCTCTGCTATGTGCCAGGCATTGTTCTCAGTCCTGGTGGTCTGTGGTGATGAGGTAAATGAGGCTCTGCCTGGCATGGCTGGAGGGAGCTGGTTAGTGGTGGTGAGAGTGGGTGGAGGACAATGAGTAAATTGACAAGAACATATCAACTAGGAATAAGTGTTATGATGTTGAAAATAGCACAGGATGACATGAAAAAGACTGAACATCTAGTTCCTTTAAAACTTTCTCTTTCTCTTTTAAGAAATGCTTCTTGGTGTATAGTAGGAGACATTGATCTTAGCCCTCAGAGACTTCACAAAATGAAGGTCAAACACAAGTAGGGCCTGGGTGGAAGGGGAAAATCCTGTGAGATGTGGAGAAAAAGTAGATGGAAGCACCTTTTGTTTATTTCTATGACTTCAGAATCTAGAATGATGCTGTGTAGGTCCTCAATAAATATGAATTGGCTCCAGGAGGCTGAGCTGGGATGGGATGTGCATATCGCAGAGAGCCAGAGCTCCCTAGACTATGAAAAAGTGTTTTTAACAGCCAGAACTGTCCAGCAAATAAAGAGCTGCTTTGTGGTCCAGTAAGCCATTAGGGTACAGGAAGAGCCTGAGTGACCACATGCTGGGCACGCTGGACCTGGGACTTTTGATTGAGAGGGATGTTGGACAAGATGACCTCCACTGTCCCTTCCAACACTGAGGTCTGCCATTCTGTCACCACCTCTCCCCAGGCTCGACCTGCCTGGTCTTGCATCATAAATGCCTAGACTTTGCTGACAATGCCTGTGTCTTGCTTACAATAGAAATATCCATGAAGAGAAGGCCTGACGACTCAGCATTAAAAGGGAAAATCATTTGGAAATAGACTTCCCCCTCCTGACCCTGCAGCTCCATCCTCGTTTTATTTTTCTGTATGAAATTGCCAACAGTAAAATTGCTGGACGCATGGCATGTGCTGTTTGTTTCCTTTATGGCCCCTCATTCCCACCATTTGGCTAGTGGAGAGAACAATTAGCAACAGGCTAGAGAACATGAGAACAACAAGGGCTGAGCTGGATATGGGAGCCTGGTGGCCTGGGGTGGTGAGGCCAGGACAAGTGTTGCCATATGCCTACAATGTCCCACTCATACCCCACACCGATTCATCAAGCTGATTTTCCTCTGATCACTTAGATTGTTCCTGAACCCTCTGTCTTGAGGGGTTGTGCCTGAGTGAAGTGTTCCTCTTGCTTCTCCATCCCTTCACATCTCCTAATGGGTCAATGATGTAAATGCAGCCTGTTCATGTATTGATATTCTATTTCTAGGCCTTCTTTCCAAATGGCCTAGATGTTGCTACCTGCGTTGATGTGTTGGTCTCCAAGGGGGGTCCCAGAAGGCAAAGGGTGTGTCTGTCTTGCTCTTTATAGGGAGCTATGCTTGTCACCTCTGGGTGTTGTTGTTATGTTTTTTGGTTTGTTTTGATGTGTTTGGCATTTTGTTTTTTGGCAACCATGCCATCACCTTGAGGGCTGTTGACTTGCTTATAAAGCAGAGCTCCAAAGAGAGTAGATATTTGGTGCACAAGGGCTTCTCCCGCTCAGCATGAGACTGGGTCTCCCTTGTGCTTTTCCCCTCTAGACAATTCCTTCATTGCTGCTCATACCTGGAGGAGTGATGCAACCTTCAGTTCATTCATTCATTCATTCATTTATCTGTCCAATTAGCCACATTTATTGAGGGCCTTCTATGAGCTCATTCCTGGGATTGGCCTCTGAGAATGTAAGACCAATCTCTTACCATACGTCTAAAAGGAAAATAGACATGCAGACCAATAAATGTCACACAGCATAGCAAGGAGGCCCCCATAATAGAGATAGGAGGTGGTGAACAATAGAAGAAAGAGCAGGGACTTCAGAGTCAGACAGATCAGGGGTCAATTCCGACTCTAGCTTTTACTAGTTTTGTGACCTATTTGAGCCCATGTTTAATGGAATGATGCTATCTATCTTTTCTAGATTGTTTTGAGGGAGGATTAAACTAGGTAATATGTAGCCAGTGCCCTGTGAATATGGCTCCCTTTTCTCCATTGTCTGAAAGAATGTAAAAGCTATTCACTTTGCCTGGGGAAGTTAGGACTTCACAGTGGAGGTGGTTGTGGAGCTTGATATTACAGCACAGAGAGCAGTTGTCCAGGTGGAGATGGAGGGGAGGAACATTCTAGAAAGTGGAAACAGGTATTTCCTTAATCCCTAACGCTAGTAAGGAAAAGGCCAGACCTAATCAGAGGAGGGCTGGAGTGAACGCTGTGGCTTGGGTGGCAGGAGATAAGCTGGGGAGGACATGAGGAATCTGGCTATGAAGGGCATTCGGTGTCCAGCTAAAGATTTTGAATTTATCTACTGTGGATGCAAGAAGAAAGGGTCCTCGTGCTTTCTGTCTGTCTGATTGTGGCAGCCAAGATTGAATGGGGGCGTACAGGGGAAAAAAACATTGAGAGTTTTTGCAACTCAGAAATAACATTGTAAACAGTGAAGAGCCTGTTTTGCTACAAAGAAAAGTCTAAAATATGAGTTTAAAAGAATAAATTTTGAATTTTATTTTAAACAGGGACATAACGAGGGTTTTTAAGCAATAAGTGGTGTGAATCGATTTTGTATTTTAGGATAATAACTTTGGGGGTCACTGTGGAAGTAGGAGTGGAATGGGGAGAGATATGGCAGGGTGGGTGTGGACTAGAGAAAGACTATAGGCAGTCATTCAACAAAGTTTATTGAGCAGCTATTATGTGCCTGGCACTTGACTGAACATTGGGATATAATGATGAATTAAATAAGACCCTGAGGGAGACAGATAGATGGAGAATACAATAAGTTGAGGTAAGAGTTGTGCTAGAGAGAAGCACAAGTCTTTCGGAGGCCTGAGGGAGGGACAGCTAATAAAAGAGGCTATGGACAAGGCCTCTCATTCACCCACACAGCTGCATGAGCCTGGCCCAGTTCCCCCGGGGGTGTCAGTCACATCGACAACTACATGAGGTGGTCCTGGTGTTGAAATTGCCCAGGAGAGAGAGAACAGGTTAGAATCAAAGGAGCAACAATTCAGGAGAAGCATTTCACTTAGAAAGTGTTCAGGAGTTGGCAGTGACATCGATTTGAGGTAAGGATTGAGGGGGAGCAAGGTGTCTGGGCCCTGAAAAGAACAGTCCCTCAGAAAGTTCCCCTGGAAGTTCTGAAACAGACCAACTACCTAACCTCCTCTCCAGCTCACCAAACCCATTCCTTTCCACCCCATCCAAGCCAACCTAGGCTCTGATGTAAGGGGCAAGGAATTTTAGGAACTAGAAAACTGAGGGATCTGTGTCAGGCACATGGGCCTTGGGTAGATACTGGGGCTTTGGGCCGTTCCGTCTGCTGGCTAAGACTTCTTATCTTTATAACGGAACCCAGAAGGAAAGGGTGACCCCCACTTGCCCTTCAACTGTGTCTTCAGGTTCCAGTCTCCCTCCATTATCTACTAATACTTGCCTGATGGTGAGCAAGTCTACCGTCTCATTTGTGAGATGGGATAATGGGGGGAAATGCTTTTTGTACATTGTAAAACCCTAGGCTAGGCTGATTTAAGGTTTTAGCTATCTATCATCATTGTGGGTAGTAGACTGGCTTGGATAGAGTGGAAGAGAATGGATTTGGTGAGCTGGAGAGGAGGTTAGGTAGTTGGTCTGTTTCTGAACTTTCTGGAGAAGGAGGTGAGAGCAAAGTTCAGGTCCTTCACAGAAGCTCAGAGAACTTGCTGCACTGCTCAGCACATCCAGAGCTTGCAATGTCACGGGGAGGCATGGGGTAAGGGCCAGGAAGAGAAAGTCACTCAAAAACCAGAGACTAGAGGCAGGTCCAAGCCTGCGAGCAGACTTCCCATGGCATGAGAGAGAGAGAGAGAGAGAGAGAGAGAGTGAGAGTGTATGTGTAGGGGACAGGCATGTATGAGAGAATTGGTAGCTGAACAAAGTTTCTAGGTAAGCATGCAAGTAGGAACTCTGCTTGCATGTTCCAGGCGTGGGGTGGGTGACCTTTGTGCCCTTCAACCACTTCCTGTTTCATTAGGTGGCAGCTAGGATATTCAGAAGGAATCTTTTAACATAAGCCCAGAAGCATTTGCATCATTGGCTATGCTATTACCTCATTCTCTGTTACCTGAGCCTCATGTATAATAATGTAATGTAATATGTGTAAACTTTCCTCTGCCTTCAAAATTCTTCTGATTAGTCTAATAACCAAATAGACATGAGCCAGATTAGCGAGAGAAAATTACCAAATTTAATACATACATACATATGAGAACCTCACTACCCGAGAGATTCAGAGGCCCCTAGAACAGGAGAGATTCAGAGACAGAAAGGGTGATTGAGGTGTATTAAGACATCCTCAGTTAGGGATGAGGTAATGTACCTAGGGGCTTCAAAGGGTCATTGCAGGGTAATAAGAACAGATGTTTAGTAAACAGAAGTTTGTCCTGCCCTATAGATAGGTCAAAAGAAGTTAACTTGGATAATAGCTTATTAAGGGCAAGGCTCCTAGTACAAGTTCTTCTAGATAGTTCAAGGGGAGGGCAGAAGTTTCTCTTGAGCCTGAGACTAAAATTGCCTTTAGCTCAAAACAATCCATATAGCACAGAAACACACCTACGGGTGCTTCCTTCTGAACCCCCACAGTAATGTGGGTGCTAGATCCTCCCTCACAGGGTTATTATGAGATTAAGTGGACTCTGAAAATGAAAGCCTTGGTTAATCCACAAAGTGCCATACTGCATAACAATAGCTTGTTTTTTGAGTGCTTACTAAATGCCAGGCACTGTTCTATGTATCTCACCTCATAAATCTTCACAACCACCTGAGGTAGGTACAGTTATTCTCCCATTTGTAGATGAGAAAATGGGCTCACAGAAGGTTGCACAAGAGACCAGCCATTTTTTCTCTGGCTTGTGCTCTTAACCACTGGCTGCACTCTTTTTGTGGTATATTATTGTGTGTCATGTAAAAAATGGTTATTCATTGTGATGGGCACTCCAGCACCTACTGTAAGGAGGTTGACTGTGGGGAGACAAGGAGAAGCTGCATGCCGAGTGGACTTGAGATCCGCATTGGGAAAAGAGAGTAGATGGAAAGCTCCTTAAAAAAAAAAAAAAAAGGCAACACAAGCGTAAGATAGCTTTTGACCAGCTGGCATCCTCTCTGAAGAACACTGACTCCAGGCCACCCCTCCCCCATTCCTGCTCATGTGTACCTCCACCTTTTGCTTGGCCCCTTCTGCACTCCTCCCTTCCCCCAACCTGTGGCCTCCACCCCAGCCTGGATCAGATATAGCCTTTGTCTTTCTGCCTGGCTGCTCCTTTTCAGGGAATAAAGGTTTCTGTGTCTGGGAACACTGATCGTTCAGGGGAACCCAAGGGGCAGCTTTGGGAAGTCAAATGGGGCTCCCCAAATAAACTCCTTTTCTCCCCAGCCATTGCCACTTCTCTTTATCTTCTTCTTCTAGCCTGGGTACCCCATTACGGTTAAGTTCCAGGGTCTGTGAAGGAGGCTTCTGCTTTTTTGGGTCCCTACTTATGGAAAGAGAAGGAAACAGAGCAGAAAATGTGTCTTCTGCAGAGGCACTGAGGAGGCCATGCAAGGGAGCTGTGAACATAGTACCAGTGAGGCCTCCTCCTCTGCTTTCCTCCTGACTTGTGCGCCCACCAAGACCAGCTATTAGGGTGCTGAGAGGGGCTGGGGCTCCTGGCAACCCGGACCTGTTGGCTGGTGGCTGTTCCTATGTGGATATCATGTACTCCCTCTCAGGGGAGAAAGAACGCAACTACTAACTAGCGAGAGGTGAGCGGAGAGCCATGATGTAGATGGCAAAAAGGCTAATGCAACTTTATGTCACTTTATAATCACAATTATTGCTAATAGCTGCCATTTACATAGACTTTAGTATGGCTAAACTCTTTACATGTTTTAGTTATCTAATCTTTGCAGTTGTATTTTATAGATGAAGAAACTTAGGCTCAGAGAGGTTACTTATTTAAGTGTCCATAGTTCTTTACCATTGAGACAATACAGTGCTGAAATTAGGATCAGGCTCCTTGATGGCAAAAGACTTATCGTTTAATCCTATTTTTTCATCCTAACGCTACAAATTACTAGTTTTATGACATTAGGCAAATTATTTCTCTAGCCTCCACATTTCTATCTGTAAAATGGAGTTAATAATATGTATCGTAATGGTAGGTGTTGTGGATTCAGTGAGACAATCCATATAAAATGACAAGCTTAATATCTTGATCATTATTCATTCTTTCAGCAAATATAAGGTGGATGTCGACTCAGTGCCAGGGACTGTGTTACATGTGTCGACAAAAATATATCTAGCCTAAGAAAAAGTCTTAAGAGTTTATTTGAGCCAAACTGACAATAATTGCCATGAAGCAAAATCTCAACAGATTGAGAAAATGCTCACCTGATACAAAGCAAGGAGCCCATGGGGTTCAAGGGGCCCCTGCTGGTACCTAGCACCACCCAGCTCCACAGGGTGGTTCTGGGTGAACTTCTTTGGAATCCTGCTGGCTATGCCAAGTAAATGTTGATGAAAGAATATCCAGCCTAAGGAAAAGTTTTATAAGAGTTTATTTGAGCCAAACTGACAATAATTGCCAGGAAGCAGAATCTCAACAGATTGAGAAAATGCTCCAAAGGATGGTAGTTTTACAGCTCATTTTATTCATTAGAATCAAAGGAGGAGACTGGAGAGTTACATGAAATCATTGGTGGTGGATTAGGGAGGCGGGAGAAGGCAAAGTGGGGAAATCTCTGAGATTGAATAAAAAGTAAAACCAAGAGACACATACTTCTTTTACATTGGTGGGTACAGAATAGTTAATAACTAACATTCACAACACATGGAGATGGTATTCAGGGAACAAGATAACAATGAGGGGATCTGTGGTCCTGTGCTCTGGTGGGAAGTTGTACCCTGAGGGGTCTGGGAAAGATTACTCCACATTCCAAGGGTATGTTAACTTAGATGCAAAAAAACAATAAACAGGTTCACTTAAGGTAAAGACTGACCCTTGTCAGGAAGCTACGGGGCAAGAATGTGACTACCCACCACTACCTACTTTTAGTTAGGAATTTTTATATTTAGACCATCCTATGTGGTTACTTTTGGTCTCTGAGTTTGTGAGCCGCGCCCCCCGTCCCCCCATGCAGGCTTCCCCTAAGTTTATCAGGTTTAGTATGTGGCCCTTTTTTTTTATCCACAGTTTCTCTTTTTGGTCATAAATTAATTTGAAGGATACATTGATGATCAACCTTTTGGTGGGGTAATGTGGTCCCACAGTGCTAGGAAGGCTCATTCCTAGGAAGTCTTAGTATCAGTATTTGTCTTGTTGAACAGTGGACCATCGAGATGGGACAAGACTTCATAACCTTAGATGGCAGTCAAGGCCAAATCTTATTTCAATATGTAAATGTAAGCGAATGGGAGGCAGTCAGATCCTATGTGTTCATTAAAAATATTCTAGATCACTCCTAGTCTTTGAGTGCTCATAATCTGAGTTTTTTTTGTTGTTGTTGTTTTTTGCTATTTGTCTTACATTTTGTTTTTTGTTTTTTTGTTTTTTTTTTTTTTTTGCACCTAGTATAATGTTTACACTATAGGAACAGGAGCAAGAGTATTAAATCAGTAACACCAATTAGGAGTAGAAAATGTCCAATACTAGACAAGTATGAGTCTGAGGGGAACAAACATCCAGGCAACTAAAGAACCTTTTACATATATTACTGTATTTTTTTTATTAAGCTAAAATATCTTTTTCTGCCTTATTTACTGCCATTTGTGCCTTACAATAAGTTTGGCCAAATGAATGAAGACTCTACTTTTTCATGATCCAGAAGCTATACTTTTTCTTCTGGCCACTTAGTTTCCATAAAAATGACTTCATGGAGAGGATTAAGTTCAATTTTCCAATACATCGTGTTTTCAGTATCAATATTATCATAGGTTTATTAACCTTAGGCAAAATTATTTTGCCTATAATTTCAGTATTATATCATATTTTCATAGCATTTAATGCATTTAATGTAAACTTGATGTCATTACAGTAGAAATCACTTAGTATAACAGAAGAATTTTCTAACCCTTTCCCAACAAAATCATTCCATATACCATTATTTGTTGGGGTGGATACAATAGGCCAGGATTGGGTGAATTCAGAATTCCATTTACATTGGAGACATAATCATTCGCCTTTCCAATTTTCACAATCAGATAATGAGATGGATGCCCATTTTCTATTATTTTTTAGTATGGTCCCTCTACTTCCCACTGGAAGTATTCTAGTGTTATTTAGTATGGTCCTCTACCGGCCAGTTGAACTACTGAAAATCTTAGCTTAGGATTTTACCAAGGTGCCTGGGTTTTTAAGATACAATGTCATAGATCACTTTTTCCATCTAAAACTTTCCAAAATCTAGGAGGACCAAAAGAGTTCCATAAGTGTCCAGCCTGGGTTTCTGCATTCATTATAGCCAGCCATTGTTTCATAGCTACTTCGGATTCCATTTGCATTGACATGGATAACAGGCCCTGTTGAGTTAGGATACAGGCACATTCCCATTATTGGGTATTTTTGTTTGTTTGTTTTGTTTTTGTTTTTGCATTTAAAAAAATTATTTTATATTAGTTTCAGGTATACAGAACAATGGTTCCATTGTTGGGTTTGTGCATGAGTTTTTATGGTCTATTGAGTCTGTTCGACCCATTGAGTTAAGTCCTCATTGTCTTTCCATGCTGCTTCCCATTCTTCTTGAAATCACATTTCCTCTGTAGGACCTATTTTAGATAGAGTCTTTATCTAATGAATGACATTCTTCATTAACTGCAATTTCAGAATACCAAGGCCAGCCCCTAATCCTCCAAGAATTACCTTTTTATTTCTTATAGAAGGCCGATGTTGAATCCTTCAGGAATGTTGTTGTAATTAGGTGGCTATGGCCTGGGAACAACTGGGGTATACTTAATGGACCCCAAAATGTTGAATTTCCCATGCCATAGTTAAATGAGTAGAGGTAACCCTGGAATGAACTGAGCTGGAGTTTTGAGTATTTCATAATGCTTCCCAAAAACGTAGAGTAGTTACAGACATTTCTACCTACCAAGTAATCTCAATAATTTCTGAAATGAGGACCCATTGATTTTTTTTCCTGTTTTATAGGCATCCAGTCACATGAGCACGGCTGGTGAGTTTGAGGACATAAACAATGACAGGTGGGGTAGGCTGCTGCAAGCCTTTTCCTATCATACTCAGATATTTTTCTTAATTTTTCATCATCCATTCCTGTAACTATACAATGCACATCTAAATTAGAGCAATATATAATTCAGTGAGGGAAATTGTCAGGGAAGTGTTCTTGAAGGTATTTGCCCAGAATGGGTTCTTTATAATTGCTATATCCAGACAAAAAATGTACCAAAGTTGATATTAATAGTAGGAGAGGACCAATGCATGGTTAACAAGGCATTTAGCTTCATTATCATAATGGATAATCAGAATATCATTGTCTAGTAGATGGGAAAGATTAGCAGTTACCCAAGTTAAAATTATCATATCCAGGAAGGGAGGAGTCTGGGGAGACAGATACTGTTTCCATTAAGAAATCATAAAAAGAGTAATAACAATGTAAAAATCATTTTTATATATATTCATCAATCATTAGCAATTACGTGACATAAGAGTAAAGTCTGAGAGAAGTTCAAAGAACAAATTTATTATTATTATAAGGCAAAAAATAAAAAAAATGATTAAACAAGTATGCCATCAATTTGTGAGCATATAGGCCTCGCTGATGTCTTGGGATTGCTGTCTGCCTTCGATGTCAGTGGCTTCTTGTTCTTGAAGAGTCTTTGATGTCCACTGTAGGCAGAGGCAAGTATCAGACACAGGAGTGGATGTTCATTTGCTGTTAGATACCTTTTTTAAAATGAGAAATGTGAATCCATGAGTTAATTCCTTTATGTTTGACTACACGTAGTTTAGTTAGTAATATTTGATCAGATCTCTTCCAACAGGTTGGAGAGAACCTTTTATTTGATGTCTTTTCCAATAGACCAAATCTCTTGGTTGTAAGCCATGGTCTTTCAAGGTCTTCGTCTCCTGGGAGCGCACTATGAAATGAATCAGTTACTAATTATCAAAAACTTTAAACTCGTTGATAAGCCCTTGACAATAATGTAGAATGCTTCCTTTTCATAAGTTTGGTGCATAAGCCCCTTCATCCAGATGCATAGGGTGCCAATGACTAATAAGAAGAAAGGCTATGTTTACCAAAAGGCGTAGGTCTCAGGTTGAGGAGAGCATTTGCCCAGGGGAGATTAAATGCTTCTGAAATTTTGGCTAGTTGATTTTTTTTTTCTTTTTAATTTTTACCTGCCCTCCTCCCCGGCTAGTTGAACTTTGGTTGTACCATTGGTACGTTCCACCAATCCAGAGGACTGGGGGTACTAAGCACAATGAAAATGCTGTAGAATGGGCCAGATGTTACAGATGGATTGCATTATTTGCCCAGTGAAATGAGTCTCTTGGTCACTACGTAACTCAGCAGGAATTCCTCAGCAGGGAATTATTTTTTCCAGCAAAAATTTGCCTACTGTTAAGGCTATTGCTCTCCTGCAAGGGAATGCCTCAACCCCGTGAGAAAACATACAAATCATAACTAATACATATTTGTTTCCCTAAGGTGGTGGCATTTGGATAAAATCCAATTGCCATATCTCAAGGGACCTAAGGGAAGTAGGAGAGTCTCTGGGACCCATGGAGTGGTTTTCCTAGGTTATGTTTTGGACAGATAGAACATCTGATTTACACTTTACGAGCTACACTGGGAGGTTTCCAGTAATATTATTTACTACATGAAATCATCTTTCAGGACCCCAGTGTGTTAGCTCATGTAAATGTTGAAGTATAGGCAGTTGAACTCCTCTAGGTAAGACTGGTTTCTGGTTGAGTCCAAGCCGTATCTGCTTGTCCGGGTTGAAGGTTCCCCTTTTTTGTGGCCATATACTCTTTTTTTCTTCTGTAAACCGTCTTTTGGAACTATAAAAGGGAGTCTTTTATTGACTTAATAGGAAGCAAGGAACATTCTCAGGTCTGGACAATTTGGCCATTTAATGCTGCCCATTTAGTCAGCTAAATGATTTCCTAGTGCTTCCATGGTGACAGCTTTAGAATGTCCTGGAATTTTGATAATTGCCAATTGTCTCAGTTGCTGTATGGCATCTAATAATTCTGCAACCTGTTTTCCATTTTTTATGGGCTGCCCTAAGGAAGTTAAGAAGCCTTCCTGCTTCCACAACATTCCAAAGTTTTGAGCTACGCCAAAGGCATCGACTATCATTGTACATATTGGCTACTTGACCTTTAACCAATTGACAGGTCTGAGCTAGAACAATTAATTTGGCTTGCTGGGCAGATCTTATTTCAGGTAAATAAGAAGTTTCAATTTTATCAGCCATGGAATTTATTGCATATGCAGCTCGGTAATGTCTCTGTCTTTCAGGTAATAGCCACCTGTGACCCAAATTAGGTCAGTGGTATCAACAGGGGTTTCCTCTAAACCATTCCTAGGGACAAGAAGGTGGTCAGTAAGCAAAACACAGTTGTGGGTGTCTTCGTCCTGTAAAGAGGGTTATATAGTTGCTGGTTTAAGACTGTTACATTGAGTTAAAGTAATATTACACACAGAAAGCAGTACTTCTTAAGAAGCCAGCCGGCTGACAGAGGAGGGTTGAGTGTGCTGAGGGATCAGTAAAGATTCAACAGAATGAGGAGCATAGTTAAAGGAGAGCCAATAACATCTCTTCTGTTTGTTTGCATAACCGGATTGTAGCAGGGATGGACTTCATGCAAGGATGGGCCATTTGCTACTGAGTCTAATGGCTGGCTGGCTGTAATATCCTATAGACTAATGATGATCTCCATGTTTCTGAGTTAGAACTACTAAAGCATTTCCTTTGTTTTAATGTATGAAAAGGAAGAAAAGAAGTTTATAATTAGGATGTCCCAGAACTGGAGATTTAGATAATTCTTCCTTTAGAGCTTTTACAGCTTGTTTTCCTTTCGGGTTACATTGAATTGGATTAGGTTGATCTGATTTTAATAACATATATGGAAGATGGAACCCAGTTGTTGCAGTATCCAGTCAGACCCAGGAATCCTCTAAGATGTTTCTTGTTTTTGGAAAAGAAAAGGGTAGGATTCCTCAAACCTTTCAGGATTAATCAATAGCCCATCTTTAGATATGAGAAGGCCAAGTTTTTTTACTCGGGGCAAACAAAATTGAGGCTTGTCCTTTGAGACCTTATGTCCTTTTATAGCTAGCTATTGTAATAGGTAGACTGTGTCCTTTGAAGAGTCTAGTAATATCCTAGAGCATAAGAGTAAATCATCCACATATTGGATTAGGGTGGAATCTTTGGGAAAATCTACGTCATTTAAATCAGCCTTTAGTTTCTGAGTGAAATAGCTGGGACTCTCTGTATATCCCTTAGGGCGTTGCAGTCCAAGTAAACTGGTGATCTTCCTAGGTGAAGACAAAGAAATATTGACTGTCTTTTTCTATAGGAATGCTGAAAAAGGCACTGCATAAATCTATTACTGAAAAATATTGGCAGTCCACAGGAATGGCTGATAAGAGAGTATGTGGATTTGGAACCACAGGATATCTGGGAACAACTATTTTATTTATCACTCTGAGATTCTGTACAAATTTCCATCCTTTCCCACCTGGTGTCTTTACTAGAAGGATAGGAGAATTACAGGGGCTCGTACATGGAATTATAAGCTCCCTTTTTAAGTAATCTTATATAATGGGCTTGATTCCAGCTAATGCATCAAGTGTTAAAAGATATTGGCGAAAATTAGGTAGAGGCAAAGTATTGTCAATACTTATTTGAATTTCAGTGACTGACTTAACCTTGCCAATATCTGTACTGGAAAGGGCCCAAAGTTGCATTGGAACGTCTTGCAAGAAATGTTTAGTCTCAAGAACCTCTTGTGGAGGTTCCTTTAAAATCATTTCCTTTCCAGTTGATTCAGTATCTGATTTATTTAATTATAAATGCATTTTGCCCTTCTGGGAAAAGGATATGCGGGTCATGATTTTCAAGAAAATCTCTCTATCAGGTTAATGGCGACAGATTTGACTAGTAAAAATGTATGTTCCAACATAACATGCTCTAGTTGGAAGGGAACAGGTTCTGCTTTGAAAATGGGCATTGGTTGATTAGAAGTCCCTACAGCTTTACTCCAAGGGAGAGGGCAACTTAATTGGGTTAAGAACAGGTAAAGAGCCCCAGTATCTACAAGGGCCTTAGTAATTTTTATGGTAATTTCAGTTTCTCCTAAAGTATTAGCAAGTCTCAGGAGCATCCCTATTCTTGCTTCTGTTTCTTTTCTTTTTCTGAATCACACTTACAGTTTTCTACAATCCTTCTTAAGGTGACCTGGCTTTCCATAATAAAAACAGACTCCTCTCTCCCCTTGTCTAAGAGAACTTCGGGGAGGTATGACCTGATTGCTTAATTGCTAGAGCTATAAGTTTATGATTATGGCAGCTTTATCTTTTTCTCTCTTTTGAATAGTTTTAGATAGTTGATCAGCCAGAGTTGCCAGTTAATCAGTACACATGGTTGGCCAGTTTAATTTATGCTATTTAATCAGAGTTACAAGCTCTTCATCTAGTCCTTCCAAAAATGCTGAATTTAGTAAGAAATCATTTTGATGTTCCTTAAAACTGTATGGAGACAGACCTGAGCACTTTTTGAAAAAATTTTTTCAAAAAATTTTTTCAGAAATCAGGCACTAGTTCATCAGGCATTTTCTTACATTGCTAGATCTTGGTCCAGTCCATTTTCCAGGGGAAAATTTCAGGTATGGCTTGGTAAAGCCAGTGGGCTAATTCCCTGAATTTTTTCTTGGTCTGTATCTCTGTTTTGAAAAGTCCTTTACAGGAGTTTCCCAGGGAACCTTGTTCAGCCATTCTGTTGCTTTGGAATAAGTCAGAATAGCCAGGATGATATGTTCTAACAGTTAAATCGAATTCTTTTGCAAACCCATCAGGGTCCTAGAGAAGGTTGGGAAATTTTTAGTTAGATTCCTTAATTCTGTTCTAGTCCAAGGAATCTATACAATCACTAGTTCCCCTTTGCCTGAGACCAGGTTTTTCCTGAAGGGAGCTGCCAGAATTTCTGTTTTTTCCTAGTCTATCTTGGTCTGGATTCCTAGTCTCAGGTTCCCCTAGTTCAGTAGGGAGTAGTGGTGGGAGCAATAAAGAGATAGAAGGGGAAGGAGGAACGGAGGAGGAGGTCCAAGTCTGGATAAGGAGGCTCAGAAAGCAAAGGACATAGTGAAGCAGCAGGACAGTAAGGAGGAATGGGGTGTTGGCATTTATCAGTTTCGGAAGCCTTCTTTAGTTCAGAGGCTATCTCTAAATTTTTCTTACTAACTTCCTGTAAAGAATTTATCTGTGCTCTGCCTAGAAGCTTCTAATTTCTAATCAAGATGAGCTTCCTAGTCATTCAGTTTAATTTTAGAGCCAACCTTTTCCAACTGAACATGCAGAAAAATTAATTTGGAGGTATAAAAAGTTCCCCATTTTGGTCATCTCAAGCTGATATCATTTTTAGTTAAATTTTCCCATTTCTGTAGATCCTTGCAAGTCAAAATTCTATACAAATTGTACATTTATATTGTAGGAGTATTAATGGGGAGCTGGGGTTCTTGGGATTTGTCGACTTTAGGTGCAGAGTTTCCCATGTCAGTTTTGTTTTTCTTTGGATATCTGCAGACTCTCAACAAAGTTCCAGGGAGGATTGAATGAAGTGTGCTGCTTATGGGTTGAGCTCCAAGGGACTGTAACCTCCGAGTTGCTTCAACCCTTTTACATGTCTCAGTCTCTCTCCCCAGATGTCTAATACAACCATGAGGACTTGGAGGGCTAGGTAACCAACCTGTATGTGCACGTCCCTGGATGAGTCATTTATTTAATTACAAATGTGTTGAAATTCCCTATCGGGCCCTACTCGCTTTGAGGAGTACCTACGTGGAGTACACCTCCATGTAGATTCTTAGTCACCTAAGAATACCTGAAGTTTGAGCTGGAGGTAGTATATGCCCCTTATCTTCAGAGCTGAACAAGCTCAGACTCTCATTTCTCCATCAAAAGGTTTTGTTCAGACTTGCAGTAATTCCAACTGAAAAGCTGAAATTAAAACCAGCTGTCTATTTTGACTCCTACCCTTTAGTACCACTTCGAAGATTTTCTAAGAAAATCTCAAATAAAGTCAGACCCTCTACCACACGCGAAAGGAAGATACTAGATTCTAAGCGATGACTCACTCAAGTTCACCTGATACAAAGCGAGGAGCCCATGGGGTTCAAGGGGCCCCTGCTGGTACCTAGCACCACCTAGCTCCACAGGGTGGTTCTGGGTGAACTTCTTTGGAATCCTGCTGGCTATGCCAAGTAAATGTTGATGAAAGAATATCCAGCCTAAGGAAATTTTTATAAGAGTTCATTTGAGCCAAACTGACAATAATTGCCAGGAAGCAGAATCTCAACAGATTGAGAAAATGCTCCAAAGGATGGTAGTTTTACAGCTCATTTTATTCATTAGAATCAAAGGAGGAGACTGGAGAGTTACATGAAATCATTGGTGGTGGATTAGGGAGGCGGGAGAAGGCAAAGTGGGGAAATCTCTGAGATTGAATAAAAAGTAAAACCAAGAGACACATACTTCTTTTACATTGGTGGGTACAGAATAGTTAATAACTAACATTCACAACACATGGAGATGGTATTCAGGGAACAAGATAACAATGAGGGGATCTGTGGTCCTGTGCTCTGGTGGGAAGTTGTACCCTGAGGGGTCTGGGAAAGATTACTCCACATTCCAAGGGTATGTTAACTTAGATGCAAAAAAACAATAAACAGGTTCACTTAAGGTAAAGACTGACCCTTGTCAAGGTAGCTACGGGGCAAGGATGTGACTACCCACTACTACCCACTTTTAGTTAGGAATTTTTATATTTAGACCATCCTATGTGGTTACTTTTGGTCTCTGAGTTTGTGAGGCCCCCCATGCAGGCTTCCCCTAAGCTTATCAGGTTTAGCATGTGGCCCCCTTTTTTTCTATACATGCTAGATGTACAAAAGTGAGCAAGATGGACATGGACCCTGATTTTTTTAAAACAAGCAATGTCTGCAAGGCCAGATAAATGCCATATATAGGAAGCATTATTTATGTAAAAGGCAGCTATCAAAAAAAGTGGCAGAGGAGGAGGTGAATCTACCGCTACCTGTCTCTCAAGGTGAGAAATGACACCCAGTCCTACTACTTCAGGGATTAGTGTGAAATCCTGCAGGGAGGAGGGGACGACCCTTTACTGCACTGGGAGGTCCATGCCAGGGAGCATCCATCATTTCTGGATACCCATTTTAATGGGAAGTGAACAAACTGGACTTCTCTAGAAGAGGACAGTGGTAAAGCTTCTAAAAATCATAAAGTTTATTTATTCATTCATTATTTTTAAAGTGCACTTTTTCTAAGTACTAAGGATACAGAAATGAACAAAATAGGGTGAAAATATTGTTATCCTCAGGGACCTTATAAAGCTCATGAGACAGAGACAATAAGTTAATAAGTAAAACAAATAGAAAACTGAATAGTGATATGTATTATGGGGAATAATAAAGCAACAGAAAAAGAATCTGGAGTGTCGTAGAGCAGTGGTGCAATTTGAAGTAGTGTGATTAGGGAAGAACTTACTCAGAGGGTGATAACTGAGAAAAGATCTAAAGATGGTAAGGAAGCAGACATAGTAAGGGGGGCAAGCAGTCCAGGCAGAAGGAACAGCAAATATAAAGGTCCTGAGGTTGGAGTGTGCCTGGTGTGTTTGAGGAAAATTCCAAATGAATGTAGTAAAGCAATAGAATGAGTAATAGAAATAAGGTGTATATGTGCATGTGCATGTGCGCACACATGTACACAAATCATGAAGGGCTATAATACTGCAATACAATTCTGATGCTAACCACTCCACAGGTTTAAGGGCATAGCCCCCAACAAGACTGTCCTTAGTTCAGACACCAGCTGCATGTTTGGGAGTCCCACAGCCATCCACACTTCTGACCAGCTGGTACAAATTCAAGGGTTCCCATGGCCCCCTCAGTTTCAATAATTTGGTAGAACTCACAGAATCAGGAAAGTGCCATACTTAGTTATAGTTTTATTATAAAGGATAAAAGTTGGGACCAACCAAATGAAGAGATACATAGGGCAAGGTCTGAGAGTATCCCACCCAAGTGTGGAACTTCCATGACTTCTACCTGTGGAACCAAGCCTTCACCCTCCCAGCACATCAAAGTATTCACCAACCAGGAAGTGCTCTGAGCCTCAGTGTCCAGAGTGTTTATTGGTGTTTCATTATTGAATCATTGGCCTTGTGATTGAAGCCCAATTACTTTCTACTTCCTTTCCTCATTTGTCAGTAGGTCAGGCTGATATCAGTGGCCCAAAGCTCCAACTCTCTAATTATATGGTTGGTCTTTCCTGCAGGACCAGCTCCCATCTAGCATAAACCCAGGTTCATTAGCATAAACCCAAGAATGGTCCAAGGGGCCATCATGAATAACAAAGGCACTCCTATCATTGGGCAAGTCCAAGGGTTTAGAACATCTGTTCCAGGAACCCAAGACAAAGGCCAGACAAGTTATTATAGGACAAGATTCTGAAGGAATCACAAAGACATGGGATTTTACTCTGAATGAAATTGAAAGTTGGTAGATTTTCAGCAGAAGTGACATATACTTTCTTTTTTTAACAGTCGCTCTGGCTGTTATGTTAAAAACAGCCTATGTGAAGAAAGGCTGGAAACAGGGAGACCTATTAGGCAGCTACTTCAATAATCCAGACACAAGATGATGGCACAGGCAGCAATGGTACTAGCAAAGCCATGTGAAGTGGTTGTCGACGTAGGGACTGTCCAAACCTGTAGAAAGTTTTTATGAGAGTTCATTTGAGCCAAGATGAATCTTGCTGGGAAACAAGATCTCAAATGCTCTGAAGAATAACAGTTTGGAGTTTGTTTTATGCATCTGGAATTAAGGATGGAATATAAAAGAGATTACTTGTAGGTAGGAAAAAACAAGACTAGGATTGGATTACAGATTAGTTAAGACTATGTGCCACCTAGAAGGTGGCTACTGCAGCTGGTTTCTGAAGTGTGGACAGTCTTGTTGGGGACTGACTATGCCCTTGAAACTGTGGAGTCTGCACTAACTATGGGTACTCTGGCATTTCAAAGGCGTGTTGACCCATGTGCACAAGAATAGTAATAGAACAGGTTGGCTTAAAATTCTTGCATTAAATAAATTATAGCCTGGGGCATGACTACTCACTATGACTTGCCCAGTTAGGAATTTATGATTTATTACAGCACTGCCTTTTTATTGAAAGGTCCATCTCTGGAATTATTTTGAAATTAGAACTAGTGGGATTTACTGCTGGACGGATGCAGGGTGAGAAGGAGACTAGCGGAGGTTGACTCAAGTTTTGTCTTGAGGAACTACAGGTATGAAGTTGTCATTTACTGAGAGGATCAGTTTTGGGCATAGAAGATCAGGAGCCCAGCTTTGGGCACACTAGTGAGAAATGCCAATCAGACACCCAAGTGGAGATGTTAAACAAACAGTTTGACAGATGTGCCTGGAGCTTGAGAGAGAAATCTAAGTTGGCCAGATTTGCTAGAACATCAACGTAGAGATAGTGTTTAAAATTATATAACTGGGTGGATTCACTGAGGGAGTGAATGGAGAGAGAGAAGCGAGCCAAGGATAGGACCCTGGGACTGTGGATCACTCCAACAATTAGACAAGGAGGAACTAGCAAAGGAGAATGTGAATGGGGCAGGAGAGAGTGGGAGAACCAGGGGAGCGAGGGTCCTGCAAGCCCAGGGAGGCCATGATCAACTGTCACAAATGCTGCTGACTCATCAAGCAAGATAAGGAATAAGATGAGAAGTAGTGTTGGATTTAGCATTTTAGAAGTACTGGTGACCTTGACCAGAAATGTTCTGGTATAAGTCCATGAGAGAATGGGAGAATTATTATACAAACTACTCTTAAGTAGTCTTGCTACAAAGTAGAGCAGAGAAATGAGGCAGCAGCTGGATATGGGATAAAGAGAATTTTTAAAAAGTTGTTTAGGAAACTAGGGATGTTTAATCGGGGGAGACTGGGGATATGTCATACATAACTCTCTTCACGTGCTTAAAGTACTGTTATATGGAGGCGGCTTAGATTCATTTTATTTGACTTCAGAGAGAAGAACTAGGAACAAAGGTCAGAAGCCACAAAGAGGAGGATAGTAGTGCAGTTCTATAAGAACTTTGTGCATCCATTTATTTACTCATTCAAAAAACTAACATTGGTGCCTACTCTGTGACAGCACTGACATAGGCACCGCGGAAAAAGTCATGATGAAGACAGCTCTGCTGGCTAGTGCAGGAGAGCTACCCAGGCAAACAATTGTAATAAAGTGTGGAAGAGATGACAGGGGCCCCTGTGTCTGACTGGAGTAGGGAATGGGGTTCAAGGAAAGGTCAGGCTGGGCAGGGGAGCCATAAATGTCCACTGAGGATATTCTTCCTTCTGATAACTGAGAACCTATTTGGCTTAAATAAATGAGGCTTAAAAGGTACGTGAACCTCAGTTATCAGGTACATTTTCTGGATGACTAGGCCATGTAGATACAGCCTTAATAAAAATGATGGCTGATAGATGGGTGATGCTTTATCATTTACAGAGCACATTTAATCCTCACAACAGCCCTGCCAAGATCGTCCTGTTATCCCTGTTTTATAGTTGAGTTAACTGAGGCTCAGAGCAGTGAGCCTTGCCTAAGGTCACATAATTATTATAAAGATGAAGCTAGGGCCAGAATTAAGTTCATGAGTCCCAGTCCTAGGAACACACCCTTCCCTGAGCTGCCATACTGATTATAACCTACTCTGACCCATATACAAAAGTGCTTTGGGGCTAGGTGTGGGTCTCTTTTGGAATGTTTCATAGCCTGTGCCCCTCCCGAGATTTCTTGGAACTATCTTCAGTCTGGTTCCCTTATTTTAATCGGCTCTGATTAAGCCAGACTTTCTCTTCTGTTCCTCAGCTCTGGCCCCAACCCTCCCCTTTTTCTTGACCTTGCTTCACATTCTCTTAGTTCTAGATCTCTGGAAACTGAGAGTGGCTTAAAACTGGGATCCTTTGGACTTTGTGGACCAGCAGTCCTTGGGTTCTTCTGATGTTGATGATACCTATTAAGTCCAAAAAAATTAAAGAGTGTGAGATATCCAAACACTGTAAATAAGAAGAATGAAGGAAGAAGACTAGGATGATGATGATAATTAATAATAATAATAATAATAAAAACTTACCTCCGGCTTACTATCTATCTATGATAAAATACCAATATTATCTCCATTTTATAAATGAGGAAACTGAGGCACAGAGAGGTAAAGCACATTACCCCAGGTTGAGGAGCAGAGCAGGCTACTGAGTCAACACATTTAGCCGCTATGTTCTACTGCCTCCCTTAAAAGGAAAAAAGAGAAAAACAAAGATGAGGCAAGGCTTTCATTCAGTATGATTTTTTTAAGCTCTCGTGTCCTGAAGCTACAGGGGAAGAAATAGATCTAGTTCCAGCCCTCAGTGAACTCACAGCTACAGAATCACAGAACATTAAAGCAGGAAGAGTTCTCAGAGATGTCATCCAAATTGGAACACACGGAGGTGAAGTGAAACACCTAAGAAAGGAAAAGGGAATATACACCTTTGCACACATACAAAAATAACATAAGACATGCAAGTCAGCAGTTCAATGCAGGCCCTTAACAACCACAGCCGATCCCCCTGTTACAGTAAAAAATGTGTGCTGGGTGCTGCCACAGGTGGGAGGCAAAGTCCTTGCCCCACAGCTGGAGGAGGAATTGTAAGGGCAGGAAACAGAATGACATTGACCAAGAGTGCAAAGCAATGTCTTTGAGAAAGAATGAGCAGTCCAATTTCATAGCAGAGCTTACTTTTAAGGGAGACGTAAAAGGTAAGGTTAAGATGCTAAGGGATGTAGTACAGTCTGAGTTTGGAGATGTCAAGAGAAGCAGTCAGGTGGGGCTTATCAGGAAAGGCTTCCTGGAAGGGAGGGTTGGTGGGGGGGGAGCTTAGGGATGCATTGGAGAAGAAGAAAAATGGATTAGCAAGTGAAGAGACAAAATGAATAAAATATTTGTAGGACAAGGCATTATGGGTGGTGGAAAAGGGGGAGAAAATCAACTTTTAGGTTCAGTTCAATACAACAAAGCTTAGTCGAGAGTCTACTAAGAGCTAGCCATCCTTGATAAGTGTAAGGATGAATTTAAAACTTAGCATCTGTTCTCAAAGGGCTTATAGCTCAGAGCTTCACAGAGTCACAGGATTCCCAAGTACCATGGAGCTTGGGGTGGAGCCTTGGCCCAGGCTAGGGGTTTAAGGAAGGCTCCTGGGGCACTAATCCTGAGCAATGTCTTGAAAGATGAAGAGGAGTTGTTGTGGTTCGACCCACGGAGCCAATTGAGATGAATTGTGAGCCTTTATTAGCTGGCCAGCGACTGACTCTCTACCACGCAGGATTAGAGGAGATCAGCCCCGAGCTCCCAAAAGAGGCAGTTTATAAAGCCTAGAACAAGCAAGCAGATTACAGAAGCAGAAATTGGCCGTTAGCAGATTACCACTCTGGTTACCATCAAACAAGCAAGCAGATTACAGAAGCAGAAGTTGGCTCACTTGAAAATTTTCCACCCTTAACAGAGTGAGCTGAGTGGCAGGAGAGGGGAGCATGCTGAGGCAGAGTACTAAGGTAGGATGCAGCTTGCAGTGTGCAGATACCTCTGACACTCAGGGATTTTTAGAAGGTATAGTGCATATTGAAGAGAGCAGAAGCTGATGCTGAAGAGGTGAGCAGCAGCTGGGCTGGGCCCGACCTGACCTAATTTGAACTTTATCTGAAGTCACTGAGGAGTCTTTGAAGGGTTTTTCACAGGGCAGTGATGTTAGATTTGTGTTTTAGAAAACTCATGCTGGCAACTGTGTGGAGAATGGATTTAAGAGGAGCAAGTGGAGGGCAGGGGGAACCATTAGGAGGTTGTCACAATAGTCCAGGGAGCAATGATGAAGACATTACCTGAGGGAGTGGGTGTGGATGGACAGATAGAATTGAGACCCTTAGGAAGATGTTTGGGGGTACCCGATATAAAGCAAGACAGGGAAGAGTCTGGGGTGAGGGCCCTGTTTAGATGGGGAGTGGCGGAAGGAGCAGGGTCAGCAGCAGGACTAAGGAAATGAGGCTGACGATGCCTAGATCACAGTAGTCACTGCAGGCTTGTGAGCCAGGGCCAGGGTCAGAGACACAGATTTTATGGACTGAGCTGGTCTCAAGTGTTGGTGAGGAAGTCCTGGAAATCCCTGGGTGAAGACCAAAGACTTGGCAGTTTTTCAGGTTTAAAGCCAAAAAACCAATGTCTGGAGGTGGGGGTTGGGGAAGAGAAGTGTGTATGCGGGTGTGTGCATGTGCACACATAGTTGGAGAGAGTATCTAGAACACTTGGCCAGGAATGCCTGTTTCCAGGGACTGCTGCACCTATGATGTGTACTGTACCAGCAGCATCCTGGTAAGAACAGGATCAGACATGATCCCCTCCATCCCAGGGTTCTGCCATTGCACAGGGAAATCAGATGGAGGACGAAGAGGTGAACATAAACACAGGAGTCATTTAATCCTAAGAGGCCACTCAGCACTGTAGTGCAGAACGTTCTATGCTCAGGGACTTTTATGATGACAGGGAACCGGGGTGGGGGTGAGATGGCACCTGGTTAGGAGTCCAGGCAGATTGAGTTATACTTTTGGCTTTGCTGGTGACTGACTCTGACTTGGGGAAAGTCGCTTCCCCTCTTTGGGCCTTGGATTTTTCATCTGGATTTTTCATCTGGATTGGATTATTTCACATGGGTTTCTTCTAGCTGATCATTCCATGATTCTGAAAAGTGTAGTCAGACAGCTGCTGTCCATTTGATCCTTTACTGGTCTCACTATCTACACTTTTCCAACTTTTTTCTTCCTTCCTGAAAACCTGAGAGCAGGAAGTCCTCCTTCCTTCGTGTCCATCCTCCCTTTCTCCTGCTTCTGCATACACTTTATTGAGGAGAAAGGACATCTGCTTACCATCACTCAAAACAAAGGTTCCCTCCTCAGCCTTTAGTGTTGTCTAGAGGACCCTCAACTATTCTGATGTTGGACGTGGGATAACACTGGTGAGTAGAGGGGAAGGAGCATGCAGACAGCCCAGTGCGGCTGTAAAGTTTGCTCACACTCACACTTGTACTCAATGCCTTCGCAGCCCTCCTACCTCTATGACTGTGCTCATGCTGTCCCTCTGCCTAGAAGGGCTTCCTCTCCTTCCCATGGCCTTTCCTGAAGCAAGGAGATACATGAGAACCCTGACTCTCAGCTCCTCTTTCCAGCTTTTGTCATCTACAATCACAGATGATAAGCTGTTATTATTATTAATGGTTCATGGATACACAACAAATACCTGTAGATGACAGAATCAGCATTAATGAAACAATAACAATGTAACAATGGCTAATAATTTAAAGTCCTTACTATGTGTATATTTCATTTAATCCTCACAACTGTCAACATTACCGATAACTAACACACAGCCACAATACCAACACTAAAATGACTGTCACTACACTTGACTTGTGGCTATCTCCTCTTTGGAGGGACATGGTAAATGGGTAGCCACTCACTTCTCCCTCCCATTCTCTCCCTTTCCCTATCTTATTCTTCTCTCTTGCTTACTTTTCTCTGGGGTGGGTGCAAGAGTAATTTTTAGAAAATCTACCCATCCGTGACTCCCCATCATTTACAGGATAAAGTCCAAATTCCTTAGAATATCCTTGGATGGTTGCCAGGCCACCCCAACTACCACACCCTTCTGCAGGATTCCCATAATTGCCGTTGCCCATTGTCTGGTTACTCAAATTGAAAATTCACATGGGTTTCTTCCAGCTGATCATTCCATGATCATTCTCCTTCCCCTTCCACATTCTCCCAACCTTTAAATCCTGTTGATTCTAACTCCCTCATATATTTCATATATATTCCATTTCTCATTATCCACTCTCTTTATTTTATGTTCTTATAACCTCTCCCCAGGAGCAGCACTGCAGCTCCCCTGCTGTGCCTACCCTCCCCCAGTGACTGGCAGAGTATTCTTTCAAATTCTTCATTTACTTCCCTTAACCATTGTGATAAAATCCAAATTCTTGATCCAGCATGTAAAACCCTCTATAACCTGACCCCAGCTTACCTCCCTTTCCCTGTTCCTGTGCCCTCTTTCTCTTTCTAGTTAGTTAATCAGAACCTCGCAGATGCCACAGTCCACCCAAAATCCATACCCCTGAGCCTTCATGCACATTTATATTCTGCTTGGAGGAATTATGCACCCCCACACCAACATTCCTCTTTTCTGCTCAGTGAACACATTCCATTTTTCAAATCTTAGTCTAAGTGATATACCCTCTATAAAACCAGCCTGACTACCACCCTGCCCCCACAACCCCTTCCAGGCCAAATGGACCATTTCTTTCTCTGTGTGTCCATTATATCCCTTTGATGTTTATATCATGGCCCCTAGAATCCCATGTTGCATTCTGGGTTAAATTCTGTACTCCCTTATACATTCTTTGAGAGGAGGCATATGGGATTCTACTTCCTATTTCTAGCCTCTCTCACAGTGCCCACCACACAGTATGGTAAATGCACATTGAATGTTGAATAGATGAATAATGAATGGCATTCAAGACCTGCCACACTCTGATCCCAGTCTACCTATCCTTTCTTATCTTTCATAAATAATAAAAATGCAGCACTGTACAATTGCTGGGCACATGTAGCTTGCAAGTGCATTTAAGGAGATTAATCACCTTTAATCCTCAAAACTCTGCCCTTCCACAAATATCCAGAGCTCCAGCTACACCAGACTCCTCCTCGGACACACCACGTACTTCCCTCCCTTTGTCTTCATTGTTCTTTGTGCCCAAGTTCGCTTTACTGTCATATTTGCTGGTTGAAGGCTTAATTTGCCCCCTTGCACAGACCCTTCTTATATTCACTCTCTCCTCTTTTCCCACCATTGGAATTAATTATTTCTCTCCTAAATACCAAAGCTGATGATTAGCCTGAGTCTGGTGCTTAGCATAAACTCTGGCACATAATAGGTCACCAATACTTGTTTGCTGGTTAGAATAGAATAGAATTGAACTGAATCAATTATTTAGGTTTCAGAGTTCTTCCAGGTTTTTGCTGGAACCATGGGCAGAAGGATAATCAAGAAAGTGGTGGGAATGGGTTGGAGCTGAGGTGAGTGAGGGTGGGGGCAGAGGGAAGACTGTTTCAACTTGATAAACTCTTCCACAGAGGTTATAAACAAGATTTCTTGCCAACAAGTTGCCTGTAGATCTTTATGAAAGCATCATTATTACCATTATATTGTTTTTGATTGTCCCAAATGTCATACTGAGCACTGAGTAATGTGCTGATGACCAGCCCCAGTCAGTGCCAGAAACTTATCATGACATTTTCTCAGAATGGTTCTCAGATCTCACTCCCTGCCACACCATCTCAAGAGTCAGAGGCGTCTTACACACCTTGTGTCCAGCATGTGCACTTCACAGATGAGGAAACATGGGCTCAGCCACGTCTCCCTGGTAGTAAATGGCAGAGCTGGGTTTCAGACCCAGTTCTGACTCCGAAGAGATGTTTTTTGTTACTCTGCCCCGATCAAATTGCCATTAGAATTCCTCATCTTCTATCTTCCTCCATTCTGTTCAACTCGACAAATATTTATTTTATCTGATATCTACTCCTGTAGAGAGATCTGTGCTGGGGGACATTGAAACAGTAGAGAGATGGAGAAGATGAAGTCCTGACCTTGACAAGTTTACTGGGAGGATATGGGGTGCGATGGGGGTGCATACTTAACCAAGCATTGTCAGTGAGGGCTTTGGGCTTTCTTGCTGCCCCCTTTCTTGGGCTGTCCACTATCCCTATTTTACCTTTGATGAAACTGTGCCTCTGAGAGGCAAAGCTGGCACCTGATTGAATCTAAGCCCTAAGCACTTTGGACTGGCACATGCCTTCCCCTCTGAATGAGATGGAGGCAGCCCAGATTGCCTAGCCTGTTGTTGGCCCTCCTGAATAAGGCAGGAGCAAGGAAAGAGCCTACACTTGGAAGCAGAGGGAGCCTAACATTTGCTGTCATTATCAACAGCCCCTCGTAGCGCCTCAGCCCCACTCTCCTTGCTCCCAGAGCTGGGGGTCCAGAGAGATAGGCTGGCAGGTCTGGGAACCTGAATAGCATAGGTCTTGGCTGAGAAACTAGGGAGGAGTCTGCATCAGCAGCCTGGACATCCCCAACCATATAGGTAGACACAGCAGCCCCCTCCCTGTGTCTTGGCTGCCCAAGCACTATCTCAGGAATGCCAACATGCTGTTAATTTGTGTGCCTTGCAAATACTTTATTGGCATCTCATGGTGTTGAAAATCATGTAATTATGAGCAGAATTTATATGACGCCAGGGCTGCCCGGGCCCCCTCCCTGTGTCTCCTTGCAGGCACTGCGGATGTTGAAGGTTGGCTTAGAAAAGAATCAGACCTCCCTGCCTTTACATCTATGCGCCCCTTAGATAAGGTTTTCATTGAAAATTGGTTTGTCTGTTCCCCACGTCTAATTACAAGCTGCCTGCACTGCCAATGGAGCACACAGACAGGAGCCCACTGCCCTCAAGAGAGACTGGTGCTGGGTTCTGGGATGGGGATGACAGTGACTTTGGCAGTTTTCCTTCCACATCCACCACATGAAGCCTTTTTCTTACTGTTGAACAGGCACTGGCCTTTGCAGGCAGGACTCTCCCTCCCCTTCCTCCTTCCTCCCTATTCTGCAGCTGTGATTCTCCGGTGGGGACAGGATGCAGGTCAGCACCTGCTTCCTCCCTTCTGCCAGAGATGTACTGCCCCTGACTCTGTGTCCTGCCCACTTCTTTGCTTCCAGCCCCACTGGGCAAAACCACTCCCTTTTCCACCTCTTGGGACTACCTGGAGGCCACTCAGTCCATCCAGGACACTCATTCTCAGCTCCTTCCTCATTGCATTCCTCCGCAACCTGCTCCGTACCTCCTCTTCTGTGAAGTCCTGTGATAGTGACTTAGGGCCCATCATCCCCTACATCTTCTGCCCTGTGTCTCTGTCCTGAGGACTTGTCTCTTATCAGGTTGCAGCACCCTCCACCCTCTGTGACTTCTTTTCACAGAGGCAGGATGAGGTGCTGCACCTGGTGAGGTGCTCAGCTGTGGCCTGGGGGTAAGAGACTGGGTCACAGCTCTGTCTGCCCTCTGCCAGGGATTCCTCAAGGTGGGTCAACCATGAGGTGGGACAGGCGGGGGTCAGCTTGGCCACCTTGCTTGGGTTGGGGCTGAAGTGTTTGATTCAAAGCCGCAGGTAGTGCAGGAGTACCCAGGACTTGCCCAGGGTTGGTGCCCATGTCTTCCACCTTCAACCACCCTACCCTCTCTTGGCCCCTGGTCACATGTCATTGCTGTCACATTTGGCTTCAACAGTAATTCTCCTGCCAGAGAGCAGGAGGAAGAATTCATTTCCCAGCTCCAGCCGGGCGGCTGTGAAATATGATTTCTGAAGTGTTAATAATGCATCATGTTTAGATAGCACTTTACATCTTCCAGAGCTGCTGGCTGGGTGGGGGACTGCCTGCCAGGTTTGTTTCAGAACATCTCCTCTGGAACATGTGCCCAATCCTGGGTGCCTTAGTTTTTCTTTCTGAAACAGGGAGGAATCATTCAGTCTTGGCCTTCTGCCAGGATGTGGAGCTGCTTCCCCTTGTCACCCCACCCCCTTCTTCCAGACCTGCATTTCTTCTTTATTTACCTTCTAGAACGGTCCCAACGGTTCATTCATCAAACCCTAGCTAAGTGCCTGCTGTGTGCCAGGGCCTGGGATCCTCAGGTGCCACTGCCTTTGTGGGTTCTTGGGAATGGGTGGTACAGACCTGTGAGTCCCCTGCTCCCAGCACTGTGGCCTAAAGTGTAGGCAGCCAAGGGGTGACACCATTTTTTTTTCCTCTTCTTTTTTAGGGATGTGGGGTGCTCTCTCTACAGCCTGCCAGGGCTTCCAGGGTTACCCAGGTAGTTCACTTCTGTGGACCCCGTGGTCTGTTCAAAACCACTAAGTCTGTAGGGTCTTTGATCTTCTAAAACCTAGAACCTTTCTCAGCCCTCCCACCATGAACCCTGTGCCTTTCACACATGTGTATGATAAGTACTTCCATTTTTCCATTCCTCTCCAGGGCTTTTCATAGACCTAGAATATTCCCCTCTATGCATGCCACTGAGCCCTTTTCCACCTGTCAGGTAATGTCTCCATTCCCAGCCTACATCTACAGCCACTGCGTCCAGAAAGCCCTCCTAGAGTGATCTGAGGAAAAAAGAGGATATATAGTGTTTCTGATGGGCTACCCCAAGTTTTCCTATTGTTTCCACCCAAAGGACAGCTGCCCTTGATGCACTGGAGCACCAGGGTACTGGCCTCTTTGCAGCAGTCGAACCCTTGAAAAGTATATGGAAATTCTGTTTGTAAAATCATACTCATTTTTAGGAGACCTGGATTTCTCATTTCCAGGAATCCTGCTCTGTCATCAACTGTCTTTGCAATATCTTTGAACCTCAGTGCCCTCATCTGAAAAATGAGGCCATTGGAAATGTGGTCACCAGGGCTTTCTCTAATATTCTTTGAAGACACTCCTACTTCAAACAATTCCTTGGTGAATTATTAGGTAAAAAGAAGAAGCCCTTTGATAAGCATGTAATTACCTTCCAACTGATTGATTTCATAGAGCAATTTGGAGGAGATATTTTCCTAGAGGGGCTTGCCTGTGCTCTGTAATGTCCTAGATTGCTCCTGTCTTCAGCCATGTCAGTGGCCCTAGGTCTGGCCAGGCATGGAGGCTCCCAGAGGGCCAGGCCTGGGGTTCTGTAATCCTGTTTGCACTTCATCCTACACCACTGGCTGGATGCTAACTCATAGCTTTGTGGGGCTGTGGTTGAGAAGAATGCTTCCCCTTGCCCTCAGCCCTTCTGACTCCTCTTACTTCCTGGGAAGACAGTTCCTCACAAAGTTTTCCCAACGGGTTGTGCTGCCGCTGCTGTTCAGCTGACACCATAGCTGATGAGTTATTAAAAATCCTTCATTATTATTCTGTGCTGTCTTTCTCCCTTCTCCCTCCGTGCCCTGCCCCAGGCTTTTGAGGCCCATGGCTGTCACTGAAAATTGCCTGGAGGCCCCTCACCAAGCAGAGGCAGGCTTTCCACCCCTTTCCTCAAAGTGCCCCCATGATTGTGGCAGCTGGCCAGAGGCAATGGGTCTCCCCGAAGGCCTGAGGTTCTTATACCTGAGTTCCTAATTCTTATTTCAGCAGAACTCGGGGAGCTTGTGCAGGTGCTTTGGTGCTCAAAGGTCTTTATATCAAGAAATGGTCAGAGAGGGATTTACAGTCTCCCTAGGATCTTGGTTAGGGTGATATGTCTGAGGTGTATATGTTCCAGATGACGTCTCAGACCTGATGATTCATCCTGTGGGGAAAGAGTGACAGACGAACTCTATCATCCCTCTCTCTGATCTGGGGTGCAAACCCAGCTCATCCATCACACATCCCCATAATCAGATTCGGCTGCAGCAAGAACAGAATATAACACTCAGCTCCTCTCCCAGGTGTCACAGTGACAGGTCCTAAGAGATGTGGAGAGCCTCGCTCCTTAGAATTTCAAGGAAGGAGGGTGCAGGGCTCAGAGGGAGAGGTCCTTGCTCCAGAGTCATGTGGCAAATAGGAAGAGTCTCTAAAGCAATTTGGCACCTTCACAGCACCCTCCCCACCAGGGGGCTTCCCCCGGGCACCCTGTGAAGGGCTCCTGCACCCTGAGCAAGGGATCCTGGGGTCACCACTATGAGTGGAAGAAGTTCAAGCCTCTGCCCCCTCAGCTGTAGGTCATTCACTTATTCTCTGTCGCATTTCTCTCTGCTCGAACAAGCCTGTTCACATCTAACTCTCAGGGTCTCAAGTATCAGGTTCCTTTTGTCCTGGACCTTTGAGCCTTGTTCAGCTCCACTTTCTGGGACCTAGTCCCTGGGACATAAAGCTCTGGGTAGCTGGGCTAGGGACAGGAACCACCCTCCATAAGAATTGAGGAGCCAGCATTCCCACCTTGATTTGGCCTCCAGGTTGAGTTGATGTCTTTTGTCTCTGCCTTTGTTTGCCCAGATGGATTGTAACCATCTATCCAGAGGTATGGGGGCAGAACAAATGAGATTAGAGTTAGTGACATTGTTGTTAGGGACAGTGGCCTTTAGAATTGGGGTGGGGATATAGTCAGAGCTTGCACTTGAGATTGACCAGGTCTCAGTATGGGCACTGGGGTAGGCAGGATGGGGTCAGGCTTAAAGCAGGAGTGACTGTTAAAGATATGGGTTAAAGTTTGGTTTATGTGTTCATTTTTTTAAGTCAACATCTATTGAGCACTTCTGCTGACCAGGCACTGAAAGAATCTGAGATGCGTTACCTTCAAGAAGCTCATGTTCCAGTTAGGATTTGGGGTTAGAATGATTGTTAGGATTCGGTTTGTGCTGGAATTCATATTGGGGTTGAGGTTGGGTTAGAGGTTCCTGCGGAAGTAGGAATAAGGATTAGACTGTGTATAACCATACAGGTTGGTGTGAGGCTTCTGGTTAAGGTCCTTCTTCCAAGGCTCTGCTCTGTAATTTCCCCTCCCGCTGCTCACCCAAGCTTGTCTCTGCTGTCTAGGGCTTCCCGGACTTGCTGGAATCTGTTTAATGACAGCAACCATCTGCCACCCCTCTTAGTGATCAGTCCCTTCCTCTTTTCTCCTTCACTCGGCTTTCTCTGCCTTTCCTGGCAGGAGTCCTGCATCCTACATTCCCCGGGGACAGGGCCTGTCTTCTCACAGCTCATATTCTGGAAGTCTCTGAGCCTTGTCCCTCTTTCTCCATCCCTTGGTCCATAGTCACTACAGATGAACCAGATGTACCCATGAGACCCTAGCTCCAGGATCCCACTCTTCTTTTACATATTTGGGATGCTTCTGTCTCCGCTGGAGTTCTCAGGGTTCCTTGGCCTCCCCTGGTTTTCCCACTTGCCCAAAAGCAACACTTCCACATCACTCCCTCCCTCCTTCTCTTCTGTCCATTTTCAGGGGCCCCATCAGAAGTCCCCTTTGGCTCTTATTTCAGTCTGCCCTTCCTCCTTCAGTTTCAGTACCTCCCTTCAGAGAACCTCAAGCCCCATCGCTCAAACTCATGGCTCTTGAGCTGGAGAAATTTCTTTTCACCTCCCCTCATCATTCATATGGGGCAGAGCCCTCAGAGGATCTCTGCCCCTTCTGGCCTCCTAACCAGGAGCAAGTGATTTTGGTAGGAAAAGATACAGGTGTGGAGGAATGCTGGCATGGGGCCACAGAGTAGGAAAGTATCTCTTCTTTCCTTGTTTCATTTTAGGGTGAAATAGCATGACTCCAGGGTCACCTTCTTCTCCCTCCATTAGCCTCATGCCAGTTGTTTAGAGGGTGGCTGGATGAAAAGCCAGAATTTCAGGAGTGGCTTGGGAAGGAAGTTCCAGAATTATGTGAGCAAAGGTCAAACTGTTCCCATTCCCACCTTCCCTTTTAGAGAATCTGCACATAAACTTGCTGAGGGCCAGGTGTCCAGAGGCTTCTGTCTGTTCCCCACTGTCCTCCCTTTTCCCCACCCCCTCCTCTACCTTTTCTTTGCTCTTGGAGTCCTCCTGTGCTCCCATGAGAACTTCTTCCCACCCCATCCCACCTCATCCATCCTTCTTAGGACTGTGAGCTTGATTGGCTCTGCTATCCTGGGAAGACATAAACTGTTCATTGGCATGCACGGCACCCTGTCCCGCTCACAGGCAGATAATCGAGGAGGAATATTGGCTCGTCCAGGAAATGAAGTGCTAAATTTGTTGTGAGATTGGTGTCACAAGCAATCAAAGGGAGCCTCTCCCCATTGAGGGCTGGGCAGCTAAATGAGAAATCATTAGGTTATCTCAGAGACCAGGGAGGAAAAAAACAGAGCAACCCCTGTCCCCATTTTGCTGGGGGTTAGGGCAACACAGAGAGATTGAAAAGGGAAGGGAAGAATCAGAGAAACGGTGTGAAGGAAGAGGCAGACTGCTTTCTCCGAGGTTTCTCCTATGCCTGCATGTCTGTCTGTTCCCTCTTTGCCATGGGCCCCATCAAGCCTCTCTATATGCAGCCTTTTGTGAAGCTTTAGTGGACACCTGCATCAGTGACATGCCCCTGGTTTCTCTGGCCTATGGGCTGTCCTGAGGCTGATACAGGACACAAGACAGTGAGCAGGATTGGGTGTCCCCAGTGAAATTTTTGGTGAGTAGAAAAGTTGAAAAGAGGACATGTGAGAAGCTGATTAGGGTAGGGCCAAAGTGGATGGTTTGAACAGGATGGGAGAGGAAATTCAATACCTTCTTTACAACCCCTCTGGGAAAACTGCCCGGAGGAGGGGGTTTGAAGGATGTGTAGAAGGTCCTGGATGGATATTGGCCTGCTAGGAGATGGCGGGATGGCTGGCATATATACAGATAAGTTGCTCTCCCCTTTCTGCTAAGTACTTGCCTCCTTCATGGAAATAAGGCCATAGAGCAGCCCTGGCTTTCACCTGCTTTGGGGGTCTCAGAAACAGTCACCAGTATGCATGACCTTGAAGAGAATGTCTTTCCATGGACCCTCGCCATGTATTCCCACTTGGTCACCACTACCATGTCCCCCCTCAATGCCCTATAAATTCCAACAGTGGTTAGATGAATGGTTTTGCTCCCCCTGGGCTTCCTCTGTTCTTGGGGCATTTGTGTTTCAGCTGATTAGCAAACTGAGTCAGGCAGAGCAGCAAAGATCAGGAGCAGACAGAGAGACCAGAGTTCCCAGGCCTAGCCTCCAGACCCAGCATCATCAACCCTGAAGTGCTCCCTTTTGGTCCTTCCTTCCTATGCTGGCCACTGCCTACTGAGAGCCTCCTCTCACAGCTGTTAATTACAGAGCCTCCACTTCCAGGCTCCCTTAGCTCTCTGTGGCAAATTAACATTCCGTGCCCCTTGCACGTGTAAAATGAATCAAGTCAGAGGGATGAGTTCAGCAGCCAGCCGGTGGGAGCTGCTTTTACTTTACACAGGACTGATCCAGATGACCTGAACTTAGGGCCTTTAGAGCGCCTTTGAGGGAAATCTTTTTCATGGAAATTAATTAGAAAAGCCTAGAATGTTCTAGTTACAAGCAGAAGTGCCCCATTCTCCTTTTGGGTGGCTAGATGTTTAGTAACACACATTAGCTCACTAGACACATGAGTGCAAAAAAAGGACACCTGTAATCCCTTCATGGCCCACCCCCCACACAATACACACAACACCAAACAGCCTCCTATTCCTTCTGATTCTTCTAAGCCTAAACTTGAACCTTACCAGGTTGACATGTTGCAGACAACTTCCACTTTGTCTTTCTGAATCTGGACCTCTCTCTTTGTCTGTGTCGTCTCTCTCAACAACCTAGAAATTTCTGGAGGACAGAGACTGAGGAATGCCCAGAAGGAGAAAGAGTTTAATTTTTAAAGAGATAAGACCTTGGTTCCTCTTTCTTTATGTGCCTGAATTCTGGCTGCTCACTGGTTGTTCATGCCTCTATGTCTTGGCTCACGCTGTTTTCCATGTCTGGAATGCCTTCCCTCCAGTTCTCTGGCTGTCAAAATCCTTCTTGTCTTCAATGCTTGAAGGCATTGAGCCTTGAAGCTCAACTTCAGTAAGTAAATATATATTTATTGAACATCTACTGTGTGCCAAGCAAAGCCTTCAATGTCTAACCAGTATGTGTGTAGAAAGGGCTACCCAGAGGCCAACAAGGTATGGATCTCAGCCCAAAAGAAGACCCTATGGAAGTCAGGCATATGAAAAGTGCAATTTATTCATTGATATAAGGCACTTTTTCTGTGCTTTATCATGACACGCATCATGCCGTTTTCCCTGGATACTTGGGAATGTCCACTAGACTGTAAGCTGGGTGATGGCAGGACCAGTCTTTCTTATTTACTTTGCATCTCAGATCCCAGGACAGTGCCTGGCATGCAGTAGACACACACACACACACACACACACACACACACACACACACACACACACAGTTTGTTACATGAATTAATGAATATTGAATTGAGTTGACTTCTGAGTACAAGTAACTTATACATTCATTATTAATTCAGACAAGCATTTGCTGAGTACCTGTTCTGTGCAAAGCACTTTTGTACTAGTAACTTCGGAAGATGCACAACTAAGATACATCTGTCGCCCCAAGGAGTTTACAATCTAGTCATGTGAAAAAAAAATCCAGATTAAAATACAGTATAGCTACAAACTAAATTACAGGTCTAAATAAAACATGATTATGTTCAGGTCCCATTGCTGTCTTATAGAAGTTTCTTGATTAATTGCCATGGGACAAAAGTTTTTACTTATATCTTTTGCTTCTATCCTAGACCATTTTTTGAAGTATTCATTACTCTGCAGATGGCTTATTTCAGAATTTCTTCCTTTAAACTTCAGTATTGCAAATCATTTCAATCCACCTTTATCAAACTATTACAAATTGATTGTTTGATAGGCGTGCATCCAAAGTAAGAAAAAAATATATGAGGTGTATGAATAGAATGTTTAAAAGTGCCAGAATTGAAAGGGATCGAAATGTTACCCAGGGCCCTCTGGAACATTGCCATCAAGTGGTCCTCCACCCTTACCGTGAACACCTCCAGTGATGGGGAGCTCACTGTCATTACTATTAGAAAGTCCTCATAAGAATTTAAAAATCTGCTGCCCTGGGAGCCACAGTGATTAATGTCTGTCCTGCAGGCTTGTAATGAAGGCTCATTAATGGGGCCTGGGGATATGACTGTGTGATGGGCCTGTAGCATGTCTGCCAAGGCAGCCTTTTCAGAGGCACTAGTGGAGAGCTAGTGCCATGATAGAGCATTCATCAGAGCCCCATGCCCTCCTCCTGCATCAGTTGCTCACCTGGCTCATGGAGTCAGACAGTCCATCTGGCAAGTGCTAGAGAATCTGCAGTTATCCATGATGAAGAGTTCTAGGCTCTGAAAGGAGATTAAGGTCTAACACCTGAATCTGCTGGTCTTTTTCTTTTTCTTTTTGAGGGGAAGGTGTGTGAGGGGGTGCAGAAATATAATAAAGCTTTTTCAACTTAGAAATAGAGAAATGTCCTTAAGAGCTCCTGTTATCAGAAGAGTGGATTTCCTCCTGGCACTTTTTCAGGGTTTCAGGGTAAAAGAGAGAATGCCCTCCTTATTGCTGCCCCAGCCCTCACCTTTCTAGATTTCTAAGAATCAAGGCTATTTATTCTGGAGCTGTTGCTAAAAGCGCCAGGAGACCTATAAGGAGAGGATCTGGGGACCTCTGCAGGAGGCCTTTTGTCCTTCTGCCTGAGCGAGGAGTCAGAGGAGGGGGGATTAATGTAGTAGGAGAGAATGGGTTAAGCCTCAGGACAAACTTAGTTTACCCTGAAAAAGGCAGGGGTGGAGAAGAGGGGTGACTCATTGATCTCCCTCTTGGAGAGAGCACACTGGTGCCTGGGGCAAAGATTAGCTAGCCCCTAGGGGATGCCCCTGGGGAGGAGGCCAGAGGTAGCAGTTACTTGGGACAGTCTTTGCGGGGAGATACAAGGGCCCAGCCCTTAACTGCTTTTGGAATTACCTCAGATACCATTTGCCTGACTCTTGGCTCCTCCCTTCCTTTAGCTAATCCTTTCAAAAATCTCTCCTTCTCTCCAGGATTTCTCTCTTTTTCTTTGACCTAAATGCTCCAGATCTTCGGATGAGCCCAGAGGGTGGTAATCCTCCCCAGACCTCCCTGCCCATCTGTCTGCACAGCCTCCAGGCCTCTGCCATCCGCCCTCCCCAGCTTTCTCCCATTTTTTTCCCTCTCTTCTCTGTCCTTATCTTATTTCCCAGATGGTCACATTACTTTTCCCCCCCTTGATTCTCACTTCCCATTTGTATCCATCTTCCCAGGCAACTCCTCCATAATTTCTCTCTAAGTTCCCCTTTCACCTCCCTTCTTTTAGTGAAGGACGGTTTCTAGGTACATTCCTCACCCCCCATCTTACCCCCACCACTGATGCAGGACTGGCAGATTTGGGGCTGTGCAGTCTCTGGAGAAGGGGGCTCTCTGTAATTAGGAGACTGGCTCAGAAGCCACCAGGAATTTGGAGACATACCCGCTCCAAATAACCTCTCCCCTTTCCTGACCCTCAGTTTCTTCAAAATAAAGGTATTGTGTTGGTGGTGATCAAGGCATTTCCAGCTCTAACCTTCAGATTCTTTTTCTAATTTAATTTTATTCTCTTTCCCTTTCTGTCTCTTTGTCTTGTTTTCTGTCTCTTTTATACCATTGTCACCTCAGCTCCTTTCTACCTGACCTTTAAACTCTCGATACTCAGCCATAAGAGATAAAATACTGCCATTTGCAACAACATGGATAGACCTTGAAATAATCATACTAAGTGAAATAAGCCAGGCAGAAAAGATTGAAAATCACGTAATATCACATATGTGGGATATAAACCTAAAAGGAACAAATGAACAGAACAAACAGAGACTCATGGACATGGACAACGAACTAGTGGTTACCAGAGTGGAGAGGGTTGGGGAGCGGGGGGAAAGAAAAAAATAAAGTGTTAAAAAAAATTATGTATACATAGTATGAAAAAAAAAATAAACTGGCATTTAAAAAAAATGAAAGGAATATTTGTACTTTATCACTGAAAAAAAAAAAAAAAAAAAAAAACCTCTCTTAAACCTTTCTCACGCTTCCTGCCACCAACTTTCTCTTTATCTACTTTGCTTTCTATTTTCTCTCTGTGACTCTCTTCCCTCTTTTTCTCTTTCAGTGTCCTGTGTCTCAATTTCTTTTCCTCTCGCTCTATGGACTTGGGGATTTCTAGAGACCCAGACATTTGAACTCCTCCTTCGTTCTCTTCTGCAAGTTGAGGGGAGGAAGGCAGGCAGATCATTTTCTTCCTCTCCCGCCTTCCCATGCCAGCTCCTGCTGCCTTACTCTAGCTCTTCCAGCCTTCTCTGGCTTTACGATTATTTGAATTTCTGCCCTCTCTTCTCCTTCTGTCTGTCTTTTACTCTCTTTCCTCTTATCCTCTGTCCTATCTGAGCTATGTCCTTGCTGGCCACCTGCCTCCTCTCTCCCGCATGGCCCTTCCCTTGCCCACTGAAGCCAGACAGAAATTCAGTTTTTCGGCAGAACCATCCACCATCCCTGCCACCCTCCTTTCTGCATCCTTCTGTCATACCTGCTACATCCAACACCACTTGGGCTCACAATGCCATTGCCCTTCCCATTAAACATTCTCAGAGTTCCCTGCCAGGGCACATTTGCATAGAGTTGTCAGACCAGGTCTAGACCAAGTGCCTTGGGCTAGCAGGGTAGAGGGGCTGCAGATCCAAATGGGGCCGCACGGGGTGGGCAGTGGGGGGGCAGCGGTTGTTTCTAGCTGCACCTGCTGATCTTTTTTAGTTCAGGAGCTCAAAGTCATTGTGAGTGGGCCTGGGCTGGCTAATCACTTCAGAGATCCAGGATTGCTTGCCCTCTATCCTCCTTTTTCCTACCATGAACCTAGTGAAAGAAGAGGAGTTCCTTACAGGGGAAAACAAAGGATAGCCTTTCTTTTCCTGTGCTACGTACATCATCTGGGCCCTCTCAGCCACTGTCTTAGTGTCACAAACCCACAGACCTCCCTCTACACCCCTACTGGAGGAAAGGCCAGGATGGCCCCAGATGTGTCAGCTCTCTTACACAGTCTGAGAGGGACAGAACGCTGAGTCCTTAGGTATGTCAGCAAGGTCTGGCTGAGGTCCCAGGAGAGCAGGAGATGCTGTGGCAGAATCTTAGAATATCAGAACTGGAAAGGCCTTTGGGGGGCAAGTAATTCAGCTCCCTCTCTTTACAGTTTAAGGAATCCAAGACCCAGAGATGTGAAGCAACCTCCCACAGCCATGTGGCTGGATGGTAGCAGAGCCAGGACCAGTAAGCTCAGACTTCCTGACTCAGACCCAGAGTACTCTGTCCCTGGCAGGTGGTGTTGGGCTAGTTCCCCTTGCCTCTTTCAAGATGATGTTTCTGTCTCTTTTGGTGATTAATCCACTGGCCCAGATCAGTAAACTCCTGTGCCCTATCACTATGAATACCAGCCCAACCCTGCAGCCGGCCTCTGTGGCATGCTCAAGTGCAAGCAAACCAGGCCAGATTGTGGACCACTTGTAAAATCCCATCTGGTCCCTGGACCGATTCCCCTTCAGCTGTTCCTATCATACCGCGGCCTTGGAGGTAGACATCAGGATGGCTTGGCCAAGCGGGTTGTGGGGAGGGAGGGGAAACTGGTTCTTCTACCTATGAGTTCGGCTTCCTGGGATGAGAAAGGACCAAAAATGGGAAGGAAGGGAAGGTGGTGAATGTCGGTGGTCAGTTGAGTCCAAGCTTTTGAGGCCCTTACTGTTCACTGTCATTTTCACTTCAGTCTGTGAAGTGAAGGCAAAGTACTTTGATATCATAAATGCTGGTGGACAGGAGAGTGTGTGTGATAATCTGTGAGTGTCTGGAAACTTGTCTTTGAGAAGTGCAGTGTGTCATTTCTGACTCTTCATCTGATATCCGTATCAGCTTACATCTACTCACAGCCATACCTGAGATTGCTTTCTGATTCTTGGTTTTTCAACCTGTCAGAGAAAGGGGTTACAGTGTCAAAAGTCTCATGGCTGGGCAGGCCTGGTGCTTTCCTCCCATGAGCTGCTTGCCTGAGGGTCATAGCGAACCTGCTTCTCTATCTGCCTCCGTGAGCAAGTTTCTGTCTTTCCTTTCTGTCCTCACTGTGCCTGCCTCAGCACTCCCTTATCACCCTCCCTCACTCCCTCACTGTTTTCTCCCTTCTCTGTCTTCTTTCCTCTATCAAAAGTGCAAATCTCCCTATCTTCTCTCCTCTCCTCTTTGCTGGCCCTGCCCAGAGAGTTGCAATCCTCTTTTCTAGGTGAGAGAGTCCTGTTGCACTTTTCTTACAACAGGACAGGAATAGCTGGGGTCTGGGTGGTGGGGAAAAGCAGTGAGGGTGGGGGAAGAGCAAAGACACGCTGTGTGAGCAGAGAGAGGGAAGAAGAGTGGAGTGCGGAGGGATTTAGTTCCATCTGAAAGCTGTCGGTGTGAATCAAAGGCTTCTCTTTGAACCCGCAGCGATCTAGAGTGGAGAGCATGGGGCCTGCTCCGGCCCAGGGGGTTCATTACTGCTCTTGACAAATCTGGGGAGACAGGGCCTGGCCTTCTTGGCTCCGCTTTCTCTCTGGTTCCTGGCAGGCCTGGCAGGCGGGGCTCTGGAAGCATGACTACAAGGGCATGTGGCCCAAGACAGGGTGCAGACAGGTACCCATGGAGTGCAGCAACACGTACTTGACTGCAAAGGTGCAGGAAGGGTGTGTATTTGAGTGTGTACCAGTGAAGATGTGTACTTGTGTGGTATGGTACATGTGTGCCCATGAGAACTATGCATGTCTCTGAGAGTCGGTAAGCATTTCCAGCCTCTCTATGATAGGCTTAGAGGTCACTTAAGAGTTCTCAGTGAAAAATGGGATTTGATCCCTCAGTTCTCACTACGCCTTTGTGGGAGAGCCTGGTCCCAGCCCCAGGGATAGGCCCAATGGGTCCAGGAGATGTGTTCACACACGGAGACTGAGACCCGTGACCTTTTCTGGCCTGACTTGAGACAACAGTGCTGTGCTGAGGATGGAGGAGGGAGTCAGAGAACAGCTGGAAGGTAGTGTCACCCCAGAAAGATCAGGATTGAGAAGGAGCAGTGGGAAAAGAGGTGTCCTGGGTGAGGGGACAGCATTAAGGGGAGATGGAGAGGCCAAGGGACAGGTTTACACAATGGCCAGAATCTGAGCTAGGAAGTCTCAGAGGGATGGTGAGAGGTGGGAAGACAGCAGTAGTCAGACTATTATGATGGCATTTCAGGGGAAGCAGGTGTCTCGGCTCCTTGCTTTGCTTACTGGCTTCAATAATAACCAGCTGTGTAACTAGAGGGACAATGCTTATCTCTCTGAGCCTTATTAGAAATAATAGCGGGCCTTATTTGGCTGTAGGTTACATTTCGTGAACTAGTCTCAGTGACTTAAAGGTTGGCATTTTGCAAATCACTGAAATCTCTCTGGATGCTGTTGACGGTCATTTCAGCCTTGGGAACCACCCCCCTTCATGTGGGGGTGTTTACACCAAGCTATCTCCTTTAGGTGGTGGTATCATGTGGGACAAGTCCTGTGTGGCTGTAGGGCACTGGCCAGCCCCAGATCTGAGGAGCACTGCCCTCCCAGGAGTTCAGCAGGGTGGAGATGGAGTCTAAGGTATAAAGCAGAGATCAGGAGTGGTAGACAGGCTCAGAGCTTAGGGTCATCGGTTCTCTGGGGTGGGGGCCAGGAGTCTAGTTTATCAGGAGAAACTTTTCAGATATTCATTAATGTGCCAACGACAGGGACTATTCAGCCTAAAATCCTGAGTTCATTCCCATCTTTATCACTTAACGTCTATACCTTAAGCACCGTGGGCCTATTTCTCTTTTCTCAAAAATGGAGATATGAACCACCACTGTATAGTGGATTTTAATACTAGAAATAATGTCTATAAGGCATCTGCCTTGGTGCCTGGCACATAGTCGACATCTTATAATCAGGAGTTATTATTACGCATTACTGGGATCGAAGGGACAAGAAAGGTAAATCCAAGTGTCTCTGTTCTCCTGAGGCTCCCAGGGCAGTGGGAGAGATGGAAACACACACACAAGTGACTTTTAATCCAAGTCAGGTTGTACATGCTACATCCAGAAGCCCCAACAATGCAGAGGAAACTATTCCCAGTGGGAGGAAACTATTCCCAGTGAGAGGCCAGAGGCGCTCTGAGTTACAGGGTGAGGTGATGGATGAAGGCGGAGGAGTTAGGAAAGGAGGAAGGTCTAGGAGAAAGCTGAGGGCAAGCGGGTGGGAAGTTGAGATTTCCCCAGCTCTGTGTTCCCCTCACCCTTCCTACCCTCTTCAGCTTTCAGCTTGCCCGAATACCCGGGCTGAGCTTCCTAGCAATCTCCTGTCCTGGTGGCAACGCTGAGGGGGCAAGAGGGTACCTGGAGTCTGAGACCCCCCAGCCCGTGGTAACATACTTGAACCAAGACATCTCAGAGAGAAGGCGCAGGAGATGGGGCCTCCCCGCAGCACCCCTCCTGCCCAGCACACACATTTACCATGCAGCTCCCTGCCCTGTGTTCTTTGTCTTTATTGTGTCTCCATCTCTCAGCCACCCTCAATCTTCTTTTCTGCCTTGGCCTGGGTCTCTATGACTCCATGGGTGGGGCCTTTCCTGGTGCTTTTCTTTCTGGATCTTCTTTTTCTTTCCTGGCCTCTTTCTAACTAAGATCTCCTCTTCCCTTCTCTCTTCTTCTCCAGTCTCATTCCTCTCCTTCTCTCTCTGCCTCTGTCTTTGTCTCTATTTCTCAGCGCCCTTTGCATCTCCCACCAGGTCTGTGTGAGTGTGGTCCTCCTGCACCTGTGTGCAGAGGGTCACAATGGCTGCCTGGAGCTCACCACATCTGTGATGGTGTCTGAAGACAGGGAGGGAGCAGGATCAAAGCAGGAAGGAATTCATTTTAAAACACATGATTCGCCCTTGCCTTACACTGAAGCTGCCAGGCAGGCAAGGACGGTTATTCGATGTTGCCGCTAAGGGAGGCTGGTCTTGCGTTCCTGTTCTCTGTGGCCAGGCCCTTCCTGATTCCCCTCCCACCTGACTCCCTGGCCCCGCATCCCCATCCCGCAGCCAGCAATTTCTCTGCATTTCAGTTTGGTGCTGGTTTTATTTCCTGGAAGTGGGCTGATGGGACTGAAACTTTGCCCCTAGCTCCAGTGTAGGGTCCGCACTGTGTCATACATGGTGAAAGGCCAGGCCAACAGGACCTCAGAGATGTGTATGTATCCTCAGATTTGTGTGTATCCTTGTACTGATACTGGTTCTTGTTGCCATCTTGACACTCAAAGACACACCCAGCCCTCCTTTTTGGTTGTAATGCCACCAGGACACCTCTGCCCTTTACAGTTGTGTCCTGTCTGATGCCTGTGTGCCTCATTGCTCATTTTTTAGGCTTTTTCCTCAGCAGTCCCCATATCTACTCATCACCCACCTCCATCATTGCATTGGAATCTTCCAGAGTTCTGTTTCCTCCACCTGGCCTAGCTCTACTCTTTCAAGGAGCCTCCCAGGACTGACTTCAAGCCATGCCTCAGCACTGTCTCTCCTCTCATTGCAAGGAGAACCCTGTTTTGTCCCTCCACTCTCCTGCCCTGTCTCTGCTTCTGCTGGAGTCTGTGAGCCCAACCTGAGGCGAGGGGTGCTCTGCCTCCTTTCCACAAGGCAGAACTGTTTACTCAGGCATTTGCTCACTCTCACTCCATCAATCAACAGACTTACTCAGAACACCTGCTGTGTGCCTGGCAGCCAGGCCTCTGTGCTAGGGGATGGGGCTGGAGCTCTGAGTGACACAGTCCAGATGTGAGGAATGCAGCCCCCTCCACCCGGCAGGGATTGGGGTGGGCAGTGCAGTGTGGACCTTCTATAGCAGAGTGAGAAGTGAGTGCAAAGGCCTCTGAAGGCATTCAAGCCAGTCATGGAAGATTTCACTGAGGAGGTAACTGTTTGAATCCCAAGGGGGAGGGAGGGAGCAGTGTCCCACAAGGGAAAGGCCTGTGCAAGGGCATGAAGGGGTCACAAAAGCTGGGAGTGTACAGAATAGAGAGAATGGGACTTGGCGATGGCTTGGGGCTTTCTCCTAATCATGAGCCAAGTCGGGACAACCCGGGGGCATCTGGACTCTGTCTCAGACACTGTCTTGGCCGCAAGGGCTGTTTCCGGGCCAGGAAACGTCACCTGCGACATTTGCAGGCTCAGGATCTAGACTGCCTTTCCACTGAATCAAATTCCCTAAACCCTTCATTTCTCCTCCTCTCCGGACTCTCTTTAGGGTCATGGCCTCTATCCCTCTGTCTCCAGACTAAGCTGCTTCAACCAGGCCTAAATCAAGAGGGTATTTTACTTCAGAATCCCCAGGATGACAGAGACCTTCTTTGTCATGTCACTGCTCAGGTTTCTGGCAGTCCCTCTACTGCCCAGCATAGATAAGGCTCATAGCTACCGTTTAGTGGGCACGTGTGAGGGAATGCACCAGGTATATCATACGCTTCATCCCATTCCATCTTCACAGCATTCCAGGAAGTGGATGTTCACATTCCCATTTACCAGGAGGAAAATAAGGCTTAGAGAGTAACTGACAAGGTCATACTGTTAGGAAGCGGCAGAGGCACTATGCAAACCTGTGTGTCTCCTAAACCTGTGCTCTTAAAAGAGACTTTGCAGTCCTTAGTCCAGACTTTGTCATTGTATAGGTGAGCAAACAGAGACCACACGCCACTTCTCTCTCTGGCAGTACCCCCAAATCTGCCTCTGACCCCAAGGACTTCCCACCTTTGTCCTGCTGCAGGGTCAGCTGCCTCCTCACTCCAGTGAACAAGGAACCAGCTTCTCACTGTCCTCTGGAGACTTCAAAGGAGACTGGGGTGTCCAGGCCCCATACAGGAGAGCTGTAAATATAAATTCCTCTCTGAGCCAGGGCGCACAGGCCACCCCACTCCCAAGCCCTTGACTTGGGCTCTGGTGGCCGCGGGAAGGAGAAATGTGAGTGGGGAGAGTTTGCAGCATGAAACTGCACTAGAGAAATGCGCAATGATATGAATAAATTTGAATAATAATGAGGGCAGTGCCTGAATTAATAATGTTGGCTGCTCACCTGACCCACCCCCTCCTCTGGAAATGTGGGTGAGCCTATCCTTTGCTTCTTTAGAAGACATAGATGGGATTTTAGGTCAGCAGAGTTGGAGAGCCATTCACAGTGTGGGGGAGGGGCCCTGTTTCTAACTTCCTGATCTGCAGACTCAAAGAGCTAGTTTTGCGCACTTAACCCAAAGAGGCTACCTCTTTGTATAAAATCATATGCTGGCCATCAATTCACTCCTGGCCAAGCTCCCTCTTCCTTGGTCCCCTTTATGTGTGGCATCCGATGTGGATGTCAAAAGCTGAGGGAGATTCAAAGGAAAGAGAGAGCATGGCCCTTGGCCTTGAGGAGAGGTTCCAGTTCTGGTGGAATAGACAGGGCAAACACCCCACTTATGAGCTACCTTCTACCCCATGACAAACAAAAGCATGGACACAGACTCTCTGATAGCTTGGGACAGGAAATCCCATGGATAGAGGTGTGACAGCAGGGCTGAGAGGTGAGACAAGCTGTGTTTGCCCAAGGAGCTAAGGGACCAGTCTAGGAGGACTCCCTGAAAGAGAAGAATACGGAGCAGGTTTGGGAAGACAGGGAGAAATGAAGCTGGAGTAGGAAGAAGAAGAAGGAAGGGGATAAGACTAGGGTTCTGTCTCTGATAACTTAGAACGAGGACTTGGAATGGGGAGGAACAGGTTTGGTTTGCATCCTTATACACAGAGTGATGGAGAATTGGAGAAATTTGGAAAGCTCAGTTTGGAAACTGTTGTATTTGGGGATTGTGGTCTCTATAAAGTCTCGGGAGTTAGAGAGGGAAAGAAGAGGAAGGAGTCCCTTAAGTTCTGGGAAAGGCCGATTTTAGTTACAGTGGTGTGACATTGGGGATGTGGGTAGGAGGCCCAAGACATCTCCCTTTGCTGTTCCACAGCCCCTCCATCTCCTGCCCTCTTCCCCACAGCTGAGGCACTGCTGCTGGAGCTGTGCCCGGTGCCCACCACTGGGCGACTGGGCTGCCTGGAGTGGGTGGGGGAGAGCAGTGAGGGAGAAGAAACCGCCATCCAATTCCCTGCTCCATTTAGGCTCCACAATTAAAGGCAATTACTCTGCAGTTCTCTAATCAAATGCTCCCGGCCGAGCTGCCAGCCGGGCAGCCATGTGTAGCTCCCACAGCCAGAGGGAACAGAGTCACGTGGCCTCCGCTGCCACAGTGCGGGAAGCCAAGTGTGTGCAGGGTGTCCATGTGTGTGCACTCATGCCCCCAGTATGTAGGGTCCAGGGCTAAACACACAGAATAGGGTGAATGTGCCATGAAGTAGGTTCAGAGCCACTTCGTTTTGGATACACGGCCACCCAAGCAGCCTATATGCACATACATGGACATGCCTGCCCCACAGAAGCTGGATGCATTCATGAGGAACTCTACCTGGCATAGTTGCACATGTGTGTTACCTTATATTGGCTCATGCGATACATGCCCAAGTAGAGGTATGGTGGTATGGTCATGTCTCGAGGACTAAGAGGGACTGCCTCATCGCCAGCAGCACGTGCTCCAGCCTCTCTCCTGCCCCCTGCCCAGGCAATGTCTGCTCAGAGGCCAAAAATTTATTTTAATATCAGCCTGAGCACTTCTTTATTTATTCATTCAATAAGACTTTATTAAGCTGAAGCAGATTGGCATGGGTGTGGGCATGAGGGGTGGCGGTAAGGGAAGAGCCCAGGACCTGGTATACCGAAGCTCAGGTGCAAATCCCAGCTCTGCCCGTAGCTTACTGGCTGTCCTTGGGTAAGGACTTCAGTGTCGCCCTCTGTAAAAGAAGAGGGTCTGACTGGCCCAAACTCTAAGGCCATTACGTAGCACTGCACCACTTTCTATGACTGCTGAGCACTTTGGCTCCTGAAACCACTCCTATGGGTCATGGAGAAGCCACGGACAGAGTAAGGAATCAAGGGTGAGCACGTGACATCTTGGAGGGAAGGGGTTGGGACTGGAGGGTCTTTATCTCTCTCTCTCCAGCCTGATGCAAGGTGGGAGCAGGTGCCTGGTAACAAGGGTGGCTTCTTGGTGGTGGCTTCTTTCTTCACATTTCTCTTTACCCAATGTTGGCTTTGGCTTTGCCAGGGACCCAGACCCGCTTCAGCCAGGAGCCGGCCGACCAGACTGTGGTGGCCGGACACCGGGCCGTGCTCCCCTGCGTGCTGCTCAACTACTCGGGGATCGTGCAATGGACCAAGGATGGGCTGGCACTGGGCATGGGGCAGGGACTCAAAGGTGAGTGGGGCCGCACAGCCAGCGCAGCATCCAGACTACCCCATCTTTGCACACGCACCTCCCCCCACCCACCCCCAAATAGATTCCTTGACTCAGCATCTCTTAGTTGTACATCTCAGCATATCTCTTTTCTGTGATCCAGCCTCTCTTCTCCTGTGTGTGTGGGTCAAGCTCTCTCTCTCTCCTCCTGAGCTCTGTCTCCACACCTTTCCAAACCCCGCAGCTATGCCTTTCCTGCAATCTGTGGACTTGCTCAGAAAAGGCAATGGGAAGCCTGAGAGATCAAAGGAAACTGAGAGATCTTTATGTAAAAGAGCTACAGACAGACAGACAAACAGATACCACGAGAACTGCTGTAGGTAGACAGAGGTGAAGCAGGAGGTGGTATGAGACAGAGTCCCTTGCAAAGCAGGAGATAGGCAACTTCCATGTCCTGTAGTGTTTCATACTAGTCTGACTTTGCTCCAGCCTCTCTCCTGGCCCTGCTCAAGCAATGTCTGCTCAGAGGCCAAATCTCATTCAATAACAACCTGAGCACTTTTTAATTTATTCATTCGACGAGGCTTTATTAAGCAATATGGAGCCAGTACTAAAGCAAACACAATAAGTTAGTAAAATAATAATAAACAAACAAACTAAAAAACCAACCTCCTGTATTCCAAAGCAGGTAAAGATACTTTTGGAAAGGCCACCTGGCAGAATGGATGAGGGGTCAGAAAACCTGATGCTAGACCTGCTTCTGCCACCTACCAGCTAGGTAATCTTAGGAAAGCTATTTCATGTCTCTAGGCCTTAGTCTACCACTATGTAAAATCGTAGAATAGTCGCAGGCCTGCCTACCTTGTAAGTGCATTTGGGAGTTTTGAACCAAATGAGAGAATATGCTTTGTGAAAACACATTGTTCACTGTAAAGCAGAGTAAGGATAAAAGTATAGGAGGGATTTATGTTTTTATTCTTATTGTTGAGATTATTTGTTGTGGACTCCATGTATTAGGACAGGTGGGGAAAATTTGTCTGTATAGAACAATCTGTGTAAAGGAAAGAGACGGATCTGGTGAACCCATTGATGATAGAAAGAAAAAGAACCTGGGGGAGAGAGAAAGAGATCAATAGATATGGAGTGAGAAGAATCGATAGCTTCTGGACAGAAGGAGATAATAGGAGAGAGCTGATGGTGGGGAATAGGAAAGGGGAGGGCAGGAGATTGTGAGGCAGGATCCTGGAGGAAGGATGGCAAGGGAGACTGAATTCCAGAGGGCCACGGCTTCTATAGGGAACAGGAATCTTTGGGTTAAGGGTTCCTTCAGGGGGCTGGGCCTCATCCATCCCTCCCTTGGCCAGTGAGGGTAAGATCTTAGCTCATGTCTGTGCTGCAATGCCCTGTATTTCCTAACATCGACACACCTCCTCCCCTCTCCCTCTCCTTTCTCCCAGCTGTTTGCCTTTATTTTCTTTCCCTTTTTCTTTCTTATTATTATGAGAGACATTTGTCTGCACACAGCTTTGGAGGTTTCATCTGCTCCTGCTTATCCCTCACTTCTGCTCCCCACCCCCACCCTGTCCCCTCCTCCTGTTTTATGGATCCCAGCCTTGCTGTGGGAGGTTATGACATCACAGCGTCCACATCTGGGACCTCATTCTCATCAACTGGGATGGGATCCCAGGAGAGGGCGGAGGGAGGAATGCTGGCCTAGAATGAGATATGGACCGACGTGGGCAGAAGATGTGCCTGGTCATTCAGGCTGGCTCCCAGGTTGGGAAGGGGCTCACGCTGGGATCCCCCTTTCTGTTCCCGCAGCATGGCCGCGATACCGGGTCGTGGGCTCTGCAGACGCCGGGCAGTACAACCTGGAGATCACCGATGCCGAGCTCTCTGATGATGCCTCATATGAATGTCAGGCCACCGAGGCCGCCCTGCGCTCCCGGCGGGCAAAGCTCACCGTGCTCAGTAATAGCCCCCAACTTCTCTCCATGCTCTCAGCACACTCCTCCCATCTCTTAATCTCGGCATCCTGGCAGTCCCTCCCCTTCTCCGATTACCTGTTTCAGTTTCCACTTCTCCCTCTCTGTTCCTGGCCTCATGCCTGCCCCCACTGTCCCTCTATCTCCCTAGCTTTCCCTCCCCAACTCCTTTTAACTACGTCTGAAGCCAGGTCTAGATCAAAGAAAGCCAAACGGGGATGTGGGCAGCCACTGGCGGGACATGTGGGTATGTGAGGTCTGGTATCCTGTGCTCCGGCCACTCAAGGGCTGGGCTCAGCCTTCTGGACATAAGGCTCCCCTCGCCAGAGCAGAGGAGTGTTGAGATGACAGAGACCTAGCCCTTGACTTCCCAGCCTCTCCTGGCAGACAGGCTTGGTGGTGAGGAAGCTTCTCCCTTTCTCTCTCCTGCTCTGCTACCTCAGGGCCCCAGAAACTGCCCCTTTTGCTCCTTTTCCTCCTCACGCAGCTTTACTCAGCCCTTCTTCCTCTTTGTTGCCTCCTTTCTTCTCTCAGTGCTCACCCCTCCTCAGATTCACTTGGAGGCCTCCTCAGGGAACAGGGGAGCAGGACTGGAAGGAATGGGCTGAAGGCCGAGGGCTGAGGACTGGAGAGGGGTGGAGTGAGGTCCTGACTGCGTCTGTATGGGCCCTAGAGGGGGTGCTTCCCGCCCACCCCAAGGTGCACAGAGCAGATGCCCCTTTAAGGTAACACCCAGGGCCCATTTGCATAATGAAGGGCCTCTCTCCTGCACACAGCACAGGAATGAGGCCAGCCGCACATGCCTACCCCCGTCCCCACCTCTATCTCTGCTTCTGCTGTGCCCCCCTATCAGTCTTTTTGTCTCCCTCAAGCTCAGGGTTTCTCGCTGAGTCTCTGCTTCTGCTGTGCTGCTGTCTCTGCTTAGTTCTCTCTGCCTGTGACCTTCTCTCTTCCCTTTTGTTATCAACCCTATCCCTTTCTTTTCTTTTGCCTCCATTTGACCTGTCCTGTCCCACTCCCTCTCTTTTTCTTCCTCTGACCAGAAATCGTTGAAGTGGGGGAAGCCCCCAGGAGGGATGGGAGGAAGAAGAGAGGCGCTAAGATGAGTGAGCTTGGACATAAGGAAGTTTTTTTAAACCTGGGAGTTGGGGAAGGGGAGGGGTTGGAGAGAATGTGACCAGTCCTCTGAATGTGGCAGGAAGAGACCTGGACTGGGAGTCGGGAGACCAAGTCTGAAGAGGTCACGACCTCTGGACGTTAGTATTCTCATCGGTAACATAGCATAACGATGCCCACTTTTTCTTAACAACTGCCACTTTGTTGCTCCTTATGCAGGGAGTTGTAAACTGTGAAGGTCTGGGCAGAGGTGAGGTGTCAGAATAAGTGAGGACTGGGGGGACCCCGCAGCCAGTGTTCTTGGATGTAAAGGCCCTGAAAGATTAGGACTCTAGGCTGGTGGATGAGTTGCTTTCCTCTCTTTAGTGAGGACAAATGGGAAGAATTAGCAAGGAGCAAGACTGATGTTAGGGAGCAAGAGTTAGTTGATTGCCAGAGGTGGGCGTCAGAAGACATCATCTTCCATCCCTTACTGAAGAGTTGTGAGCCCCATGCTGGACCAGGCATTCCAAGGGAACCTTGAGATTCTTAGGAGGCCTTCTCTTCTTTTTCACTCCCTAATTGCTTCTGTTTTTGCACGTTAGAAGATGCTACTTCTGCCTGGAGAACTCCCATCCTAATGATAATCTTCCCTTCCCTCTTCTACCTAAGCACAGAAACAGAAATAGAGAGAATTGAAGGAAGGCCAACCAAGCCCCTAGGTATCGTAGGCACAGGGCTTATAATGGTATCTAGTGGCTTGGTTCAATCAAGGAAGGCTTCCTGGAAGAACAGAATATAAATGGGCACCCTAGATGGGGGAGTGTACCTTTTTAAAAAAGCTTGCGAGTCAGTTAGGGAGAGCCACATGAGTGGGGGAGCTGACTGTCTTGTTTGGAGGGCATGGTTGGTGTGGAGGGTATGGGTCTTTGAAGCCTATCTAGGTGATTTGGGCAGATGAGAATAGCAAGGAAAGGCCCCAAGAATGAAAGAGATGAAAGTTTAGTCTGACTGCTTCTTTCCCCTCCTTATTTCTCTTGAATTCTCAAACTACCTGCCACCTGCAACCTTAAGGAGGCAATAAAAAGAAAGGACATTTCTTGCTTTCTTCCCTGCTTACCAGTGTACACACAGCTTTTGCTCATGGCAGCCCAGGAACCCAGACACTGGGCAGGGCAGGCTCAAGAGAGGGCTATGTCCAGTGCCCAGGATCAGCCTCTCTGTACACAGCCAGCCTCCTCAACTGCCCCCATCAGCAGCCATAGCCCTCAGTGATCTTTCCTCTAACCCCCGCCCAAGGTTAGCCTTCTTCACAGAATGGCCTTTCATTCTTCCTGCAGCAGGACTTTGAGAAACTGCCTCCCACCCACCTCAGACACAGACGCAGAAAATACAGATCTATGGACAGTACTGCTCCCTCGTTTTTCACAGTGATTACAACTCAGTGCAGCAGTGATGAGCGTGGCTCCTGGCTCATGAGACCTGGTGCATCTCCCAGCCCTGCTATTTAACTCACTCTCCTGTCTCTGATTACATTTGCTTAACCTCTCTGAGCCTCCGTACCTTATCTGTAAATTGGGGTTAATGGTATTTACTGTGAAAGGATTAATGAAATATACTTGGTGGTGAGGATTACATGACATCATACACATGAGGCACTTTGGCTGACACCTGGTGAGCATTCAATGGGTGGTAGGAATATTGTCAATCGCATCACAGATTACAAGTACCTTTACATCCTGAATCTTATTTTCCCTTCACAGTAACAACCCTGAGGAATAGGTGTTAATGTTCTTTTTGAAATTTTACAAACAAGGAAACTAAGGCCATAAACACATGTACTTATTGACATGCAAATTTGTCACAAATCACAAAAATTTGTTCATAAACAAATGTACACCTGGACACATGATGGCTGAGCAGATACCTCAACGGCCTATTTTCCCTTGCCCCAGATGTGAAGAGATAGGTGGGCTAGTGACAGAGGTGACAGATGGACAGTCTTTCCCTGAGCAAAAGGAAGGAGCCGAGGTTACAAGGGAAGGGACAGCTGATGGGTGGGGAGACCACCTGGGACCCTCCAAGGTCATGCCTTGCTGGCACTCCCAGGAGGAAGGTCCTGGGTAGCAGAGCCTTGCGTTTCTGTGGGGGATGGAGGAGATACCATGTCCAGACATGAGAAATCCCCTGAGTGGCTGCTCTTTATCCATGTCTCTCTGTCTCCCTCTCCCACCCACTTCCAAATCTGCACCCATCTGGCACTGGACCGGGTACACCAGCAAGCAGAGGATGAGCCAGGATTCGGTGGACAACTTGATAGCCAGGAGTTGGAAGCACAGCTGGCCATTGTCCGAGTCGTAGAGTGAACATACCCCACAGTTGCCCACGCCTGTACATTTCTGTCCATGTACAATGCCTCATCCCTCCTTCCTGAAGGCCCCGTGGGCAGACACTTTCAGGTCTCTATTGAAGAAACAGGCTCAATTACTTGAGGGACTCACCTGAGATCACAAGTTAGATAAATAAAGGTGCCAGTGTTTAAAACTATGATTCTAAATTTCATGCTTTTCCCACTCTACCACTCTGCATGTACAAGTTGAGCAGACGCTGGGGCAGGCTACAAGTAGTTCCTTTCTCCTGGGAACCCCTGCATAGAGATCATCATTTCATAAGCTTCAGGACAGCCCTGCCCACCACTGGACTCCATGGACCTCCCAGGGCCCACTCTCAAGGGTTCCCTTGGAGCGCCCCCTCTAAATCTTTCCCAGTGAAAAATAAGCAAAATCCTTCTTATTTCTGGCCTGATGGATACTAGGTGGACCAGAAAGAGAATATTCAAAATGTGTCTGCCTTTATTTCATCAGTCACTTATTCAGTAATTCAGCCAATGTCCCTGAGGATCTGCTAACTACCAAGCTCTGGGCTGAACACTGGGGCTTTAAGAGAAAAGAAGTAGCCTCTGCCCTCAGGGAACTTGTAGTCTGGATCCCCTGAGCACTCAGAAGCCTGTGGAGATAGGACAGGAAGAGGCCCCGATTTCCTAGTATCAGACACTTGCAATTCAATTCCTTGAGCACTTAGCAAGAACCTGCTCTGGCCATGTTCTGGGCACTGGAGACCGTGAACATTAGTGTGACAGGCTCCCTGCTTTTCCAGGAATAATGGTTTGAGTTGGGGAGGAGGTGTGAATAATCACCATAAGTAACCCCAGCAGAAGGTAGATGGTTTGAGGAGCTCTGAGTGACTAGCCAGGACCACCAAGGTGGTAATTGGGGGTGGGGGGGACATGGCACGGAAGGCCTCGTGCAGCAACTGGGATGCGAACAGGATGGGTAGCACTTCAGCAGAAGCTGTGAGGGAAAGAAGAGCAGAAGCAAAGACGAGGAGGTGAGAAAGTACAGGACTTGGCCTGAGGAGACCTGAATAGCAGGCTGAGATGCTGGGAACTCATGTCCATGGTAGCTGGTAGCTATCGAAGGTGTTTGAGCAGTGGCACAATCTTAGGTGTGAAATATAGAAAGTAACCTACCAGCAGTTCTGGATTAGTTGTTGCCAGCAGGGATTGAAGTCAGAATCCATTATGGAGGTTGCTATAATGGACCCACTCATCTGGCTGCTCCAGGGCAGAGGAGCAGATAGGAGGAAATGGAGGAAAGAAGTAGCCACAGAGATAGCCACCTTCCTGTGCCAGGTCACCGAAGATATGAGCTATATTCAAACCCTGAGATAGCCTACCCGCTTCCTAATTTGAGGCCACTCCTGTCATCTGTATATAGCATTGAACAATGGCAGGGGATGTAGTATCAGAATATGGTACAGACTGGGAAAAAATATCCGATGAGGGGCTGGGAAAGCTGTGTGAGCTGAGGGCCTTGGGTGAAGCCACCACAGGAGCACAGTTACAAAGACTGTTGGAGATAAGGGTGGCATCACCTCACCCTGGGGTGGACATGCCGAGGGAGGGATGCCCTCAGAGACAGCAGGGGTTTCGGTTATCAGGGCAGTGTTGGCTGAACCCTGGACTGACTTTGCTTTACTCTTCCCCACAGTTCCCCCAGAGGACACCAGGATTGAGGGAGGTCCTGTGCTTCTGCTGCAGGCAGGCACCCCCCACAACCTCACATGCCGAGCCTTCAGTGCCAAGCCTGCTGCCACCATCATCTGGTTCCGGGATGGGACACAGCAGGAGGGTGCTGTCTCCAGCACGGTGAGACTTTGCCTGCTCCTCCAGCTCCTCTTGGGCCTCATGCCAGGTCACCTTTCCTTTCCCACATGGATCTGACCTCAGACTCATGGGGATGCCGATGTGAGAATAGGCCTTAGAGGTCATCTGGTCCAACTCACTTGTTACACAGTTGGGAAAATTGAGGCCCAGAGAAGTGCATTCTCAGGTTCAGGTTCACAATGCCATCCTGTAGCTAAGTAGAGACCAAGAATAATAGTAATAATAGCTACATTGATGAAGCACCTACTGTGTGCCAGGCACTGTATATGCTAAGCTATTTCTGGAGACTGTCTTTTAATCTTCGCAGGAGTTTCATAAGTTAGATGTTATTTCCAACTCACAGTGAGGAAACTAATGGGCAGAGAAGTTGAGTGACTTGCCCCAGGTCACATAGCTGGCATGCAGCAGAGCTGGGGTTTGTACCTGGGGCAGACTGCACTCTCCCTAATGAGCACTTCGACCTCCTTCCTTCACTCATCCTCTAGGTCGCACATTTTCCAAGTTAGCACAACTGAGTGGCAGGTGAGCCAGGGCTCACTGTGTACATTTCATAGATGAGGAACCTGTGGCAGAGAAAGACATTAAGAGACTTACCCAGAATCACATGGCAACGTTGGCGGTGGAGCTGGAATCAGAATCCTGATCTTTTGTTTGGAGTTCTGCTGCCAGCTGTAGGCAAACATATGTGGACCCAGCCCTGTGCTAGGTGCTGCAGGCGACACTTATTGTGGGGAGAGAGAGCGCTCACCTGTGTGCCTGGGTTAGCTCTGTCCTTGACACCGTGGACCATTCACTTCTCTCTGGCTTTAGTTTCACCATTGACAAATGAGAATTTGGCCTTAGTGATGCTTACTTTTTCACCACCAAGAATTGTTATTTTTCTCCCTAGGCTATGTGCTTTGAAATATTTTGGCAACCAAACAATCTAATTTGTTAATGGCCATTCGTCATCCACCTCCCTTTTTTTATATTCTTTAAAGACCATGGAGCTTCGAAGCAGCACAAGGGAGCCACTGGCACTGTGCTGGGCTGGTACAGTTTTGGCCTAGGAGAGATGTGTGTATTGCTGTCAAAGTGTGGGCCTTAGTATGGTTTGCCTGAGGCAGTTTGCAATAAGGAAAACAGCACCTGGGTTTCTTTGACCATATGCAGGGACCTCAGGTTGGATACCACTGAGCCAGTATGAGACTTTGAGCCTATGAGTCCCTTTTTTGCCCTCCAGGAGTTTATGGTATAGCAGGAGAGACTGGAAATGGACATACTCAGACACGGTGCCTAAGAGGCAAGGCAGAATGTGCCCAGAGCCGTGTGCAGGACAGACTGCCTACGAGGGACACAAGTTCAGGATGGGAGAGTCCTGAGGGCTGGGATGGCCAAGGAAGACTTTGCAGAAGAGGAGAGACTTAAGCTGAACTCAGAAAATTCCAGGAATGAGGCTCAAAACCATGGGGAAAACTGCAACACACAGAGTGAACTCTGATGCAAACTATGAACTTTAGTTAATAATAATTTATCAATATTGGTTCATCAGTTATAACGCATGTATCACACCAAAGATTCATGTTAGGAACTGTGGGAGGAGGAGGGCATATGAGCATTCTTTGTATTTTCTTTCAATTTTTCTATAAAGTTAAACTTCTCTAAAAAATAAAAGTCTACTAATTAAAAACAAAACCTGGAGAAGATGCTGGGTCTGCGGCCGAGGGCTAACCTTCAGGTTAAAGTTCCCCTCCAGCACAAGCCCAGTTCTGAGTCAGGTCACCCTGAGAGCAGAAGAGGGGGGCTTTTAGGTTGACCACGTCTCCTCTCTTTGCCCCATCCCAGGAACTGCTGAAGGATGGGAAGAGAGAGACCACCATCAGCCAGCTGCTCATTAACCCCACAGACCTGGACATCGGGCGTGTCTTCACCTGCCGGAGCATGAACGAGGCCATCCCCAGTGGCAAGGAGACTTCCATCGAGCTGGACGTGCACCGTGAGCAGGGTCCCAGGGCAGCAGGCTGGAGGGGTGCAGTGGGAGAGGGACTGTGGGCACCCTGGGAGAAGCACAGAAGAATCCTCCAGGGGCCCAGGACAGATGCTCACTTTCTGCGTCCTGCAAAGATTTCCTGGTTTGACCCATGGGCACTGAGGACTGGTGAGGAAGCATTAGCTGTTAGGCAGTTCCCACATAGTCTAAATCAGTGTGTGGCTTTGGGCGATGATTTAATCTCTCTGAGCCTCAGTTTCCAATTTTACATATGTGCATAAAATAAAATACAGGCCTACAATCTCTTATCTAAAATTCCAAACAAAAAGTGATTTGGTGGCAAAATCTGAACCAAGCCTCTTTTTTGTCTTTTACGTCATAACCCACTTGATCTGAAGAGCCGTACATTTCACTGCAGAGGTGTTCACGTCCCTCACTATGAGGTGCTGCCAGACCCTGCTGGAGGTTTTACATAGTAAATGGTCTGTGCACACCATTACCCTTCTACGATTTGAAAAATTCCAGATTCTGAACCACATAGTTTCAGGGGTTTTAGATAAGGGTTTGTGGACCTGTACTTGCTTCTTAGCATTATGAGCATTAAAAGAGATATAGTGTAAGAGCATCTAGCATGGAGTATGCTAGCTTGTACGTGCTCACTGAATATTACCTCTGCCCTGGGCAGGATGGGAGTGTGGGCAGCAATTGAAGAGATGCCCCACCCCCATCGCTTTTAGTGAGCCAAGCGAGCCCACACTGGCGCCTAGTGGCCACTGCCAGCCATTACACCTACTGAGTGTTCCTTTTGGTTTCATCTGTGGTCATCACCCCAGACAGCCCTCTAGAGGCTCCGTGGGGTAAAGGTGAGGAAAACGACTTATTTCTTGGAGCTCGTACCCGGCAATCTCTAATTCCCAGATTCCCACACAGTGGTGGTGTCTGAGTGTATGTGCTAGGGCAGGGGTCCTCAAGCCCCAGGCTGCCAACTAGTACTGGTCCATGGCCTGTTAGGAACCAGGCCGCACAGCAGGAGGTGAGCGGCAGACAAGAGAGCAAAGCTTCATCTGTATCTGCAGCTGCTCCCCGGCACTAGCATCACTGCCTCAGCTCCACCTCAGATCATCAGACATTAGATTCTCATCGGAACACTGGTCCCTGGTACCAAAAAGGTTGGAGACCACTGTGCTAGGTAGAGAAAAAGAAACTTGAGGTGCAGAAAAGATCCTGACTTCCTGTCCCCTGCTTTGCAGACCCTCCTACGGTGACCCTGTCCATTGAGCCACAAACAGTACAGGAGGGCGAGCGTGTTGTCTTTACATGCCAGGCCACGGCCAACCCTGAGATCCTGGGCTACAGGTGCGAGGAGCAGGGGCTGGGAGCACTCTGGGGAGGATACTGGAGAGGCCCTTGAGGCCAGGAGCTGGGTGCCGGGAGGGCAGTGCCACCAGATGTGGGTGAAAGGGCTCTAAGCCCTGACCCTGCTATGTTGCCTCCTCCCCCAGGTGGGCCAAGGGGGGCTTCTTGATTGAAGATGCCCATGATAGTCGCTATGAGACAAATGTCGATTATTCCTTCTTCACGGAGCCTGTGTCCTGTGAGGTTCACAACAAAGTGGGCAGCACCAATGTCAGCACTTTAGTAAATGTCCACTGTGAGTAGCTGCAAGTGCAGGGGAGGGAACAGAGGGCAGAGTGGGGGACATGGGGACAGAGGGGGAGGCAGGGAAGAGGGCAGGGCCCTGTTAAGGGCCTGGGGTGCAATTGAGGAGGCTCCATGAAGCTGAGGAGATGGGGGATAGACATGGGGAGGTAGCAGGAGAGGGAAGAGAAGGCCAGTGGGAGCTGACTCCGAGGACACTGAGACCCTAACAAGCTGCTCCCTTCTACCTCAGTTGCTCCCCGGATCGTAGTTGACCCCAAACCCACAACCACAGACATTGGCTCTGATGTGACCCTCACCTGTGTCTGGGTTGGGAATCCCCCCCTCACCCTTACCTGGACCAAAAAGGACTCAAACATGGTAAGACGCTTGCTGCCTCTCCTGGGTGCTGGGAGGAAGGTGCGTGGCCACCAGTGGGGGAGGGGGCAAGGGCAGTGTGGCGTTACTCTGCAAGTTGTACCTGGGATATTTTTAGGGTCTTGGGATTTGGAGGGGAAGGACAGTGCTCATGATCAACCCCCGCTCTCCTTGTAGAACAGCTGGCCAGTTCAGTGGCAGTGGGAGGGACATGCTGACCCTTGTGTGGGTGGGTAGAAGAAGAGGGCTTGTGTGGAAGAAGAGGGCTTGAGTGGAGGTGCTGGGGTGGCAGAAGATATGGAGAATGAATGCTTCATGGGAAGGGAGAGGAGCTCGGATGGTTTGCTAGAGAAGAGCAGGTTGAATTCTAAAGCACTACAGAGACCTGTTTTAGACAGTTTGGGCCAAAACTGCAGGAAGAGGGATTTCAGAGTTCCACCAGGACAGGTCTTCCAAAGAGGCTGCATTCTCTGTGAAGTGACTGCAGCCTTACCTGCCCTCTGGCCCACCTTTCTCTGCCTACTTGTACAGAGATGGTGTGTTTAAATGCTAACCTGTTTAGAGTCTTGGGAGGGACCAGACAGACTTGGGACCCTGTTTCCTTTCTGGGAATTCACTGGCCCTTCCTGCTTTCTTTCCAATGCTTCTCATGTGGGGCCCACACGGACCTAGGGGCCCAGGCCTCCTGGCTCCCCACCCGAGGCTCCTCTCTCTGCCCAGGTCCTGAGCAACAGCAACCAGCTGCTGTTGAAGTCGGTGACCCAGGCAGATGCCGGCACCTACACCTGCCGGGCCATCGTGCCGCGAATTGGAGTGGCTGAGCGGGAGGTGCCACTTTATGTGAACGGTGAGTGGCTTGAGGGGCTGGGCTTGGATAGACAGGCACTGTAGGTTCCAGCTGACCCTGACTGCCTCTTCTGCTTGCAGGGCCCCCCATTATCTCCAGCGAGGCGGTGCAGTACGCTGTCAGGGGTGATGGTGGCAAGGTGGAGTGTTTCATTGGGAGCACGCCACCCCCAGACCGCATTGTGAGTGCTGAGATTGGCATAGTGATGTGAGGACAGCAGCCACCTGCTTCTCTGCCACAGCTCAGCCTCCTCCCACTTTCTCTGTCTATGCTTCTGCTTGTCTTTACTCGTAATCCTCCGACTTTCTGTTCCTCTGTCCCTTTCCCTGCCCAAATGGCACCTCCTCTCTTACATGTTGTTTGACCCTGAGCAGATTTCTTAGTGTTTTGAACCTCCGTATCCTCATCATAAGACGGGTGCATGGCCCTGCCCTCACAGGGTCTCCCTGAGGAGTAACTAGCAGCAGGTGCAGAAAGCCTGCAGAGCCCCTCACTGGGCACGTTGGCAGTTCTCGTAGGGTACCACTCTTGCTCTCTCTTCTCCCTCATCTCCTTCTCTTTCCTCCTGATCTTCCCCTTGTTCCCTCCTTTTCCCTTGTTCCTCTCAGACCTGCCCCATCATCTTTCCTTCCCATCCTGTCCCACATGTCACTCTCCTTTCTTCTCCTGCCCCAACTGGCTCCCTCATATCCCCCCCTCCCTCCGCTCTCCTCTCCCCGACACCACGAGCCATTAATTCCTTCTATGACCATTAACTGTCAAATCCCTCATCACATTTAATGAACATTTGGCTAACTCCAGGGCTGCCCAGGGACACTTTATTACCACTGCTGCCCAGGCAGGGGGCAGCTTGGCTCCAGGGAGCTTTGCTTGCATCCTGGAAAGGAGCCAGTTCTCAGCTGCTACCCACCTCTCAAACTCTACTCAAAGGGAGGGGACACAAGCCAGGACTGTCCCCGGGAGGTCAGGGGTAAAGGAGCCTGGGACACCCCCTCTGGTGATAACTCTTCCCCTTTATCAGAGTCTGTGGTTGGGTCTCCATAACCAGCCAGGCAGGCTCGTGTGGGGTTGGCTCTGGGTTGGTTAAAGGTAGGGTCGAAAATTGAGTTATATGGAAGAAACCTTGAGAGTTGTCTAGCCTGATCCTCTCACTTTACAGATGAGGAAACTGAGGCCCAGAGAGGGAAAGGGAGGCCACACAGGGACTCAGGGCACAGTGTTCTTGATTCCCCCATCCAGGACTTTTTCTACAACATCAAGGGTTCCCGACTGTCAGTTCCTTGGATCAGCTGCACCCACATCAAATCGGGATCATTATAAAAATAGGGATTCTTGGACCTCTCCCTGGGAGATTCTCATTTAAGAGAGAGGCCCCATGAATCAGCATTTTAAAGAATGTCCCTAGACATATCTGAATGTTCCTGGCATATATCTCAGTCACATTTGGGAGCCATGGCTTCTCCTAGACTGGAGGTTCAATGCCAAGGTTGGAGGCAGAAGGTGTGACTTAGATTTGTTGCAGGGTGAGTGTTGTGCTGCTTAGGGGTATATGGGGAATATGAGTGTTGTGCTGCTTAGGGGTATATGGGGAATATGGGGTAGGGATGCTTGAAGGTGAGTCAGGTGTTCCTGCCACCTGCCCCTTCCTTACTCCCTCCTACCCTCCTCACCCCAGGCATGGGCATGGAAGGAGAACTTCCTGGAGGTGGGGACCCTGGAACGCTATACAGTGGAGAGGACCAACTCGGGCAGTGGGGTGCTGTCCACGCTCACCATCAACAACGTCATGGAGGCCGACTTTCAGACCCACTACAACTGCACCGCCTGGAACAGCTTCGGGCCAGGCACGGCCATCATCCAGCTGGAAGAGCGAGGTGACAGCAGTGCTAGCTGGCAGCCAGGGTGCAGGGCAGCCTGGGGATTCAGCTCCTTCTTCTTCCCAAGACCCTAGCCATGTTGCTCAGCTGGAGAAATCCATTCACTTTTTAAAATGATTATTCAGCATCTGCTATATGCCAGGCCCTGTGCTAGGGCCTGTGCAGACCAATGTGAACAGTGAGAGACCCTGCCCCCAAGGAACTTTAGTTTAGTGGAGGAGCTTACAGAGTGGCAGCAAATGACTTCAGATGGAGAAACATCAAGTGATCTGTGAAAGGGAATAATACCACCTACCCAACTGTGTTGGCATGAGGATTACATGTGAGAATATTTATAAAATACCTTATATATAAGAGATGCCCAGTAAATTTTGGTTCTCCACCTCTTCAAGAATCCTTAGTCTGATAGGAGACATGAGTTCCCTCCCCTAAAGCACTTCTAGATAATGACAAAAAAGGCATTACCTTTGACTTTTGGAAGGTTCCAAGTCTGAAGGAAAAGGTTTATATTTTGTTTTTTTTTTTTATTTGTTTTATTTTCAGAACTAGCCATTTGACATGGGAGATGGGGAAAAATAACTGGGGATCCCATCAGTTTTGTCTTAGCCGAGGGTGCCAACAAGGGGGTGATGTGCAAGAAGAGAGGAAGACGGGTCTCAGCAGGCAAGGCTTTCTGGAATGGAAGAGCCTTACATGGACCCAATCTACCCAGGACTGCCAGGAAGAGAGAGAAAGCTGGAGGCAGGAGTCAAGGGTCCTTCTCAGCTATGGGGAGCAGGGGAAACCCGGGAGGACAGTTTGAGTGGGTGGATAGATGCAGATAGAGCCATCACAATGGTGTGGGTGGGGCAGGTGATAAAAGAGGTCAGAACACACTTGGTAAATTGAAGAATTTGGAGACTACTGACCTCAAACAAGAGCCCAGCCCAGGAAGGAGAGATGAAACCTCATCAGAAGGTGATCTGCAGGAAATGGACAGATGGACCACCAAGGCCAGGGTCACGTTGATGCCCCAGCTTCTAGGATGTGACATGAGCACAGCCCCCAGTCTGATCAAGCTAAAGCTCAGGCCTAAACCCAAACACAATGCAGACCTTCCTCTCAAACCCACCGTGAATTAAACCAGCTCCGTACATAATCCAGGGATGCTAGTGGAGCTTGGGGCCTTATGGCCAGCCTGGTCTTGAGCCAGCACTGAGCTCAGACCTCTGGAGTGGCTCCATTCTTACCTCCTCCTTTCCTTCCTCATCTGAAGAGGTGTTACCTGTGGGCATCATTGCTGGAGCCACCATTGGTGCAGGCATCCTGCTCACCTTCTTCTTCATCACCTTGGTGTTCTTCCTCTACCGGCGCCGCAAAGGCAGTGAGTATGGGCCCAGTGGGGAACAGCCCACCCCCACTACTTTCAGGGTTCCCAGCAGGCAGGGCCTCAGGGTCCCAGGGGGGTGGCATTTGCACTTTCCAGCCCAGGTGAGTCCAGAAACAACCACTGCAGAGGCTGGCAGGAAGCGTCAAGCTGCCTTCCCCTGTCCCAGGTCGCAAGGATGTGACCCTTAGGAAACTGGACATCAAGGTGGAGACGGTGAACCGCGAGCCACTCACAATGCATTCTGACCGGGAGGACGATACTGCCAGCGTCTCCACAGCGACCCGGGTCATGAAAGCCATCTACTCGGTGAGGGTCCCGCTCCTCCCTGGCCCACTCCTCTTTTCACACTCTTGGGACTGGCCCCTCAGTCGGCTTACCTTGGTCCTGACACACACACGCACACATGTTCATACTTACAAATGCTCACATGCACACACACTGGCAGATTTGCGTGTGCACACACGCTCGAACACACTTCCAGGCAGGATTCCTTCCAGCAGAGGATAAGCAGGTTGGGCCCCCTGCAGGTGTCCTTCACCCCATCCTTCTCCCACAGTGTCAGAATTGGAAACTCTAGAAGTTTCCTTGTCCAACTGCCTCATTGCTGAGTCCTAGAGAAGGGCAGTGACATATCCAAGGTCACATTTTAGTGTTAGTGACAAAGTTGGTGCTAGATCCCAGGTCTCTGGCCTCTTCCCATCATATTGCAGAGTCTCTGCTGGGAGGGGATACAGAACTCAAGGCTTTCTGTGACCCCAGACCCTTCCTGTTAGTAGATGGCCTCTGGGCATGGGGATGGGGTTGCTGGGCAGCGGCAGCGGGCAAGAGCAGGACCTCTGTCTCTTAATGCCTCACTCCTGCTGCTCTGCAGTCCTTTAAGGATGATGTGGACCTGAAGCAGGACATGCGCTGTGACACCATGGACACCCGGGAGGAGTATGAGATGAAGGTGGGAAAGGGGGAAGGAGCTGAGGGAAGCATGAGGGCTGGGCGGGAGTGTACTTTTCGAGGGCCTGAGGGCAGAGGGGAGGACGGACGGAGATTTCCTGAAGGAGCAGAGGAGGGGAGAGGTATTGACTGGGAACATAGGGCAGAGCCAGAGGAGGAGGCCCCGAGCGCCATGGCAAGATTTGACCTGCACACACCAGAGGGTGCTTCCTCCTCCATCATCTTCTCTCGTTGCCCCCAGGACCCCACCAATGGCTACTACAACGTGCGTGCCCACGAAGACCGTCCGTCTTCCAGGGCAGTGCTTTATGCTGACTACCGTGCCCCTGGCCCTGCCCGCTTCGACGGCCGTCCTTCTTCCCGTCTCTCTCACTCCAGCGGCTATGCCCAGCTCAACACCTACAGCCGGGCCCCGGCCTCCGAGTACAGCCCTGAGCCCACAGCCCCTGGCCCTGCTGCCCCAGCTGGCACTGACACAACCAGCCAGCTATCCTATGAGAACTATGAGAAGTTCAGTTCCCACCCCTTCCCCGGGGCAGCAGGGTACCCCACCTACCGACTGGGCTACCCCCAGGCCCCACCCTCTGGCCTAGAGCGGACCCCATTCGAGGCATATGACCCCATTGGCAAGTACGCCACAGCCACTCGATTCTCCTACACATCCCAGCACTCGGACTATGGCCAGCGCTTCCAGCAGCGCATGCAGACTCACGTGTAGGGGCCAGAGCCTGGCTGGGGCATCTCTGCGGGGCAGAGGAGAAGCTGTTCCCTGATATTCAGGGGCATTGCTCGTTGCTCCTGTCCCCAACTAGCCTTCCTCCTACTGCCATGGCAGATGGGGAGCAGGTCTCCCAGAAACACCTCACCGAGGATGGTGCTCTGTGCATGCCTCAGCCTCCTGGGCCTGCCCTTTCCTCTCCTTTGGGGGGATGTGTCTCTTCTGACCTGTGCTCATGCCTGGCCCCAGCACTAGAACAGGAAAGTGAAGATTGTGGAAAGCAGAGGGGCACTTTTTAGCATTCCCTTTCTATCCCCCCCCTCTGGTCTCCCATAAATGGTTAGAGGTCATATGGGGATAAGCCGGCTTTGGCCTAGGGGACATGAAGTGTAGGAATGGGTAGCTCTGGCACACACGGGTGGAAACAGGATGCCTAGCCAGTCCCTCTGTCATCTGCATTCATACTTGGTGCATCTCTCCTTCCTCAGGACTGCTGAAGGGACCTGGACTTATTTTCTCTCTGTCTACAGAACAGCCCTGGCGCTGAGTTCAAGTCCAGCTATCATTCAGCTGAGATTAAAATGCCAGTCATCCTGGCTGCCCACTGTGAATACCTGCCTGTCAGCTGCAGAGGGATCCAGCTGTCTCCAGTAGTGCTGCCCCCTTTCCTTCTTTCCGCTGGGCTAACCAGATAAATGGGGGGCTGTGGTAGAGAAAGGAAGGGTCAGGAACCATGTCCTGATTCACCATCAAGACTGCTGCGTGCTACTAGCAGTTTCCAGAACCCACACTAGGAGCAGCCCACCCAAGCCCCTTTCTCTCTCCAGTCTCCCCACTTTCTGGCTTGAACTCTTGAGCCTCCCTGGGGAGCTGTAGGGTGAGGGTAGGGGTGCTATAAGCAATTTTTCAAAGACCAAAAACAAAACAAAATGAAAACCTCATTTGAATTAAACAAACAAAAAAAAAAGCTATAGGAATTCCCCCACCAAATACAGGTCCCAGAGGAAAGGAGAGAGGGCACCTGTTCTCCATCAGATTCCTAACACCTATTACTCTTTCATTCTCCAAGCACTTTGAATCCATTTTCAAGCATTCAGATAGTGAGACCTGTCTTGCAGGTGGGTTCTCACAGGCTTAGGGAGGGGACCTGGCTTTCAGACACCCTGTCTACCCCAGAGCCCATATCTGGTTAGAGGCCACCTTTCAGGGGGCATGGGAGATGTTCTCTTTAGACAGGTTTTGGTTAAGTGTCTTTTTTTTTTTTTTTTTGGGCCAATCATATTTCTCCCTCCACGTTCAGTGCCTTGAACTTTGGTTACCCTGCCCTGTGTAGGAGGCTGTGCAGGGAGCGGGTATTGTGGGCCCCAGACACCTTGTCAAGAATTGCAGGATTTAGGGGACGGATAGGGGAGGGGGCCTGATAAGAAGGGCGAACCGTACCCCTGCCCGGCCTCACCTTTCCAAGAAGCAGGGTCTGGTGTGCGCTCCTGACTCAGCCCCAACTAGACAGGAGGGGCTTCCAGTGCAATGCCCAGAAAGCACATCGCCCTTTCTCGTGACCACCGTTACTTAGTCATGTATGCTTTAATGAGTTACATGCTCATCAGCCACGGGCCATCACCACCCTCGCGGGTGGGTCTGTGGGCGACATTCCCTGCCATCTTCCTGCTGGTAAGGATCAGCTAATGCCCAGCAAGAAAGTAGCTCTAGGCCTAGCCTCGTGGCTGCCTTGCAACTTCATCCTCCATTTTAGCATGGGCGAGCCCTACGGACCTACTCTTCCCAAGACCTGGGCCAGGCTCCCAGCCACAATCCACTCCCAGAAGCTGACATTTTCCTGTGCAGTCCTTTTGTGTGAGCTCAGTTGAGAAGGCCTATTCAGAATGCGGGTTCCTCTGCAGACAGAGTCATGCATATTTTTATTATTTTTACAGAATCCAGAAGCCTTTGGTAATCCAAACAGTAAAAATCTAAAGATGGTGGCTTTTGAAATAGGAATACTCCCCCCCCCAACCTAATTTTTGTTAAGGGTTTGGCCAGATTCTCTATTTCCCCCTTTTTGTTTAAGCGCTGGGCCCATTCTATTGGACCATGGTGAGGAGGGTGCCCGATGTCAGCTGATGCTGTAGTTACCATTAGTTTTCTGAGGCCTGATACAGAGCTACTTACTGTTCTCTGTTCCTTAACACATTAACTGGGGCCTCCTGGGTACTGAGCAAGTGCTGCGGTGCAAGGCACAGGGAGACATCAGCCACCAAAGCCATCTCTGTACACTGCAACTGACAGTGATTGGATCAGAATCTGAATTGGAACCACTTGTCTGGGGAGTGGAAGGTGCCCTTGAATGTAGAGCTTTGTTGTCCAAAGATGGAGTCCTCTAGCATGGTGCCTCAGTACTCAATGTGGTCAGCTTGGTGGTCCTGACCACCTTTGGCCATGTTTTGGTCAAGGGACTAGGAGTCAGGAGACCTGGGGCCTGATTCTGAAGCTGACATCTACTGACTGTTGGTCTAACCTCTTCATTGCCCCTGATTTTCTAGCCTGTAAAATGAGAGAAAAGGGTTGCACAGACCTGGAATTATTCTGCCCTTTCTGTATTCATTTGGTGAGGAGAAGAGGCCTAGGCATTTGAGAACAGTAAACTGAGGGATGGAGTTGAAGATTCTCTTGAAAGTTTTCACCACTGGCTTCATTATCCTGTCAGAAATATTTTGAATGAATTTCCACTAGGAACCCCTTGACCTTAAACAGCAACAAAAAGCATACCCTAAACCTCAGAAAAATTGATGTGGGGTTATTCTTTGACCATTGGGTAACTGTACTCCCCACTCAGAATTCTGAAAGTTTTGTAAGGGTGTTTATGGCCAATGCAGGGTATGGTGATTCCACTGTGTATCCAGGTTTCCTCTATGGGGAGAAATGGGAGTAGCCACCCTAGTCTTTAAGAGCATTTTCCTGGCCCAGGGACCACTTACAAAGTGAAGCCTGCAGGTGTCTTGAGCCAGAGGGCAAGGTGTGAGTACAGCTGACCCCTCTGTGAAGGAGCAAGTAAGAAGGGCAGCTAGTAGAGGGAAAATGAGTCCAGTGGTTCTGACATAAATTCAGGGTCATGAAGAGGTTCTTGTGATTCTGGGTGAGCCGCTGTTTCTTTGAAGAGCACAGACCCAGGGATGTAATTGGGAAAGCATTTATTTTTGTGAAGAGGCTATAAAAATAGCATTTCAATATCCCATTTCCTATTCTCTGTCTTCCCCTACCCCACCAACCCTCCCACGTCGTTCCCCCTCATCTCTCCTCTCCTGGAGGCCAGCCTCTTTCTGAAAGTCCTCACCTTTATCAGCTTAGTCCTGAATTCCACCTCTGGGCTGATGGAGAGGACAGAAAGATGTGTGGCTTGGGAGATGGAGGGAAGGGCAGAATCTCATTTTATTACATCACTGTGAGGGAGCTCCAGGCCCTGTTCCTGGAGAAATATTTGCTGTGCAGAAGTTACAGGCCATATTGGGTGGTTCTGGTATAAGCCTACCCTTAAAAAATTATAACTCTTTGCATATAACTATCACTCATTTCTACCAGTCTCCTGCCCTCACTCCTGGCTTTTTGATGGCCCTAACCAATGGCCTTGTCAAATGTTGGTGGACCATTGGCTCTTTTGTTAGCTTCTGGAGATCTTCATATGCTGCCCCTGATATTACCCCTAACTCTGGAGAGAGCAGCTAAGCTGCCATTACAATCAAATTCTCCACAGAAGATTTGGCTGTCTCCAATATCACCAGAAAGAGGCCCAGGACTTCCCTGTGGTCACATTTCCAACCCCGACCATTCTTGGGATTACAACCTCCATTCTTGGCTCCATGACTTTTCTCCACCCAAACCCCAATAATAAATGGATCCATGATGATAATTAAGAGAAGAGAGAAAAATATTATTTTTGTTAGGACAGACCATCGTAGATTTTTAGCAATGTGTATCTGTGTGTCCTTCACAACTTTTCCTATTCTGCCTTTTTTCATTTTCCTTTTTTTTAAATATTATGTACTATATTTTTAGTCTCAAACACTATATATTATATATTTAATTTTTATATATATAAATATAAATGTTCTAAAAAGTACCATGTTTTGTGTTATTAATGCATGAGCAGCTGTCGTTACTTAATAGCTTGCCTGATTTGGGGTAAAATTGTCCAAATTTTGGGGAAAAGGTAGGAAGTTTTTGGATGAGACTGCAGACACTGAATTTCTGTCACTCCAGACCGTGGGGCAAACTCATTTCATTAACCAGTTAGTGACTTGCAGAACCCTGAGGCCAGTTATGGCAGTTCAGAGACAAACAGTTCAAGGCTCCACGCTTTTAGAACACAGCATCCAAATGTTCCGTGCGGAATTTGATTATGAGGATAGAAAAGGAGGAGACTGAATCTGGGATCCAGATCGTGAAAGATTTGGGCGTGGGGGCAGGAACAGGATTGCTTTCATTTCCTAAAATGCAGTGGTTTGGTTAAAAAGCAGTTACCAGGTCTCAGTCTTTTGAACTTATAGTGAAACAAAATGAAGAAAATAATATACACATATAGAGGCTTTTCTGCTGATAAACTCTAAATTTTCCTAATTTAGTAGAGTTTGCAAAGATTCCTCTGTTCATTTCACAGGAGTGTTTGAGGATAATTGAAAATAAATTATTTTCAGATGGTTTCAAAAGCTGTAAATTGTTAGAGAAATACAAGAGTTTATTGTTTTTCTCACCTGATTAACCGACCAAACTAAAAATGGTCCATAGTAACCTTTTTGCACATAAAGGTCATAAGACACAGAGACAGAGATACAGATATAAGAGCTGGAAAAAACACTTTAAAGTTAATGCGACCCATTTCTAAGAAGGTTGGGGGTCATAGCCCAGAGTTATCACTGAAGGAAGGGCAGGGAGCAGTAGGGGCTGCAGTCTGAAGGCCTGTGTCCTGGACCAAGAGCCTGTAGGTAGCCCAAGGCGAGGCCAATTTAGATGGGAATGAGAGGCCCATGTGCAGAGTAAATCTTGAGGCTGCAGCCAGGGAAGTTGAACTGGCATAGGTAAAACATGGAATGATAGTTGGGATCCAGAAGCAAACAGAATAGAGTGAAACAAAAAATACAGGAGAAGCAGCAAGTTCGTGTAAACTTGGGAGACCCAGGAGAATTCTGTTAGGCCAAGCAGTGTTAGGTGGGGTGCTTCCTGTGCTGTGTCCACTTGGGATGCTTTTTATTCCTCACTATATCCCCAGAGCTCAGCAGAGGGACAGCAGGCACTTTGGGACAAGTTTGTGAGCTATTTAGGGGCACTGCACAAGGTTCCAAGGGACCACGCCCACTCTCTTCTCTAAGAACAAGACAGGCCACAAGAGCTTGTATCCTGTATTAGGCCTTTTCTTGTGCCAGGGACCCAAGCCCCTCCCTTTTGTCAGCCCTAATCCCACCCCACAACTGAGCATAAGTAATACCACAGCCCCTTTATCATCAAACTTTGCAGTTTTAAAAGCCACTCCTATCTTATGAGTTAGTTTCCCTCACAGCAAGAGTACTTGCCCTAGGCACAAACATACTCTTGTCTACCAAATGTGAAAGTTGAAAATCCTCAAGAAACATTAGTTCCAAAAGGATCTACTCATTCAACCCAACCTTTTACTTATCCAACATTTCAGCACAATCAAATGGAATCGTGCCTTGTTTGGAGTATACCCTTGCACTTTCCTGCTCCCCTGTGTTTTTGTCCATGCTCTTTTCTCATCCTGAATGCCCATGTTTCTTTACCTTCTCATTTCCAAATTTTACTTACCTTACTCTAGGGTCATCTCCTCCAGGAAGCCTTGCCCAATAAGCCTCTATTTACTTATTGTCTCTCTTTCCTGGAAGTCCCAGGATAGGTGAGCTATATCTTGCTGACCTCATTTATAACTGTCTTCTTTGATTGCATCACAGTGTTTTGTGTGTGACATGTCAACACTTTCCTCTTAAAATAAGGGCACTTAAAGGCAGAGAACATGAATAATTTATTATAGTATCCTCATAACCCAAGAAAGTGTCTGGCATATAGTTGCTCAATATGTGTTGGAGGAATGCAGAGATAGAGGAAAGGGAAAGGGAAGGGAAACAAATGCATAAATGCAAGGCATAAAGGGAATTTAACCTAGAGGAATTACATGCTTGATGAAGTGGTATAGCATGGTGATTAAAAGTATGGACTCTCAAGTCAATCTGCCAAGCTGATCCACATTACTGATACTCACTAATATTTTCTTTCTTTCTTTCTGAGTCCCCTGGCTGTTGGGCAAAGCCTATCTGACTAATTTTGGCCAATATACTACAAAAAGAAGTGATAGTGACTCTCAGACCAAAACATTTAATTGCTAGTGTGAGACCCTCCAGCTCTTTGCCATTGTGACAGGAGCTCATTTATTCCAGATGGTGCAGCTTCATAATAGTGCAGTCCCTCTCTGCCTGGGTCCCTGAGTGACTGCAAAGCAGAGCCTTTCTGCCAACCCATGATGAACATGTAGTTGGAAGAAGAAATGAATCTTTGTTTCGTTAAAATATTGAAAATTGGGAGTTGTTTTTTACAGCAACGTAGTGTATCCTATCCTGATTAACACAGAGCTTCACCATTTGCTCCTAAGTGACCTTGGGGAAGTTACTTTACCTGTGTGCAACTCACTTTTCTCCTCTGTGAAATGGACTAATAATAGGTTCTAGCCCATATAAAATGCTTAGCAGAGTTCCTAGCATATGAGTACTCAGTACATATTAGCTTTTGTTGGCCTAGAGAAAGGTGGGCAGTATGCATCTGCCTCCTTCCCCTTTGCCTCTTCCTTAGAGACATCATGAAAGATGTCAGCAATTGCCCAGGGGTTATGTAAAGGACATGAAATCTAGAATGAGAAGATTTAGGTTAAAATCCCAGGAGTGCCTCATGGAACTTGGTGATTCAGGGCAGCTCAGCACACCTTTCTGAGCTACCTTTTCTCATCTGTAAATGTTATGAGCACTCAAGGAAATGAGATATACAAGCGTCCTTTGTAAATTGCTAGTTAAATTCTCTTCAAATGTGAGTTGATTACTTTGGTCTATTAACACTCTGTACCACGCCACCCCACACCATCCCCACTCTCTCCAGTATCCCACTCAACACAACTTCGTTGCCACAAACATAGCCCCCACCCTACACACACCCTCTATATACTGGCAGCTTTAGCAGTGACTCGATATTAGAAGTTACCCAACAGAGTCCATCTTGCCAGCTCCCTGGGTTCTAAAACCAAAAGACCAGCTCTTTGCAAAGCAGGACCCTGGGGGAGGAAAAAGATCACTTCGTCCACACTCACTTCCCCATTTCCTTTATTTATTGTAATTAGTTACACAGAGGCAACCACCCGGGGAGAGCAGAGCCATCAACTCCCAGAATTGAACCAAGAAGCTTTTTCTTTTTTTCCTTTCCACATAATACTGCTCTCTTGGTGGTCGCTATGCAAACACATCCTGCATTCATTTGCAAACTGGAGAATATTTCATATTTTGAGGCTCAGATTAATATTTCACCTCCCCAAAAGAGACACTGGTTAGAACATTTTTTTCAAACAATATCATGTCAATACTCCTGATCTCTGTGTCTCTCCAGCCTGCCCATATACTGTAGCCTGAGGGATAACCGAAATTTGTCTTCTCAGAGCCCTCACTAAAATAGATGCATAATTGTGGATAGTACACTCTCGAAAACTGAAGACATTTCTGGGGCCATCTGATCCAGCTATGGACCCAACATAGGAGCCCCTCTTCAGCCTCAGAGACAAATGGGCTCTGCATCAAGATCATCAGGAGACCAGAAAGTAGAGTGGCTTTTTATGGAGTTTGGACTTTGGACCCTGAATGTTTGCGCTTCCCTCCACCTCCAGGCACCGGCTCTGTGCCTTTAGGAAAATCATTTGAACTCCCTGGGCCTTAGTTTCCTCATTAATAAAATCATTCCTTCATTCATGCAAAAAATATTTATTGACATTTACCAAGTGTCTGGTACTATTCCAAACCCTGGGGAGACAGCAGGAAACGACACAAAGTCCCTGCTCTCATGGCACTTACACTACAGAGGTGAGAAGAGACTAAAGAAATGAATGTGTGTCAGGTAGTGTTAAATGCTATGAAGTGACACAGGGCAGGGGAAGGTAGATGGCAAGGGATGGAAGGAAGAGGGGGCGTACTATTTTAGTTGGCTGGTCAGAGAAAGCCTCTAAGATAAGAGGACAGCGAAGCTTGGAGAAATAATATGCTAGACAAAGGGAACAGCAGCAACAGCAAAATCCCTGAGGCAGAAATGAGTTTAGGGGGTTGAGGATCAGCAAGGAGTCTGGCTGGTGAGACTAGTGAGAGGTGGTAAATCCTGTTAGAGCAGTGCGTGGAACAGGTCCTGTGAGGGCTTGTAGGCCATTAAAAGAATGTTGGAAATTATTCTGGAATGGGAAAATGTAGTAAATCAAGCCATATGAAATTGCTGTTTTTGTACGTCAGAAATGGTTGGACATTGGCAGTTTTACATGGTTCAACCTAATAGATGTAAACACGCAGTATTATTAATTTATTATTACTACTTTTAAAAACAGACTTCTTGTTATCTTGGCAGGATTAATTGAAAGACATTTCTTCCTTCTATTGATCATGAATCTGTCTCCTTGTAATTTTCACCCAATGGCTATAATTCTACCTTCTGGGTAATGCTGTCCCCAAGCAGCCCTTTTGATACTGAAACATAGTTGGCATGTTATGTCTTTTCCCAGAGGCCTCTTTTCTGAGTGAAATATTTCTGATTCTTCAAGCCATTTCTTTTAGGATATGGTTTCCTGACTCAGCCTCATCTTACTCTGCCTTCTGAGTGAGTTTTGAACTGGTAGGACACGGCAGTGTTTCTCACTGCCCCTCACTAATCTGAGGGAGAGTTCCCCACCTCAGCCCACTAAGGTTCACTGTGCTCCTTCACCTCTTAACTTTCAATAAATATAGGCAGGATCTTCCCCAGGAGAGAGTGGTGGCCACTTAACCTCCCAATGGCCCTGAGAACCATCACCTCCACTATAATGGGACACGGTGTCAGATTTTCAGACATAAATCTCTAGGATATGGAATAGCGGAGTTCCCGGGTCCAGCAGCTTGGCTATGGCCATACCCAACACCACGACCTAGGCCCTTTGGGTGTCTCAACACTTAGAGTACTCTGTATGGTGGGCCCTCTTAGAATCTTTTAATAGCATGGCTGGCATTATAGTGACCCAGACCTGATTCTCAGGATTTAGATCTGTTTTGCTCTCTATTTTGACAATCAAGAGCAATGGGTTTTAATCTAAGCTCCATTTATTAACCATGTGATCCTGGATGAATTATATAAACTTCCTGTCTCAGTATTCTTATCCATAAAATGGAAATAATGATACTACATCGTTAGTTAGACTTTAACTAAAATAACACAACCAAAGCAATCCTTTTAAAATGTAAATCACATCACATTACTCCTTTGCATTAGATCTTATGGTTTCCTATTCCACTTAAAATAAATCTACTCTCTTTTGATTTCCTGTAGTCCCTACCATACCTGGCCTCTGCCTACCTTCTCTTCATCCTTTGTCACTTACCACTCTAGTTTCACTGACTTTGCTCTCTGTGACATTCTATCAAGGAAGAAAGTGCTAGACCTTTTACTTCAATGAAATCACTTGAAGTTTGGGAATGCTTAGGATAGGAAAAAAGCTAACATTTACTAAGCAAATGAAGTGCCAGGTTTATTCATAAATGTGATTACATGAAATATTCAGAAGAATGGGCCTCTGAAGCTAAACCTTAAAGAGAATCCCCCTATTCTTTACCCCAACACCCATTGGGCCAACTCAGAGAAAAACTGAGAAAATGAACCCAAGAAACTTCTGGCCTCAGAGCTCCCAGGGCTTCATCTCTCTCTTAATAACCTAATGGGTTATGAACAGTCTGTTCACTTATTAAAACAATTTTTTTAAATGCCTAGCCCTTTAGTCCTGGCTGCGTGCCACAAAAAGAAGCTGGAGTCTCAGATCCCCCCTTTAAAAGGGCAGACCCTCAACAAGGTAGGAAAAGACAGACTTCGTGGCTTAAGAATTGCTTCCCCCATTTTTTTTCGGAAGTCACAGACCCTCAGCGCTGGGCCCAGGTTCCTCTGGGAGTTAAAATCTCTACTGGGGTAAAAGAACCTCAAGGCCAGTGTAGAAACACCGGAAATCTGATAAGTTGAGAAGAGCCTGGTATTGAGTTCAGGCCATGGACTAACTGTGCTTGTATGTTTCAGGATTCTGAGATCTGTCAATAATGCTGAAGCTCCCTGAAGGCAAAAAAGCACCTTCACATTGTTTATCTGTCAAAAACCAGAGAATTCCTGTGACCAGAATGGCATTTTAAATGGCATGGTATTGGACCATCTCTGAGTCTCCTTCTAAGCACTAACATTAGGGATCCAGATTCCGATGTGTTTTAGGGATGCCAGTCTGGTGGCAAGCAAGCAACTTAGATTTTCAGGAGAGTACACTTTCAAATGTTCAGCACCCATTTTCCATGCAGAACACATGGCTTCTGTAGCCATAATGTCCATGGCAAATCAACGGCAAGAACAAGGCTCTAGGTTTTCAACCCTAAGGCTGTCCCACTGCAGCTTGTTTCCTTCACTTGGCATTGACTCAGTACAACATCTTCGACTCCTTCTGGGCCCCCATAATCATAGAAAACAAGACTTGACTCACTCTTGTTTAAAGACTCACGCAAGCGTTACCTCCTCAGAAGAGACCTCTACCTACCATTTCCTCTTTGTCATCTCACAGCATGCACTTTTTGCCCCCTCTCCATGTGCCAGTGCAGCTTACCAAGGTATTGACAGTTTAAACAGGAATTGTGGTACTAGCTATACAAGAAATACTTCCTTCTGTCCACAATATGGTGTCCTCCAGCTAATACCCAATCTCTCTTCTTCCATTCACAGCCAAGTTTCTAAAAAGCCATTGTCTCTGTTTCCCACTTGTGCCACTCCCCAACCTGAACACACTTCATTCTATCTTCTGCTCTTGCCAAACCTCAAAGCCAATGGTCACTTTTTAGTTATTTTCTTCTGCTACAGGATCATTTTTTAAACAAAGGTTAAATCATGACTTTCATACAAATATAAAATGTGTCAAAATGGTGTTTAATCCATTAAGGAGAGATACACTACAATGTTTAAACTGGTTCAAAGGAAAATTCAAAATACCATACTTATATAGGTCAAGCAGAAATTCTGAGACGAATTTACAAACAGATGTAAAACTGGTTTGTCCACAAGGCACCAAGCAATTGCACTCCATCATAAACAACTAATTTGCATTTCTATGAACAAGAATCATTTACATTATCAGTTTTCTACAACTTTCAGGATTGTTAAATAGTTGATAAACAATGAAAGGCAGGGCTAACCTTGATGACCTTTTTTCTCTCTTTTGTCTCTTTTAAAAGTCTTTCCTGACACTTCCTTGACCTTTCTGCAACATTTGTTACTAATAACCATTCTCAAATCTCCTCCTTTTGTCCACCCTCCCTTCCAACCTCTCTGACTGCTCAGTCTCAACAAAAGTGGGCTCTTCCTCTATCTGTTCCTTAAATGTAGCTATTCCCTACGGTTTTGTCCTGGACCACCTTCTCCATCTACCCACACTTTGGAGGGTAAATTCATCTACTGTTTTGCCTCTAAGCCACCAAGGATATGTTGAAGACTCTCAAACCTCTATTTCCAGCGCAGTTCCCTTCTGAGCTGCAGGTTACATTTATTTATCTTCCCCCAGCACTTCAAATACAACATGCTCTATCTACAAAGCCTATCTTTTCTTCCTTGGATGGTATCACATTTCACCCAGGTACTTAATCTAAAACCTTGTCTCTTTTGCCTTCCTCACACCTCATATCCAATCAGTTACCAAGACCCGCTGGTTGTGCCTCTTGCTCATGCTGGAGCCTGGCTGCTCCTCTCCATTTCCCTTATGCCTGCCTTGGTTCAGGCTTTCTTCACTTCTTGTCTGAATTAATATGAGAGCCTTCTATCTAATTTTTCTGTCTCTAACCTGACCCCTCTAATCTATATTGACTTTGCTGCTGAAATAATTCTTCCAAAATGCAAATCTGATGTGATACTCTCATCCCTGAGATCACTTCATGGCTCCCTGTCAAGGTCAGGACAAAATTAGACCTATTAATAAGTTGGTTGAGGGCCTCCATAAACCGACCCCTTTCTCCAGCCTCTTCAGACGTGGGCTATGCCATTTCTTGCCTCCTTGGAATGGATTGTTCTCTCCTTGAAACTCTTGTCCATCCCCCTTTATCCTTTCCTAGCTGGTTCCTTGTCACCTATACCAGGCTTTGTCTCCTCCCTGGAGATTTTCTCACCTCCTACCTCTGTCTGGATTACTGGCTCCTACTAGGTGCTCTTTCCATTTGTCCCCATTCCTGCACCCAGAGTCACAAACAAATTTGTTATACTGTGTTGTCATTGTTCATTTTTTCATGGCTTCCTCATGAAATGCAGACTCTGTAGGAAAGGACTGGGTTCAACATAGATCCTTCCCCCCCCCCCAATGTTCTCTTCCTACACAGTTCCTGAGGATGGTTAATCTCCCCTAAAGAGTTTTCACTCAATATATAGCACCTATCTATGGGCCCTTGCCTCTATGGAGAATCTCAGGTAGGGGAAACAGGAGTGCAGAAAGCCAGTAGAGAGTTGAGGGGAAAAATCTGAGACGGATTGGTGGTCCCAACTGCTGGTTTCGTCTTTAAAACGCGTTCCTTCGGTCAATACTGGGCACTGTACAAAGTCTCGGGTTTGAGGAAGTAAATTATGATTTCTGTCCTTCAGGAATGTGCAATCCAACATCTAGACACAGATAAATGTATCTGTAATGTAATCCCTAAATACTAGAACTCTGAACACAGTGTTGCTGCCAGAGCAGGAAAAAGCTGTTACTTGTAACTGTCAGGGGTTCACGTGAGGAGAAGTGAGCAGGGACCAGAAGGATGAGGAAGGGCCTGCTTTTCACAGGTAAGAAAGGCAATCCAAGCAGAGGCAGCCCACTCAGCCAAGGCACTAAGCGCTTGGGATGGTTTTCCTGGGATAAGCCATAAGCCAACAATCACAAACTCGTCAGTGGACTGGGTGCAGGGATAGGCATAGGGGGACAACCTGCTGTTTAAAGGTTGTCAAGATTCACCTGGACCTGCTCCACATACCCTGGGCAGAGGCTCCTGAAGCAGTCGGGGTGGTGGGGTAGGGGTGGGGAGTGGAGCAGGCAGCTGGCACTGTGGACTGGTGGCCCTTAGCTGCCTCTGCCTGGGACTGCCCTGGCCTCCTCCTCGCTGCTCTCCATGCCTGGTTTATTATGCACGAGTCAGGCAATCTGCCTTCCGCCCCAGGGACCCATCTCGGAGACAAGAAGGTAGTTTGTTCTCTGTAATGGCTTCCATGAGAGTTTGGCGAGCTGAAGGGAGAGCACAGAACGTTCGCAGGGTCTGGAAGGTAGGCAATGAGACTGCCCGGAGTCCAAGAGGACGCCTGGTGGAGGCCAACTCTTTGGTTTCTCTATCCTTTTTTTATGCTGCCCTCTTTGCTTTTTAAGCGTTTTTATTTGCTTCTCCCATTCTCTCAGTCTTTCTGCTTCATGTTCTTTGAGTCTTAGTGTTTCCCATCCTCTCCCTCCCCATCACTCTCCTCTGTGTGCTGGGACCCCAGGGAGGGAGGCAGGAGGGACATGGAAGATTAAAAGTCACCTCTCTCAGCATGGAACCCACCCTCACGGAGACACCTGGCTCACTCCCTTTCCTTTCTAGGTCACTTGTCTCTCATTTTTCCTCCTGCCTCTTCATTATCAGTTCCTGACCTTTGTCCCTGTGCCTACAGGAAGACACCCCCAGCACAGCTCCCATCATCTCCAGGTGTTGAAAATTTCAGACCGATCCCAAGAATGAGCATCCATCTCTCCCTGGGGTCTTCCCATTGCCTACTCCTTGACGAGAGGGATTTCCTCCTGAAACCCAAAGGCTTCCAGGTGTGTGTGTGTGTGTGTGTGTGTGTGTGTGTGTGTGTGTGTGTCAGAGAAAGAGAGAAAGAGAGAGAGAGAGAGAGAGAGAGAGAGAGAGAGAGAGAGAGAGATGCAGACTGCCAGGTTAGCATCTCTTTGGGTGATTTCCAGGTGAGGGATCACTGAATCCACCAGCTGACCATCTCTTTAGCTATAAGATCCCTCCAGATGACTAAGGAAGAAGGTGGAACATATGGGGGTTCAGAATGAGCCACTTCAGTGGTATGCAGATTACATTGAGCTAAAAGCAACTTTAGCCTTAGGCTTAAATGAAACTTCTCCCACTCCCCTGAACTACCTAGAAGAACTTGAATTAGGGGCCTTGTCCATAATAAGCTATTATCAGAGGTAAATTCTTTTGAACTATCTGTAGAGCAGGGCAAACTTCTATTTACTAAACATCTGTTCTTATCATCTTTTAATGACTCTTTGAAGCCTCCAAAGTGCATTATCTCATCCCTAGCTGAGGGTGCCTTAATACACCTCACTCACCCTTTATAGCTCTGAACCAATCCTGCATGTGGGGTTCCCATACACATGCATGTATTAAATTTGGTCGTTTTCTCTTGGTAATCTGTCTTATGTCTGTTTGATTATTAAACCAGCCAGAATATTCTCAAATGTAGAGGAAAGTTTATTCTTCTTCCACAAAGCTGTCTGCCCCAGGGGTCCCCATGCAGAGTTGCTTCCACCCTCACCCTCACCCTCGCCATCATGTGTCAGACAGTGGAACCTGTGTCTATGCAGACATCTGCATGAGCACTGAACAAAGAATGAACACATGCTGTTCACATTCAGATGAATGTGCTGTGTGCACTTGATAACTTACCACACCTCTCCAGTCTCAGTTCTCTCATATATGTAAAATTAGGAGATTGCATTGGATTAACTCAAGGTCCTATAAACTATTCATGTCTTCTCTATGCTAGAGTTAGAGATCATTCAAGAATTTTCCAAGCAGGAGAGTGTCCTGTGTGCTCATGGATTCAGAAATTCTCCCTGTACAAGGGGAGCTCCGGAGTAATCTGAATGAGTGTAAGAGAGTGGCTGGGTAGGCTGGGACAAGGAGTGATGCGGGACAGCTGTGCATCTGAAAGAAGCAGGGGAAGAGGGACTGGGCTGGGGTGAGTGTGTAGCCACAAGAAGAGCTTGTCGGGACTGGGAAGATTAGAGAGCAAAGAGGGTGGACGTTGAAGTCTAGAGTTGCAGGGTACCTCAGGAGCAATGTCCTCAGTGTGGAGGACATTGAAGGGCTCTCAGGGATCAAGGAACTAGGAGGGAAGCCAAGCAGCCTGGGAGGAAGAGAGCAAGAGGTGCCCAGGCCAGGACTTGACCAGAAACAGTGGTCCAAGAGCTACAAAGACAGGTGGCTTGGAGTGTGAGGAGGAGCTATGGTGTGGGGGACCTGGACCTTCCTTGCTGAAATCCTCCAAGTCTACTATCAACTGAGGACCTTGTTCCCTGAGATTTGCTGGACTTTTCCATAGTGCAGGGGCATCTCCTCCAAAGAACTTGTGAGTTTATGCTCAAGGCATCCCCTGTTCCTTCTCAGGAAAAGAAAAGTGGCTCCTCACTGAAAGGCAAGAAGAACCCTGGGGTGTGCGTGTTTATGTGAGAATACGTGTGTGCACAGTGTAATCTGTGTAGGGGATGGGGATGTGTGTGTAGCCTGGAATGTGCCTGAATGGGAAAGCATGGGTGCGGGTTTGGGCAGGAAGAGGGTTGCACCTGCCAGAGCTTAGCCATAGCTCAGAGGAAAGAGGAGCCAAGGGAAAGCAGAGAACCACAGGAAGACGAGAGATACAAACAGAGCTGCCTTGACAGTGTGCGGGGGGGGGGGGGGAGAGTGAATGAGTCTGTCAAGGAGGAGAAACCTTTTCTCAGTTACAGATCTTATGAAAGAGAACAAAGGAGAAGGGAGGAGGCCCCATAGAGAAGGAGAGAGGAGGGTGAGCAGAAGTCACATGGAGGAGGTGGATGGAGGAGGGAGGGAAAGCAGGTGCATGACAGAGCCAGACGAAGACTGATCCAGGAAGAAGAGACCTGTTCAGCTCAGTAATGGCTCTGTGCCTGCTCTGTGCCACTGTGGGGCCTGTGGCTGGGGAAGGAAGTGATGGTGCTGGCACTTAAGGTAGGAGAGCAGATACTATTACAGGTAATTTCAGTATGAGATAAAGGTCAGTATATGGGGCACTGGGAACTGAGATGGAGTGAGGAGTTGCTAATCTTACTGGGGGTTCAGAGGAGGCCAGAAGGAAGAATGAGCAAGAGACTGAGCTACCCTACGTAGATATAGTGAGAGGCAGTGCGGCAGGTAGCAATCTGTTTTGAGGGACCAAGGAGTTAAGCTCTGTGCCAAAGAACACCACCCAAGAGAGACCAACTGGTCACAGAGCTCCCTCACTGCAGCTCTCCCTGGCCCCTCGGTGGTGGACATCCATCACTCCTGCCTTGGTGGGCCTGCCCCAAGGACCCTTACACATTCTGCTCTTCTCTTTGACGATACAGACCGAACTATGTCAGGCCCAGTGTCAGGTGTCCCACTGGTTCTCAAAAGATGCTCCTCGAATAAATAACTGAATGAAGCAGTGTGCTTTGCATCAAGCAATAACTCTTTGAGGAAGATAATATTTTTTCCCCATTTTAGTGATGAAGAAGTGGAGGCTCTCCTTCAACTTTGGGAGGAATTCTAAAGTCTTAGCATCTCTGGGCTCAAGCAGTCTGTTTTTTTCTTAAAAAGTAGCTTAATGTTTATAGATTTGATTCATTTTTATTAGCCTCCATGCTGGTCAATATAAAATAATTATAAATTCAAGATTACAGTGAAAATCGCTACCATTTTAATTGAAAAAAAAAGTGTCGAAGATTTGTATGCTATATATAGTTTTCCACATTTTTCTCCTGGGAACATTAAAAATATTCTGTCATGCAATAGAAGAAGTTTTAATAGGAAAGGGAAAGAAAAAGAAGATAGTGGGAATTGGAGGGGGGAGGTCAGGAATCTGGGAGATGAGGAGGAAGAATCCCTGTGAAAACCTGAATTCCCATCAGCTTCCAGATCAGTAGGGAACCAGAGGCTCTAGTTGGGGCCCCTGGGGGCACTGGGAATCTTCTCCTCCAGGGGGCGTAGCAGACAACCCTGTGTCTGGGCAGGCAGCCCCTGGAGGGTCTGGCTTCTGGCCTCCCACTGAGCAACCAGGTTTGAACCAGGCACAAGGAGGGTAGGGCACTGATTCTTTCTGAATCTGTCATCCTTTAGGAGAGTCATTGCTCAGCCAAGAAAAGTGTGCTTCAGCCAGAGCCTGCCCAGCTCTTCCTGCTCCATTGTCCATCCAGCGTGTAGATGAGCAATGGGTCAGATGGGCCCAGCACCCCTCCCCCTCAATGTTCCACACCCCACAGCCTTCCACCCTGCCATCCTCCTTCCCTGTACCACACACGGGGTCTGGAGGTTGCTATAAGGCAAGAAGGGTAAAGCATGGCACAATTTGTCTTCGTGTAATTACCTGTCAGGTAAAGCTTGTGAAACCCCAACCACCTCCCCGTAGCCATGCAAGAAAATAAAGTACACACATGCGCAGAGACATGGATGGCATGCTCTTGTCTTCTGCTCCCTGGCGGGCTCAGCTCCCGCCAGGTGAGGAGGCTGGGACGGTGATATCTGTATAGCTGGCCACCCATCCTTCTCTCCTCCTGGCTTTGACTCTGTGTTTTCGTCTTTTCAGCCCGAGTTCCTTCCTGGGGAGGAGGGAAGAGGTCCATTTGGCTTCCAAGAAGTCATGGATGCTGAAAAAGAAAGAACACAAAATTTTTGACCATTTCTGATGAAAGGAGTTGGAGGTAGGAGAGAGGCCTTAGAGTTGCCTATAATTTCTAAAATGGACTGTAATGCAACTACAAATGCAATGTTCTGAGTCCCTTCTCTGTAACAGTGATAGCAGCCACTTTTTAAGATATAGCCAGTGAGTCCAGGCACCATGCTAAGATTTTCACAGGTGTTTTTTCATTGATTTCCGCAGTGAAACTCTGTGGAATCACTGTGGAGATGAGGACTCGAGAACAGAGAAGTCGAGTGACTTCCCCCATGTCACACAGCTGGTTGAGGCCCAGCTCTTCACTATTTAAGTGTGGGGCTCCAGGGAAGAAATGTGAGGCCTAGGGACAGTGGTTATCTGGGAGGACTTTTGCTCACTTACTGTGTGAGTTTTTGTTTCTTCCTCTTTAAAATATACACAATATAGTCATCTTCTCTGAATCCTGTGAAAACTGAGCAAGATAGCAGGTCTTGGTACTTGTACAGGCTCGAGAAATGAGGTACCTCGCCCTTCAGCCCTCTCTTCAGTGTCCCTCTGCACATGAGGCCTAGTGCTGGCAGCCTGGTTGAAGGCCTCAGAGGGTCAGGGATCCTGATCCTTTCTGTGCCCAGGACCCCTTTGGCAGTCTGGTAAAGCCTGTGGAAGCTTTGTTACAATGTTCCAAATGCATAAACTGAAATATGTAGAATTACAAAGGCTGCCAGTTTTACTGAAATAGTTATTGAAAACATTTAAAAAATAAATTTGTGACATAGTATTCTATCACCTTCTTTAACGATACATTTAATAACCAGATCCAATGGCAGATGTAATAACTACCATAATTTCCAAGTTGTGATGAGTGTAAACGATATTTCAAGAGATCAGCAGCAACTGTTAGAATATGAAAGCATCTTGTTTTCTATTGGTGGCAGAAGCACAGGTATTGCCAATACTATCGAGGTATAGTAGAGAAATATTAATTCACTTAGAAGTTAGTGAAAATGTATCTACCCCTCCATATACAAGTTCTCAAATACCCCAAAGTCTATCCATGGATCCTAGGTTAAGAGTAGAAGCAGTTGGCTAAAATATATGTTACCATGAATTAAGTACAGTTTAGAGGTAGGCAATTGGGGCTATGGAATAAAGCCTTCCTTCAGACAGTGGGTTTGACAGTACATGGGCTTTATTTTTGTTTGAGTCTGCACAGGAGGGCTTTCTGGAATACATATACGAGGTATTTTTATGAATGAGGTAACCAAGACCCAGGGCAGTCAAGTGACCTACCCGAAAGCCCTAAGGAGTAAGCAGCAGAAGTTAGCTTGAACTCTTCAGGGCCCTTGACTCTCATCCTAGGTGGTCTCCATCTCATTGTGTACCCTTTTTCATCTACCCTCTGCTGATGGGGTGAACACAGCCTCCCTCTGTTGAGCTCTGCTCCCCCAACCCTCACAGCACACTACACTCCTGCCCCTCAGTGGCTCAGTGTGGCTCACTGTTTCACAGCTGTGAAGAAGCTACTTGGGAGGATTTGGCTGGATGGCAGGAGAGAGCCCTAATCAGAGGAGAGCTGAAGAGGAAGGCTGGTTCACCATCGACGTAGAACAGGAAAAAGCCACTGACATTTACTGGGGGTGAGAAAGTGGGGCTCAGATGCCCTCTTAGTTTTCCTTTAGCAGGATAAATAAACTAGGCCATGCAAAGACTTTGGCAATGGAGCTGCCCACATATTGTCCATGGGAATTGATGTGGAGGGGACTCCTTTGCTGCTCCAGTGTTCTGGGGTCACACAATGGAAAGAATGCAAGCCTTAGACTCAGAGGACTTGGCTGTTTCCCTTACTTGCTCTGAGACCTTGAGCAAGTTTCTTCACTTTAATGAGCCGTTTTCTGAACTGTGAAAGAAGACTAATGAGCGGGAAGTCTTCTCTGTTCTCAGGAGTCATGGGTTAATGTGGACAAAACTGTTGTGTGGGCTCTAAAATATTATATAGTTGTTAATTATTAACAGAAAAATATACTTTTTCCCAAGTCACATTTGTATGGTTGTCTTCTAGAACCATCTTATTTGGACTGAGCTTTAATTAAATCAGGAGACCCATACACTCCAAGGAGCTTGATCTTGCTCAATTACTGTTTTTTTTCTGACCTGAGCTAGGCATATATATTTTCCTGCATACATTAATGAGATTAGTGAGGACTATATATACACACACACTGGCTGCGATATTAAATCCTTTTTAAAAAAAAATGGAAACATTACTTTTATTGACAAGTTAGGGACACAATGGACAAATTCACAGAACAACAGGAATAAGACAGTCCAAAAACACTGGAGTATAACATTGCAGCAGACAGGTTAAACTCTTCATCCTCATCCTCTCCCTCAGCACTATCTGCTCCAACTTTCTCATAGCCCTTTTTAAGGGCAGCCACGTACTCATGAGCCTCGGAAAACTCTCCTTCCTCCATGCCCTCACCCACATACCAATGAACAAAGGCACGCTTGGCATACATCAAGTCAAACTTGTGGTCCAGGTGAGCCAGGCCTCAGCAACAGCTGTGGTGTTGCTCAGCATGCACACAGCTCGCTGTGCTTTAGCCAGGTCTTGACCAGGCACCACAGTGGGAAGCTGGTAATCAACGCCAACTTTGAAGCCAGTGGAGCACCAGTCCACAAACCGGATGGTACACTTGGTTTTGATGGTGGCAATGGCACCATTGACATCTTTGGGAACCACACCACCACAGTACAATAGGCAGTAAGCCCTGTATTTACTGTGGTGATGACCACATGTCACCATCTGGTTGGCTGGCTCAAAGCACGCATTGGTGATCTTTGCTACACTAAGCTGTTCATGGTAGGCTTTCTCGGCAGAGGTGACAGGGGCACATGTGGCCAGAAGGAAGTGGATGTGGGTACAGGGCACCAGGTTGGTCTGGAATTTTGTCAGATCAACATTCAGAGCTCCATCAGATCTGAGTGAAGTGGTGAGGGAGGACACTATCTAGCTAATAACACAGTTAAGATTAGTGTAGGTCGGGCGCTCAACATTGAGGTTTCTACAACAAATGTCATAGATGGCTTTGTTGTCAACTATAAAGGCACAATCATAGTGCTCCAGGGTGGTGTGGGTGGTGAGGATGGAATTGTAGGGCTCAACTACAGCTGTGGAAATCTGGGGGGCTGGGTAAATGGAGAACTCCAGCTTGGACTTCTTACCATAATAGACAGAGAGATGTTCCATCAGCAGGGAGGTGAACTGAGAATCAGTTCCCCCACCAAAGCTGTGGAAAACCAAGAAGCCCTAATGACCTATGCACTGGTTGACCAGCTTCTGAATTCAGTCCAAGACAAGGCCAGTGATCTCTTTGCTGATGGCCTGGTGTCTGCAGGAGTAGTTGTTGGCAGCATCTTCCTTGCCTGTAAGGAGCTGCTGACAGCAGAAGAGCTAGCAGTAGGTGCCAATGCAACTCCATCAATGACCATGGGTTCCAGGTCTACAAACAATGCCTTGGGCATGTGTTGGCTAGCATCTGTCCCACTGAAGAAAGTGTTAAAGGAGTCATCTCCTCCTCCAATGGTCTTGTCATTTGACATCTGGCCATCAGGCCAGATGCCATGTTCCAGGCAGTATAGTTTCCAGCAGGCACTGCCGATCTGGACACCACCATGGCCAACGTGGAAGCGATGCACTGGTGCATGACTGAGATTTGTAGGACTCCGCAGGGTTAGAAGAGATGAGAGGACGGCGACGGGACCTCCCACTGACAGACTACCAGGGAGTCTAGGAGAGAAGTCTAAGATACTAAATTCTTAAGAGCTTATGGCACCTTAGACTTCACAAATGTCCTTTATATTTTTCTTTAGATCCTCCCAATCCTATGAGATGGGTATTTTTCTCTCTTTATAGATGAGGAAACTCAGGCTCACTTATACAGAGAATTAGTGGTCTTGTGTGTCCAGGAGTCCATCTTCTGACTCTTTTTCAGTATTTCCTAGTGTGAGAATTAAGACAGACTCATTAGGAGGTGGAAGCAGCAGGATAAAAAGAGCTGGGGAGGTAATACAGTATTGAAATCCTTACTTGAAGGAAACACTCTTCAAGAGTGTTTCCCTTATTCTTGGTTTTTCATTCCTGTGCCCAGTCGGCTGCCCTTACTTATGGTTGGTAAATGTCACAGCTCCTAAAATAGACTTCGGGGAGACACTATCTGAAGTGACTTTTTCTGTTCTGGAGGTGCCAAGGGCAGCGGCAGCAGCAGCTACTGCTGCTATTGCTTCCTCTTCCTCTTCCTCCTCCTCCTCCTCCTCCTCCTCCTCCTCCTCCTCCTCCTCCTCCTCCTCCTCCTCCTCATTCTTATTCTCATACTCATTCTCATTCTTATTCTTATTCTTATTTTTTTGTCCTGAATGCTCTCTGCTTTATACTTGTGGGGGCATGCTGCCCTGTTGTGGTCAGAGAGGTGAAGTACAGATGCACAAACATTTCTGGGCTTTCACCTGTTATCAACAGGCATCTTGTAAGTGACACATGGCAATCTAGTAGGATCAGCACCCAGTGTATAGTGACCTTGTTTTAGGGATCTGCCCCAGGTACAGATGGGGGCATTGTGCATCAAACGTTGGTTTCCAGAAGCGAAGCGTCATTATACTCCACAATGCTTCATTCCCCAGACCTCAGACTCTTGGATCTCCCAGGCCCCAGACAAAGCTAAGAAAAGCTGAGGTTATGTTGGAGAGTGCCAGTTCAAGAAACAGGATACCTGATCTTAACTCAGTTACTGACTTTCTGTGAAACCTTGAGCAGGTATTTTACATTTTTATCTGAGGTAACTTTTATAAGCCTCAAACTATCCTGTGAGCTAAGTATTATGCCCATTTTGCAGATAAAGAAGTGGAAGCATAGATGGTTTAAATCAGTGGTTCTAAAACTTTCATTTTATTATCCATTTACACTCTTAAAAATTATAGAGGACACCAAGGAACTTTTGTTTATGTGGGTTATATTTACCCATACTTACAACATTAGAAATCAACATTAAACTTAAAAAGTACTTATTAATTCATATAAAAATAACAATAATGAATGTATTATGTGTTAATATAAATAACATACTTAGAAAAATGGCAGTTTTATATTTTTCAAATCTCTATCATTGGTTTAAATAATTAAAAGACATAGCCTCTTAAAAACTCCATTGTACACTCATGACAGAATGAGAGTGAAAAGGAAAATAATATCTTAATGTTTTTTATGAAAATAGTTTAGACGTTGTGGGTCACCTGAAAATGTCTTGGGGGACTCCCAGAGATACCAAGGCGATATTTCGAGAAGCATTGGCCTAAATAATTTGCCTGTGGATGCACAGGCAGTGTGAGGTGGTGGAGCTGGGACTCCCTGCCAGGCTTGTCTGACCTCACAGTTCTCTAGCCACATTCACTGCCTCCCTCACTCTCTCTGGGCAGAAGGGGCCTCTGCAAAATGAGAAGGGAATTCTGCATGGCCTAAGGCTACCTGGCTCTGATCCTTCATGAGTCTGGATGGTGGTAGCTTTGGATAGTTTTCATTCCCAGGCTGCTGCTCACATAGGCAACCAACAATATTTGAGCTTTAGTGGGCTGAAACGGAGCACCTAAAAGAACAGAGAAAGATCAGTGAGGGTCTCCCATTCTCACATCCTCTTGAGAAGACAGCTCTGTGAGTCCTGAACTTTTCCTATAAAAGAAATGTCCCACCCCACCCCTAACTCATGGCATCACCTCTCTCAGTTCTTGACACGAATACACCCTTAGGCCAGGAGAATGGGAATGGGCAAAGATCACCATTACAGCTGCCTGATTTTCAACAAAGTTCTGAGGATAGACTCCTTGGAATTTCACTTTCTTTCCTTCCTCAATACGTTCTTGAAATACTATTGAGCAGAGAAAGGTTATAAAAGGGCATTTCAGGTGGAAGGAATAGAATAGGAAAAGTCGCAGAGGCAGGAAAGTACCTGGTACCTAGGAAAGTTTTGATATTCAGTTGGTATTTTGACTGGTCTTCTTGACTAGTCTCTCTACTCCCATTTGTCCTAAACATTGCCTATGCCAGATTAATTTTAAATGTTTATTTCACTTGCCACTCCCCTGTCAAAATCTTCCTTTGTTCCTTCTTGGTTGAAATCAAACATTGCAGTCTGGCATTCAAGGTCCTTGACCACTCTTATTTCAACCTGATTTCCTGTTGTTTCCCTACATGTGTCCCTTGTCATAGTTATCATGTGCTCCCTTCCATTCCTAAATCTAGGCTGTCTGTTTCCCTAGTATTTTACCTGCTTCGGGAAGGCTCCCTGACTGATATAGCCCAGAGAAGCCCCTCAGGCTTTAGAATGCCTAGAGTATTCCATTAGCACTTCATCCCTGGCCTTTTTTGGAAATCACTTGGCATTGTTACTGGCCCAGGGGAAACCCTCAGCCACCTTTGGACCAGAAGCTCCCTGAAAGAGGGAGCAGCATCTAATCCTTTTTCACTGCCTTCTCCCTCTGCTCCCCATTACCCACTAGGGATTATAGTGGTTGGTACTTGTTGGCTTGATCCCTACAGGAGCTGTAGACAGACCTCTCTAAAGGTGCCGAGGGAAACCAGAGAAGGAGACAACGTAGAAAGACTCAGAGCACTCCAGAGACGAGAGAAAAGCACAAACTCATGCTAGTGGCATTTACAGTAAAGAGACTTCTATTCTAATATGGAAAGAATTCATCATTCCACGATGAATGCCAGAGGCAGTATGAGAGAGAAAAGATAAGCTGGCTCTGCTGTGAGACTTTGGGTAGATAATGAGTCTCTCTGAGTCTCTGAGCCTCAATTTCTCATTTGTAGGAAGAATAATGTCCTTTTCATAGGGTACTTATGCGAGGCAGAGATACTGTATGTTAAAAGCTAGCATATAATTGATGCTCATATATAGTACATGCTTTAAAAATTATGAAATTCCCAGCCCAGGAGATCTTCTGGATAAGAGAGTCTTATTATTCTGGATAATATGATTATAGCTTCATGAATGAACTATACAGTTCTCAAGAGTGTAAGGGAGTGAGGATCCCTTTGCCTCGAAGTCATTGTAAGGACCAAGTTTTCTGGTCCTCTGCTACCATCAGGTGGCCATAATCTTACAATGCAGCCTGGCTGGTTTGTCAGTAAGTTCCAAATAAGGATTAAATGGAGATTTGGGGTGTGTGAGGAGTTTGGGGAATGGGGAGGTCCTGGAAGATGGAAAAAAATAGAAGGAGAGTGACTTAGAGTCCCTGGGAAGCATCGAACCACCACCGGGCCAGGAGTCTTATAATACATGCACATAGCTGTTAAACAGGTGTCCTAATGGGGAAGCACCTTGGAAACCGCCTCAACCCCACCCCACTTGTTCCTTCGCTCTCAGTCCAAGCATGACTTCCTCAGGTAAGCCTTCTCCAATCTAGGTCAGGTTCTTTGAGACATACCCTCATTAAGCCAAATTCTTTTTTCAGAGCACTTTTTTTTGTATTCAACTACATAATGTTAATTAACATTTATCTCTCACTATGTTATATATCTTCCAGGAGAGAGAAGATGGGGTCCCTTTCTCTTGTATCCCCAGGACCCAGAACAGAGCCTGTTACATAGCAAGAGCTCAGTAAGCATGTTGGGTGAGTAGAGGCATTTGCAGGATAGGAGAGAAAGATCTGGAGATCTGGAGAGTGTTAAGAGTTCTGAGGATCTTTCAGCCAACTCTGAGGCACGCACAGTCCTTGCAAAGAACTCAAGAAAGATGCATAGAAACCATACTCTCACCTGTCAACACACCACCATTCCCCATTCCACCCCATCCCACCTCACCGCCTACTTCCCAAACAGGCATAATGGACTGAAAAGGGGTGTAATAGCTGTAGAGAAATGCTAGCTGGCAGAAGCCTGATAAAGGGGCCCACACCACAATGCCAGAGGAGAGAGGGATATGTCTTCTTTAGCCCTGAGGCTTTCAGTTTAATTGCCAACCACATGTGGTCTGTCTCTGCTGAAGCTGGTTAACCACAAAACAAACACCATCACCACGGGGCACTTGAGGCAGGCATGGGTGAGGGGAAAGTGGGCTCCCTTCACATTTGGTAGCAGTACTAGTCTCTTCTCAGCACCAAATGACCAAGTTCCCAGTTTCTGTGGGTTAAAGTGGAAGTGAATGAAAGACTCATGGGTTGAGATATAGAGTGCACAGCCCAGATCCTGGGGGTGGCAGGGTGGGGGTGTGTGTGTGCTTATTTGTAGAGAGGGCAGAATATAGTCTCATGATTCTAAACAATGGGAAAAGTTTTGAGGGAGGGGCTCTTGGCTTAAGACTCCAAAGTCAAGTGCATGTGAGGGGCAGACAAGGGAATACCTGATAGGATGCTTCTAAGAGGAAGAATTAACAATGGGTATGGGTATAGAGGTTTTTCCACTAGAAAAACACTAATTCTTTCCAGGAAAATGGTCAAATGCTCCTTAGGGTAGCACAAGCCTAACTGGATGAAAGTACAGATTTTCAAACTACTGCCTGTTTAATTTAGATTATATTTGGAAAGGGAGCTAATTTGTTACAAACTCAGAAAAGATTAAAAAAAATAAAATAAAACTGTCATTTTAGAATATATTTAAAAATATCACCAATCCACAAAGTTGGTGCTTTAAATTTTTTTTTTTGAGTGAGAGGTAATACTCTTTTGAGGGGTAATACCCAAAATTAAGTGAACAGAAGGGAGATTTTTACCTAGAATTCAGGGTAGGTGAGCTATTCCACTTAAAGAATTTTTGGGAACTGAGCTTCTAGTATAGCTGCATTATAGTTTGAGATTCTGTGAGCTCCCAATAATTTTAATATCCCAGTGTCAACACATGTCCAATTTAGAAAGGAAAGTCTGGGCTTCATAATCAATTTTTAATTCTCCATGTGTTTGTTCCTTTCCTTTGTTAATGCAGAAATCAGAAGCAATTTCTAATTTCAGTCTAGAAGATCCACAGAGAAAAGACATTCAAGCACAGGAGCCTGGACGAGCCAAAGAATAGCAGGATGAGTGTGAATTATAATGGAGGAGGTGGTAGAGGGGGGAAATGAGGCCTGGGGGGAGTGTCCGGCATTGGGGAATTTGGTGGCTAAAGCAGCTCTTCCTTCCCAGGCTCTAGGCTCAAAGACAGCTCCAAGATGGCCCAGCTTCTTGGGTCTCCAGGTCTTCACCTCAACGGAGTCTCCACAAAGAACCATAGACCTTCATGCCAGTGGTGTTGCCTGCTTTCTTGGGTCTGGCTCTCTGTTCTGGTTGCCTTTGTCTTTGATTACTTTCCAGAACAGTATGAGCAGAGCAATCAGAGTCATTAGGAGTGCAAAGAAGAAAACTTTTATTAGATAAGCAGAATCAGGTATGGCACTAGTGAGTATACCCTTGTCCCATAAGAAGGCTGGAAGTTGTGGGGAATACATATAGGTTTCTCGAAGAGTTGAGATATGCAGTGTAAGCAGACTGCCTACACAACAAAGAAAACATGATGAGAATTGGGCTTGCTCTTTGTTATATCCCAGGAAAGAGTGTGGTGCTGTGGCCACACATTTATTGAATGTGTTGCTTATATGGGGCCACTTTCCTTTCCATATAAATGAATGGGCAGAGAAATTCCTCAGCAAGGTTGAACAACTGCTTTCAGTGCAAACACAGCCCTGAGATAATAGTTTAATTGACACAATTGCTGAGTGGTGGGTGGGGCTTCTAGGGCTTTGTGATGTCACTTGAGGATGAGGCTAGGGTCAGAGCTGAAGGTTCCCGTCCAGAAACTGCTGCCCTCTGAGCATTTCCTTCATGTCTAGTCTCCAGACTGAAAAGGGAATTATCTAATTGCCTGTGAAGATGCTACTTCAATCTTTTGTTTTTTACTTTTAATTTGAAATAATTTTAGATATATAGGAAGTTAAAAGATAATACAGAGAGGTTCCATGTACCTTTTATCCAAGTGTTCCCCAATAGCTTATCTTGTGTAACTACATTACAAAATAAAAACCAGTAAAAGAACTTTGGAACTTATGTGTGCTTATGGTTCTATGGCATTTTATTGTACATGCAGATTCTTATAACCACCACTGAAATCGAGATACACAATAATTCTATCACTATCAAGATCTACTGGTGTTCACATTCAATCAGTAGGAGACAAGTGTAGGAAACTTACCTCCCTTTAAGTCCTTTTACTCTCAATCTCTAATATAATTTTATTAAATATGTCCTTTATATACATTGAAATTTATATTTAGATGTTATACTTTCTAAACATAAGTTAGAAAACACGGAGAAGGAAAGCCTATTTTATTTACCTAATTTACTGTTATTTAACTTGGGTCATTTACACTGTTTTATTTTCAAGTTCACTGATTTTTTTTTCCCCCTCTGTCTCCTCCATCATGCTGTTGTACCCATTCACTGAGTTTTTATTATTTTGGTAATTATATTTTTAAGTTCTAAAACATCCATTTGGTCCTTCTTTATATCTTCAGTTTCTTTACTGACATTTTCTATTTATTTATTTATTTATTTATTTATTTATTTATTTATTTATTTATTTGTTTGTTTGTTTGTTTCAAGTGTCTTTATAACTGCTTGTGGAAACATTTCAATGATTCTTTAAAATCTTTGTCAAATAATCCCAATATCTACATCATCTCGGTGTTAGCATCTGCTGATTGTCTTTTTAAATTTAAGTTGAGATTTTCCTGGTTCTTAGTGTGATATGTGATTTTGATTGAGTGCTGAACATTTTGGGACTATGAGACTCTGGATCTTATTTAAGTCTTTCATTTTAGCAGGATTCCTCTGACATCATGCTACCTGTGAGTAAGGGTGCTGTTGCCTCACTAATGCCAAGCAGAGGTGAAGATCCAGGTTCTCCACTCAGCCCCCTTTGTCAACCCAGGGTGGGGATTTCAGACTTCCCAGGTGGCCTTCTCTGACAACCTGGCAGGGAGGGGGAGGGATGCCTTATTACCTCTGGATGGGCAGGTATGAAAGTCCTGATTCCCCACTCTGTCTTCTCTGATACCCTGGAGAGGGGTACCTCATTATAGGCAAAAGTAGAAGCCTACGGTCCTCGTTTGGTTTTTGCTTATAGAGGGTGGGGGTAGGGTCATGATTTTTCCCATGGTAGTTAGCTGGAGTAGGTCAATTGTCTAAAAGTTTTCTGTCTTGCTGAATTCCCTTTTTCTTAGTCCTTTGACTAGAGAAAGCAAACAAGCCTTTCTTGGGAGTTTATTTTGTTTGTGTCCATTGGCATTTCCAGGTTAATTCTTTAGTACCTGGTTCATGATATAAAGCAAAAAGAAAACCTAGGCAACTCACTGCCATGTTGACCCTTGGGTCCCAAGACCTTAATTCGTGTGTCTTCTTCTTACATTTCATAGTCTTCTTATGTTGGTTTATATAAAATGTCCAAGGCTTTTATTTGTGCTTGCAGGAGGAAAAAGGAGAACTGAATTTACTCCAAGTGCGTCCAGTTCATTCTGGCCTGGAACTTCCTGATGCTAAGTCAAGATTCAGACAGGTGATGGCAGAATGAAAGCCACAAGGCTTGGAGTCCAAGGACTCAGGTTGGAGTCCAGCACTTACACTTTCCAAGGCTCATGATGGGTTAGGTCACTTAATCTCTCTGAGCTTCCATTTACTCACTGGAAATGGAATTATAGTGATAATACCAAACTGTAGATTTTTATGAGACTGAAATGAGCCGACAAACATTCATACAAATGTTAAATTATTTTAAATAAAAACTAGGATGGAAGAGAAAGTGAAGAGGGAGTGTCCAGAGAATATAAGGCAATTCAATTTTTCTCAGTTTGGTTCTTCCAACTCTCCTATCAACTTGCAAATATTTGTAAATGAATTACTCCCCACTTCCTGCCCCCACCCCCAGGATATCTATATCAATTCCCTGGAACATGTGGATGTTACCTTATATGGCAAAAGACACAATTAACTTAAGGATCTTGAGAAAAGTAGTTTATTCTAAATTATTCGAGTGGGTCCTAAATATAATCATTTGTATCTTTATATGTAAGAGAAAGAGGGAATGTTGAGAGACAAACACACAGAGGAGAAGGAGATGTGAAGATAGAGCAGAGAGAGATGTGTCCACAAGCCAAGGGACAACCACAGCCACCAAAAGCTGGAAGAGGCAAGGAATGGGTTCTCCTTTAGAGCCTCTGGTGGGAGCATGGTATTGACATCTTTTGGACTTCTGGTTACCAGAAGTGTGAGAGAATAAATTTATGTTGTTTTAAATCACAAAGTTTGTAATAATTTGTTACAGTAGCCCAGGAAACTAATATAGGAACCTTATAGATTATCTAGTCCAACTCCTTTATCTAACAGATGAAGAAAATGAGGCATGAAAAAAGAAAGTTATTGGTACAAAAAGTAAAGGACTAGGGCTGGAATTTTGTCTTCCCTCTCCTATTCCACTAAAACACGTTGTCTATTTTATTTTTTTACATTTTTTATTGAGATGTAATTCAGGTACCATACAATTCACCCATTTAAATGTATACAGTTCCATTTTTTTTTTGTATATTCACAAGGTTGTGAATCAGTCAGTCTCTTTCTCTTTCTTTCTCTCTCCCTCTCTCCCTCCTGTGTTTGTAATGTGTTTCTAAGGATTCTTCTTCTTTAGCACAGAAATATTAATATTATTATTAGCAAAAATATTTTGAGAACTTACTGTGTGCCAGGCAAATACTAGATGTGGTAGGCTGTGTAATGTCTCCCTATTAATGTTCCCTCTTAATCCACAAAACCTGGAGTTATGTTATATTACATGGTAAAAAGGACTTTGCAGATATAACTAAGTTTAGGATTACTTTTTAAAATATAGGTTGATATTTATTGATATGGAAACATTTACAATACATCATTGTTCAAAAGAAAAAGACTATGAAATATTTTATCATATTTCATTTTCATAAAAAATTAAAAACAAAATATTTGGAAAGATAAAATATAAATTGTTAATAATTATATCTGGGTGGTGGGGTTATGGGGAATATACAACTTTCTTCTTTGTAACTTTTCTAAATTGTTTTATTGATTCTTATTTTTTAAATTTAATTAATTTTATTATGATAGTATTGGTTAACAAAATCCAGTAAATTTCAGGTGTACAATTCAACAGTAGGGCATATATATATATATATATATATATATATATATATATATATATATATATATTGCATTGTGTGTTCACTGCCCATTGTTAGATTTCTTTCTCTCATATGCTAACTACTACACTATGAAACCATGTCCCATTTGTTGCTTTTAGGTTTATATGCCACATATAAGTGATATCATGTGATTTTCAACTTTTTCTGTCTGGCTTATTTCGCTTACCATGATTATCTCAAGGTCCATCCATGCTGTCTCAAATGGCAGTATTTCATCTCTTCTTAAGGCTGAGTAATATTCCATTGTGTGTGTGTGTGTGTGTGTGTGTGTGTGTGTGTGTGTGTGTGTATATATATATATATATATATATATATATATATATATATATATATATATATATACATATATATCACAGCTTCTTTAGCCAATCATCTATCGTAGGACACTGCGGTTGCTTCCATGTCCTGGTCACTGTGAATAATGCTGCTATGAACATGGGTGTGCAAATATCTTTTTGGATATAAGTTTTCAAGTCTTTGGGGTAAATACCCAGTAGAAGGATTGCTGAATAATATGGTAGATCAATTCTTAGGTTTTTGAAGAAACTCCATACTGTTTTCCATAGTGGCTGTACAAATTTGCAGTCCCACCAGCAGTGTATGAGGGTTCCTATTTCTCCCCATGCTCTCCAATATTTGTTATTGCTTGTCTTGTTGATTATAGCTATTCTAACAGGTGTGAGATGGTATCTCATTGTGATTTTGATTTGCATTTCCCTAATAGCTAGTGATGTTGAGCATCTTTTCATATATTTGTTGGCCATTTGTATGTCCTCTGGGGAGAAGTGTCCATTCAGGTCCTCTGCCCATTTTTTGATTGGATCATTTGTTTTTCGTTGTTATTGAGTTGTATGAGTTCTTTGTATATTTTGGATGTTAGACCCTTATTGGAAGTGTTGCTTGCAAATATATTTTCTCATTTGGATGATGTCTCTTTACCTTGTTGACGGTTTCTTTTGCTGAGCAGAAGCTTTTTAGTTTGATATAGCCCCATTCATTTATTTTTGTTTTTACTTCCTTTGCCTTTGAGGTCAAATTCATAAAATCCTTTTTAAGTCAAGGTCCTTGAGTTTAGTTCCTAAGTTTTCTTCTATGCATTTTATTGTTTCAGGTCTTATATTCAGGTCCTTAATCCATTTTGAGTAATTTTGGTATGTGGTGATGAACAACAGTCTAGTTTCATTCTTTCTCAGGTGGCTTTTCTATTTTCCCAGCACTGTTTATTGAAGAGGCTTTCCTTTCTCCACTATATGTTTTTGGCTTTTTTTTTTTAGAAAATTATTTGCCCATATAAATATGAGTTTACTTCTGGCCTCTCAATTCTGTTCTACTTGTCTATGTGTCTGTTTTCCTGCCAATACCATGCTGTTTTGAATACTGTCACTTTGTAATATAGTTTGAAGTTAGGCAGAGTGATACCTCCAGCCTTGGTTTTTTTTCTCCCTCAGGATGGCTTTGGCAATTCAGGGTCTTTCATACTTCCATACAAATCTGATGATTTTTTATTCTATTTCTTTAAAAAATGCCGAAGGGATTTTGATGAACATTCCATTAAATCTGTATAATGCTTTAGATAGTATGGTCATTTCCACTATGTTGATTCTTCCAATACAAGAATATGGAATATCTTTCCATTTCTTTGTATGTTCTTCAATTTCTTTTAATAGGGTTTTACAGTTTTCATTATATAGGTACTTCACATGTTTTGTTAGATTTATTCCTAAGTATTTTATGCTTTTTGTTGCAATTACAAAAGGAATTATTTTTTCAACTTCTTTTTCTGACACTTTGTTGTTAGAGTGTAGGAATGCTATGGATTTTTGAAAGCTGATTTTGTATTCAGAGACTTTGCTGTATTTGCTTATTGTTTCTAGTAGTGTTCTTGTGGAGTCTTTAGGGTTTTCTATATAGAGAATCATGTCATCTGCACATGGTGAAGTTTGACTTCTTCATTTCCTATTTGGATGCCTTTCACATCTTTCTCTTGCCTGATTGCACTAAGACATCCAATGTTATACTGAATAACAGCGGCGATAGTGGACAGCCTTGCCTTGTTCCTGAACTTAGAGGGAAGGTTTTTATTTTTTCACCATTAAGTGTAATGTTGGCTGAGGGTTTGTCATATATGGCCTTTATTATGTTAAGGTACTTTCTTCCTATACCGATTTTGTGAAGTGTTTTAATCATAAATGGATGCTGTATCTTGTCGAAGGCTTTTTCTGCATCTATTGATATGATCATGTGATTCTTATTTTTTAATTTGTTTATGTGGTGTATCACATTAATTGATTTGCATATGTTGGACTATCCCTGTGCCCCTGGGATGAAGCCCACTTGATCATGATGTATAATCTTTTTAGTATGTTGCTGTATTCGGTTCACTTGTTTCTTATTTAAGATTTTTGTATCTGTGTTCATGAGAGATCTTGGTCTGTAGTTTTCTTTTTTTGTGTTATCCTTATTAGGTTTTGGTATCAGGGTAATATTGGCCTCATAAAATGAGTTGGGAAGTATTGCCTCTTATTCGATTTTTTGGAAGAGTTTGAGGAGAATAGGTATTAAATCTTCTTTGAATGTTTGGTAGACTTCACTGGTGAAGCCATGCGGTCCTAGACTTATACAGTTTGGTAGATTTTTGCTGATTGTTTCAATTTCCATATTGCTGATTGGTCTATTTAGATTTTCCAGTTCTTCTTGATTCGGTCTAGGAAGGTTGTATTTTTCTAAGTATTGGTCCATTTCTTCTAGGTTATTAAATCTGTTATTATATACTTTTTCATAGTATTCTGATATGTTCTTTGTATTTCTGCAGTGTCTGTCATAATTTCCCCTCTTTCATCCCTGCTTTTGTTTATTTGTGTCCGTTCTCTTTTTCTTTAGTGAGTCTAGTCAGGGATTTGTCAATTTTATTAACCTTCTCAAAGCACCAGCTCTTCGTTGCATTTATTTTTTCTATTTTTTTTTGTTTTCGATTTTATTTATTTCTGCTTTAAAATTGATTCTTTCTTTCCTTCTGCTGATTTTAGTCTTCATTTGTTCTTCCTTTTCTAGTTTTTTAAGATGAAGTGTTAGGATGCTTATTTGGGATCATTCTTGTTTTTTGAGATAAGCCTGTAATAATGTGAAATTTCCTCTTATTACCACTTTTGCCTTGTCTCAGAAGTTTTGATATGTTGTACTATCATTATCATTCATTTCTTTGTATCTCTTGATCTCTCTTTTTATTTTTTCTGTGACCCAGTCATTCTTCAGTAGCATGTTGTTTAATCTCCATGTGTTTGTGTTTCTTCCCACTTTCTTTTTATAGTTGATCTCCAGCTTCAAAGCATTATGATCAGAGAATATGGTTGGTATGATTTGAACCCTCTTATATTTGTTGAGGATATCTCTATGTCCCGGTATTTGGTCAATCCTTGGGAATGTTCCATGTGCACTACAGAAGAATTTATAAGCAACTATTTTGAGATGAAAGGTTCTGTATATGTCAATTATGCCCAGTTGGTCTAATGCGTCATTTAAGGATGTGGTTTCCTTACTGAATTTGTGTTTGAATGATCTATCCATATCTGACAGTGGGGTATTTAGATCCCCTACTATTATAGTGTTTTGGTCTTTTTCTCCCTTTAGTTCTGTTAGTAATATCTTTGTATATTTTGGGGCTCCTTGATTAGGAGCATAGATATTAATAAGTAGTATGTCTTCTTGGTGTCTGATTCCCTTTATCATTTTGAAGTGTCCCTCAATATCTTTCTTTACCTTTTTATTTTGAAGTCTGTTTCATCTGATACTAGTACCACTGCTCCTTCTTTTCTCTGAATGCTATTTGTTTGAAATACCATTTTCTACCTTTTTACTTTGAGTCTATATTTATCTTTGCAACTTAGATATGTCTCCTGGAGGCAGCATAAGATTGGGTTTTGTTTTTTGATACGATCTGCAACTCTGTGCCTTTTTGTTACTGATTTCAGTCCATTTACATTTATGGTGATTATTAAAATATGAGGTTTTCCTATAACCATTTTATGTTTTGCTTTCTGGTAACTTGGTATTTCTCTTGTTGCCTTGTCCTTTTATTTTTGGTTGGTTTTTGTTGGTTTTTCCTTTGGTCCTTCTTCTACTATGTTATATACTTTAGTTCTGAATCTTTGGTGTGTGGTTACCATTAAGAATATATACATCCTCTAACATATATAAGATAAAGCACACACAGAAATGTTAGTTCATTTTCTTCTGTGTGTGCCTTATCTCCATTCCCCTTTGCAAATTTGGATCTTTGAATGCTCCCATTTTCTGTCATTGTTGTCTTAATTTGTCCCTATGTATGCTGAACATTCATTACTATCTTGCAATAACAAATTTCTTCTTATTCTTTAAGCTTATAAAGCTCTGCTATTAATAAGAGTTGCACTCCTCTGCTTCTATCTGCCTGGTAGTTACTTTACTAATTGTTATGTATTTTTTGGTCATTTTGGTTTAGCTGAGCTGACCTCTCTCAGTGTTTCCTGTAACGCAGGATTCGTAGTGGAATTCCCTCAGTTTTTTTTATGTCTGGAAAGGTCTTTATTTCTCCTTTATATCTATGGAGAGTTTTGCTGGATACATTATTCTTGGCTAGTAGTTCCTTTCACTTAATAGTTTGAATATTGGATTCTGCTCCTTTCTGGCTTTAAGGTTTGTGCTGAAAACTCCAACAATAATCTAATGGGTTTTACTTTATAGGTTACCATCTTCTTTCCCCTGGCTGTCCTAAGAATTCTTTCTTTGTCACTCATTATTGATAATTTTAATACAATGTGTCTTGGATAAGGCCTTTATGGGTTGAGTATTCTTTTGACTTCTTGAATTCCAAGCTCCAGTTCAATACTCTGATTTGGAAAATTCTCATCAACTATTTGTCTAAAAATGCTTTTTAATCCCCACTCTTTTTCATCCCCTTTGAGAATGTCCATTTTTCTTATGTTTCCTCTCCTGATGGTATCAGATAGTTCTTATATTTCTCTTTCATTATTTTTCATTCTCAGTCTCTCTCTTCCTCCTTCTGACTTATTTCTAGATTTCTGTCTTTGATGTCACCAATTCTTTCCTCCATTTGATTGACTCAATTACTCAAGCTTGCTATTTCATTCTTTATCTCTTTCAGTGTGTTCATTTCAGAGGTTCAATTTGGTTCTTTTTGAGGGTTTCAATCTTCTTGATAAAAACCTCGTTCTGCTCATCTAGTTGTTTTTCAAATTCCTAAAATTGTTAATATGAATCATATCAGATCTCATTGAGTTTTTCTAGAAGTACCATCCTGAATTCTCTGTCATTTAAGTCACATATTTGTATGTCTGTAAACTTATTTTCTAGAGATTTTTCCCTTTCTTTTTGAACTGCCTTGTCACCTTGATTGTTCATGGTGTTTAATGAACTATTTCTCTGCCTGGACATTAATGGAAGTGTATTCTATGCCCCCCCCCCCCCCAGTAAGAAGATTTAATTTATAAAGGTCACTCTTTAGCTTGTTGCAAAAAAGGCATTTTTCTTTTGGTTTTCAGTAGGTGATGTCTAAGTTTCTTTGATCCTTGCTTTATATAAAGTCTTAATAATGCCTTTTTTTTTCTTACAAATATTCAATCACACTTACTACCCTCAACCTCAGTCCTTGTCAGTGTTAGCAAGAGTTTTGGTAGACTTTGCTCAGATTTCCCTGGGGCTCTGCTGTGTTCGGTCTCAGAGGGTATGAGAATAGGTGCCCTCTGGGTTGGGGGATGGCGGCTGCAGCTCAGCCATGTGTTTTATAGTGGTAATAATCAACTGTTGCTTTTCTGCAGTCCCCACTTCTCTACTTTCTGCCTTGAACCCTGGTCACTGTCACTGTGTGGAGCTTACAGCTCTCTCAGGTAGGGCTGTTCAGGGAACCTGCTGTAATTTTTCTCCTCCCCCTCCTCTTGCAGGAAGCTCCCAATGGGAGAAGCGGATTCTTTGTTTCTCCCAGTCTACTGCCTAACACCTGGGGTTCTGACCTGTGGTAGCTCTTATTCACAGAACCTTCGCTCAGACATTCTTGTGTGCAGGTTGGGTGTTTTCTGTTGAGTTTTAGATGTTCAGCTCATTGTTGTTCCAAGGGGAGAGATCTGGGGACATCTCTGACTCCACCATGTTTCTGACATCATCTGCTTAGGATTTTGAAGTGGGGAAATTACCCTTAATTATCTGGGTCAGCCAAATGTAATCAGAAGAATCCTTTGACAAGTTAGACAGAGGCAATATGACAACAGCAGAGGGAAAAAGAGAGGGAGAGGGAGTGATAGCTATTGGGAGATGCTACAATTGCTGGTTTCGAAGATGAGGAAGGGGCCACAATCTAAATACAGGCAGCCACTAGAAGCTAGAAAAGAAGCTAGAGGTTCTCCTTTAGAACCTCCAAAATAAATGCAGCCTTGCCAACTGATTTTAAACCCTTGATCTCCAGAACTGTAAGAAATTTTTGTTGTTTTAAGTCACTAAGTGTGTAGTAATTTGTTACAGCAGCAATAGGAAGCTAATGCAAATGGAAACTAAGTCTCTTTTATCTTATAAACAAACAAACAAACAAACAAACAAACGATCTCTTGATCCTGTGTTCTTTCCTTTCCATAAAAGCTGAGCTTCTTGAAAAGGGCCATCTCTATCTCCTCCCTCCTACTTGATCTTAAACCCACTTTGATCTGGCTTCCATTCCCACCACTCATTTAGTTTTCCCCAGGGCCAACTACAACTTCTTCATTCAGAATATATGAACAATTTTCAAATTTTATCTTGACATATCAGAACTGACCAATTTTTTCTTGAAACTCTTTTCTATTCTTAGCTTTGGTGGTAGCATACCTGCACAATTTGCTGCTGCTTCTTAACCCTCTTGCACCCAGTTGCCCTTTTGTATATTGATGTTCCTCCAGGGTCTACCATCATTCTTTTTATGTTCTGAAATTCTGCCTGGGTTATCTCATCCATTCTCATGTTTTCAGTGACAACCTATATGTGAAATGACTCTCCAATCTACATCTTTACCCAGATCTCATTCCTTACTCCAGACTCATAAACCTAACCGCCCACTGTTTTGCCAGTTGACACTTCATCTATTCCACAAGCATGTCAAACCCTCACATTTATACATTCTAATTATCTTTCCATTCAATTCTGCTTCTTCTCTATACCCTACCACCAAAATAAGAATCCTGGGAGTCATGCTAGATTGCTCTTTTCTTTCTGACTCCCTGCCCTTGCTCAGTTTCAATATACTATCAATTTCACTTCTGAAATATCCCTCACATCCATCCCCTCCTCCTTATCCACACAGTTGCTACCTGAGTTCAAACTTTCATTTCTTGGTCCATATCAGTTCTTTCATGGGTCCCTGTAATGGTTTACCAATTAGTCTTTTTACCTCTAGTAGTCCTACTTTTTTTTTTTTTTTTTAATAATCTGTGCTACTTGATGTTAACAGAGTAATAAACATAAATAAATCAGACTACATCACTCCTCAAAATCCATCATTTTCATCCCTGTCACCTTTAAGATGAAGTCCAAATGCCACTACATGGTATATACACTCTTTATTCATGTTGTCCTTCCATATCTACTAGCCTAGTCTCTTCCTATCATGCTTTTCACATGCATTTTATACTCCTTTACAAGAGACAACTTACATTACCCTCAAGAACCTGGTAGCAAAGTGGTGAAGGACAGAAGGAAGTCTGGAATCAGACTTCCTGGTTTAAGTCTTGGCTTCATTATTTAGTAAGTAAACTGTGATCTTGTTCAATATATTTACTTAACCTTTACATGTCTCAGTTTCTTCATCTATAAAATGGGGTATATCTTGGTACATATTTCAAAAGATTATTATGAGAATTGAATGAGGTAATACTTCTCACATTATTGGAGTGATGTCCAGCATAAAGTCAGAGCTCAGCAAGGGTTTGCTTCTGTTATCTCCTGGCCTTTGTACCTGGTGTGCACTCTGCCTGCAATCCTACATCTCTCTCCTCCCTCTTCTCTGCTCAGCCGACCACTTTAAGACTAAGCCAGTTTTATTTTCCTTAGGACCCAGACTTCTACAACCTTAAGGCTATAAATGCATAATTCTGTCATAGTTCTTAATGCCTCCCCCACTAGATTGTAACTTGAGAGCAGGAGTTGTGATTTTACTGTAGTATACCCAGAAATTTGCATATAAAAATTGCCCAATACATTTATATTTGTTGGATGAACATGTGAATGTGATATTTTGAGTGAATTCATGTTTTAGTTATCCCAGGGCTCTGAAGCCCAAGGGGTATTTTTCCTTGGATCTGTGGCACTTTTCCTTTCTGCTCCATTGTGGGGTGTGGAGGAGGAGGGGAAGGGGAGAAGGAATGAATGGCTCTAGCTCCTAAGAACTCTACCTAGTTTCTGAGCATAGGAATATGCTTACATTGGGGAGGCTGTTCATCTTCCACTCTGTTTCCACTAACCTGAAGAACCACAGTTGGACATACACAAAAGCTCCCGCAGAACTTCTAGTTCAGTTAATAGTAGTTTGTTGAACAAATGAACAAAGAAATGCCACATCCAGAGGCTGTAGTGTAGTAGTAGGAGAAGCCATAATTTCCCTTGAATTCCAGTCAAATAGTGGAAAGGGAGCTCCTACTGGACAGCATGGGAAGACTGGAACAAAAAGTTTAGGTTAATACCCCATCCTTGGCTACCCTCACAATTACCTCTTTTGCAAACTTTGCAAATGGTTATGGGGTAGGTTGATCAAATAAAACCAATTTATAAAAGTGCAGATTCTAATACATCATTTTAGATGTTTCAAAGATATTCTACCAACATAATCTGATATGTGAAGCAGAATAAAGCTCAATAGTTTTCATGGAGGTAGAGGCAGCAGGGATAGTGATAATTTTATAAGGACCTCAGACTTTTTCAAATTACACAGATTCTTCTCCAAAGCTATATGAATCATTTGTTTACATACTTAGCCAACAAATACTGAGTGCTTTCTGCATGTGAGGAACTATGAGTACAGAGATGAGCTTAGGGAAGAAAGACTCTGAAGAGTCATTTAGAACATAATGAGGAAGGTGCTGGGAGCTTTGGAAGTGGTAGATCATTCTCCTGCCTTAGGCTTGGCAGTGTTAGGATTTCTTCCTTGTAGTGATGATATCTACGTAAAAGATAAAGAGGAGTTAGTCACAGAAAACGGAAAAGACCTATCAAATGTTCTGGGCAAAGGAGACAGCATTTATGTTGTAGGACATTAAGTTGGACACATGGTACCCTGGAATTGTCAGGACGTCAAAGTGAAAGATATCATCTAGAGGTGTCAAGTCAGTTCTGCTACCATACCCCAGTACTCTATCCTCTATCTTCATAAGAAATAAATAGAAGATGGTGTGGTGGTGAAGAAAGAAAGGGGATTGATGGAGTCATGTGTCTATCGCCAGCCAAGGGATTGAGTGCTATGCATTTTGTCCTCACCTCCAAGTGAGGGGTCTCCAAGAGAACTGCTCGTAAAAATTGGTGGGTTGGCAAGGAGAGACTGACATCACTGTTCTTGGTTGGGTATCTTCTGATGAGCTTGCTGAATATATACTCTATGATCATTGGAGTAAAAGGGGAGGGTTGACAAGGAAAGAGATGTCACTCCTACAGTTTGGTTTGCCAAGGATGTGTGAATTTCCTGTAAGTCAAATAAACAGTGTGGAAATCAGCAGGGTTTAAGCCATCTTGCTAATTCCCCCCACCGCTGCCCCACTCAAAAAAACAAAACAAAACAAAACAAAACCCAAACAAAAAACTGGCAGCCAGGGGAGTTTAGTTATACTGCCAAAGGCAGGACCTGAGGGCTTGTGGAAACAGTTAAGCTGGAGCAGATTTCCCACCAGAGGATTATACAATAAGGAGAGTTCAAAGGACACTAACCCATGTGCTCATAAGAGTTAGCATTTGGGCACCTTCCATATGGAAGGTATCCATGATTGGTTAGCTTAGCCTGAGGCAGAGAACCAACAGATGACTGTAATTATATGCCCAGTTAGTAAAAGAGCTTTTTGCTCTTCTTCTCCCACCTCCTGCAACCCTTCTTCCAGGTCCCAACTCAAGAAGTAGTTCAAATAGAAAGAGAGATCTTTTTATTAAAGAACAGAATGCACCAATTTCCCCAAACCAAGTCCCACTGTCAAAGGCTAGCTGGTACTGAGGGGGGAGTTCTAAATCTGACATAGGATTGAAGTTTTAAAGTGGACTACCCTAGTCTCTACTTTTAATAACTAAGTTAACATAAAGCTAAAGAATCTGTCAGAGCTGGAAAGGGAGAACTGACAGAGTATGGTGGAAGACACTGGTTAAAAGCATGTCAGGATTGTGTTGAGTAGAGTTCAGAATGTTCATGAAATTGTTTATATCTGCAAAGAGCCCTTGAGCTAAGAGGCAGGAACTGATTATAATTGAAGATAGTTGGAACACAGAGTGAGAGAAGACTGGAGGAGTTGGAAGAGGCCAGGCCATGGAAGCCTTAGGGTGTTCGTACTTTATTCTGGGGGCAAAGGGAAGCCATATGCTTTAATGATAAAATTTGCATTGTAGAATGATCTAACAGGGAGTAGGGTGAGGACTGGAGACAGGGAATCCATTTTAGCAAGAGATGATGGTTATCTGTGAATGACAGCAGGGATGGAGAAAAGTGGTCGGATTGTAAGATATTTAGGAAGAGAATATCAGGAATTGCTGATAGAGGAAAAAGCCAAAGAAGATTCTCTTTCCCTGACTCTCCTTCCAGCTGATTCCAGAAATGCTGTCCTGTTTCCAGTTCTTGCCCTCACTTTATTAAGATGCTGGACTAATGCCCAGGTCAGCCTTTTGGTTCTCTGGGGCATAGTGTGTAGTTTGGAAGGCTGCTCGGTCTGGAAACTGCTGCCCCCTTGTGGGTACCAGCAGTACCGCTTCTACACAATCCTCTCAGCAGCTTGAGGGGTCCGGCCGCAACTCAGATGTCATCCGGGTTTCACAGATGAGGAGGTCGAACTCCCAATGTTTAAAGTGACTTGCCCAATTACTCCACAGCTGGTTTGTTAAGAGGACAGCATTATCCAAAACACAATGCCTTGAACATAGAAATGGAAACAGAACCCTGTAAGAGCCGTCAGGGTTTTCTCAAGGTGCACACGTGTTCCAAGTCCAAGCGCGTCCCGGAGAATGTGGGAAAAGGCGCAAGTGCCACGCATATGAGGCCCACCCCAAGACTTGGGGAAGTGCGCATGCGCATAGGTCCGCGACCCGCTACATCAGAAGCCGGCAGTGCGCACGCGCCGCAGGTCCTTAGCCAGCCGCGGAAGAGGAGGGGCCCTGAAAGGAGTGGGTTGGCTCTGCAGCCGGCGTTCCGTCAGTGGAAGCTGTGCCATGAGGATCCATTCCTAGGCCTAGGACCAATGCCTTACGGTCTTGCCGTAAGCATCGCGCCTTTGGAGTCCCCGAGGGTCAAACTGAACGAGTCACAGAACTGCCCCCCTCCTCGTGGCCTTTCCGCTGCAGAGGAAATTGGCGAAGTTTATTGGCTGGTGGGAATGCGGGAGACTGGGTATCTCGGCCTGCGCCTGGGGCATCATGGGTGTTGTAGTTTCGGAGGCTGCGGTCCAGACTTTTCAAGACAAAGCTTTGAGGCCAGCAAGTCTGGGAGGGCGCGAGAAGTCGCTTGCACAGGAGAGTCATGTGTGAGGCACCTGCGTGAATGTGGCTTTGTTCTGCCATTTTGTCTCCGGTGAGACCTCATTCTTTGTGTCTCTCCTTCAAGGACCTTCATTTGGTCCCATACCTTAGGCTTCCCTCCTTATAAAATCCCTTGTTATCTACAGACCTTTCTTTATTATTCCTAGCTGGCTCGGACTAGTCTTAAGTTCCCCTTCTCGGCTGCCTTGCAGCCGGTCCTCGATTCCTCCTCCATCCCTCTTTTCCTCGTGAGTACCTTTTCTTGTCACAGCCCTAGACAGAGCCCCTTTAACATCCTGGCCCATCATTCCAAGGACCCCAGGGAAAGGATCCCACAGCAAATGTTCGTAGGCACAAGCAGATCTGAGTCTCCCACTTCAGCAGCCTTGCAGCTCACTTTATTCTTTTCTGATCGTTGCCTCTTTTCTGGTTCCACTTCTTTGATGGGCCACCCTTAACCATAGATAGCTAGGCCACTCTTGGTCCAGTCACTTGTCTCTGACCTCCATAGTTTGGTAATCCTATAGAGGGCCCAAACCTGCCCTGATTTATAGGACAGAGAGAGGGGGAAATGAAAGAAACTGGAGAGAGAAAAAAAGAAACAGCTAAACTAGGTTTCACAGAGGTCAGGAGCTATATGGTGAAAGAGGAGGGAGCAAGAGCAAACCTTTTCTTGTACCTCCACAAACTGTTTAGTGCTGACTATGAGCAGTTCACCAACTGTTTAGGGCTCTCTGGACTCTGTGCTGGGGATACACTAGCCCCAAACAACCTAGATGCTGGAGCTCCAGTCAGTGAGGACAAACACAGGTAAGCAACAAGTGCAGGATGGCACCAGGCTCTCTTCTGCAGACTTCCTGTGTGTTCCTCTGCTCATTCCCATCCCTCCCTCAGTTTATTCCAAAGTATTTTGCCTCTCACCTCTCCCTTTGTTCCATACTCTTCTTCCCATTCTCAAGCTCCATTCTCTCCTTTTGCTGACCCAAGCTGTTTGTTTTGTTTCTTGCTGTTTTGTCACTCTGACACCAGGAACAGTGTCAGGAACAGGCATTTCCACAGGGGATTTAGAAATAGAGTACTTCATGCCTGACCATCTTTATGTGAGAAATATCTATTAACTGTATTTCAGGGCTCTGCATTCTCTCAGTTTTATGCATGTTGCTGGTACTAGAATCACTTGCGTATCTTTCATACTCAATGCTGCACAATTATGGAATGCCATGCATCCAAATTGATTTAATTCTTCTGCTGCCTGTTTAGTGGTACGAGAACTCTGAGAAGTTAATTTCATGGAGACAGTAGTCAGAAATGACCCATTCATATGTGATGGGAAGTAGAATCCTGTATTAATGGGACAGATATTCCCTAGCATTAAAGAAAAAAGTCTACGGCCATGCTACCCTGAACGTGCCTGATCTCGTCTGATCTCAGAAGCTAAGCAGGGTCGGGCCTGGTTAGTACCTGGATGGGAGACCACTTAGGAATACCAAGTGTTGTAGGTAGTTAAAAAAAAAAAAAGCATGTCTTAGTGGATTGATGAGGCTAGAACAGGAGATATTTTTCAACTGTTAATTGAGAATTTTTTTTTCAGTCTGTTCTAAATGGTTTTATTGGCAGCAATGCAGTGTGTGTGTGTGTGTGTGAATTTCCAAAGAATAAATAATTTAATAACCATGATTATTTAGGTTTTTTTCCCCCGGATTTATTGAAATATAATAGACAATGAGTTGCTCTTTTTTACATTGTACAATTTAATGAGTTTTATTCAATTATAGTTGGCATGCAATAATATGTTAGTTTCAGTTATACAGCATAGTGATTAGAGGTCTATGTAACTCACAAAGAGATCACCCCACTAAATCTAGTACTCCTTTTCTCCCTTACATATTTATTACATTGTTAACTGTTTTCCTTATGCTACACTTTATATCTCCATGTCTATTTTGTAGCTATCCATTTGTACTTCTTAATCCCTTTGCCTTTTTTCGCTGTTCCCCAATCTCTCTCCTGACTAGTAGCCCTCAAAATATTCTCTGTATCTTTGAGTTTATTTCTGTATTTTTTGTTGTTGTTTATTTTGTTTTTTAGATTCTACATGTAAGTGAAATCATGAGATAGTTGTCTTTCTCTGACTTTTCATTCAGCATAAAACCCTGTAGGTCCATCAAGGCAATATCTTTTTCCATTCCCATCCTTTTAGTCTATGTGTGTCTCTTGTAAGTAGCATATGTAGGGGTCATATTTTCTTATCCATTCAGCTGTCCTTTCTTTTGATTGGAGCACTTAATTCTTTTCCATTCGAGGTACTTGTTGATAGGAATGTAGTTATTACCATTCTTTATTCCTGTTTTTGATACATGTTTTTTTTCTTAAAGAAGTCCCTCCAACATTTTCTGTAATACTATCTTGGTGTTGATAAATTCCTTTAGCTTATTTTTGTCTGGGAAACTCTTTATCTGTACTTCGACTCTAAATGATAGCTTTTCTGGATAAACTATTCTTGGTTGTAGTTCCTGGGTTTTCATCAAGTTGAAGATTTTGTGCCAAGTCCTTCTGTCCTACATACTTTCTTTTGAGCAATCATCTGCCAGTCTTATGGGTGCTCCTGTGTAGGTAACTAACTGCTTTTCTCTTGGCTTCCCCATCCTCTATACCGATGGTTTGAACTCTTCTTTATCCACTCTGTTGATTCCCTCTAATATCCTCTTCATCTCAGATAATATGTTCTTCATTTCTGACTGGTTCCCTTTTATAATTTTCATTTCCATTTTCACGTTTTTTATCTTTTCGTTAAAGTTCTCATTAAATTCATCCACACTTCCCCTAAGTTCATTGAGCATCTTTATAACCAGGGTTTTGAACTCTGTATCTGTTAAATTGCTTGACTCCAGTATTCCTAGATCTCTGTTCTGTTCTCTGTTGTTTCTGCTTATTTGTCTTCCCTTTTTGGCTGCCTTTCTGTGTCTATTTCTATGTACTGAGCAAAACTCCTAAGTCTCCCAGTCTTATTTAGCATGGCTTTGCATAGTAGGTGTTCAGTGGCACAGTCCTGAGAGGGGTTCAGCTACAGGCCAAGTTTAGCCTCAGGCCTGTGTTCCTCTGGGGCCACCTGTTAAGATTCAGTTAGCAACCCATAGATGCTGTGGTTATAGTTCCCTCAAGAGGCCATGCCAGAAACCAAGGCCAGACGCCACCAGTTGTGAGTTGTGGCACTGCTCAGCAAGGAGCACCTGACAGGCTGAGGACACACCTGGATGCGCCTTGGTGGGGCTGTGAGTTGGGAGAGGTGGAGTTTCAGGGAATCCTCTGGGTGGAGCAATCTCTGTTACCCAGTTGATGACGTCTAGGCTATGGTGCTGCTGAGTCTGTGCCCTGGGATTGGGGAGGGCTCAACAGAGGAACAGTGGATACTGCCAGCCCATCTGCCCAGAAGAGAGCCTTGCCTCTGGCCCTCAACCTGTTAACTGCGTCCCCCTGTAAATCCCTGATGCTGTTTGTGTAGCCAACTTGGTGCTGGTTCTCAGAGTGAGCAGGTACATCACTGCAAAAGTCTGCTTGCGGACATGGCCTTTTTAAGAGGCATTTGCAGCTACCGGCGGCCCTGCGGCTGTCACAGCCTCTGTGCCACTCATCTGCTTGGGACTGTGCAGCCTCGCGTCTTCGCCCCCTCCTACCTTCTACCATTGCAGGTTAATTAATTATTTCTCTCCCTAGTTGTAGTGCTTCTGTTCATCCAGATCCCAGGCGACTCAGGTTGGTGTTTGCTCTGTGCTTCTGTCGTAACCTTGATCTGATCGCAAGAGGGATGAACAAAACTATCACCTACACCATATTTTCCTATCTCCTCTGTGCTTATTTTTTTGAGTGCTTAACAATAACTGTGGGCAGTAGATTTACCTCTAAGGTTGTTTATGACTAAAAACTTACTTCATTTGCATTCCTTGAGAATGGGACCCAACACAAAGAAGTGAAACTTCCTATTTGATTATGCTTAAAATAATTTCTCTCCAAACCCAGCTACTTCTCAATTTCACCTCCTACCCTCTTCCTTATGGTCTCTCTACTCTAGCTACCCTGGTTTTATTGCTGTTTCTTGAACATGCCAAGCTCACTCTCTCCATCTGGAATATACTTTATTCAGGTAAACTTGTTCAGGACTCTACTCAAATGTTCATCTCATCAGAGAGGCCTTCTCTGACCGACCACCTTATCTGCTATAGAGTCTTTATCAGTTTATCCTATCTTAATTTCCCTCTAGTATTATCACTACTTAAAAATATATATATTTGTTTACTTTCTTATTGTCTGTTTCTCAAACTAGAAAATAAGCTGCATGATAATATGGTCCTAATCTGCTTCCTTAGTCCCTAGAACATGGTATATAGAAAACACTCATTTGTAGAATGAAAGAATTTTTAAAACCATTTATAGAGCACCTATAATGAATAAGCAACTGTGTGTATAGCATGGAGGTGAATAAGGTATAGTTCATAACTGAGAATAATCTACAATCTAGAAGAGTTTAGAGTGATGTATTTAAGAATACTTCATTAAATCGTAGCTAAGCAAAAGTTCATAAGTCTAAAGAGCTACAGTCAACGCTCATGTATTGAGGGTGAGGAGTCATTTGTCGCCCTGGGTGCACTTTTGGACTGACTTCTCAGTTCCTCTGTTAACATGGGTTCACCTTCCCACCATGCCCTTTTGTAGGGAGGATGAGCCTGATTAGGCAAGGAGCACATAAAAGAGACAAGACTTCCTGTGGATTCTCTCTGCCATTCTCTCTAGTGACACCAGTAGTCAAATATACTACTAAAACTTAATTTTTGTTTTTTTTCCTGCAGATTGTGAAGAGTGAATTTAATTCACTCATATGTTCATTCATATATTATGTGATGGTTTTTTTCCTGTAGATTTGGTTGTGTTTCTCTGTTCTTCCTTGAATCTGGCAAAAAGTATTTTCTAGAGGCACAATCAGGAAACTGATTTGAGACATAAAATTAAACAGCCAGCTTAGAAGATGAAGCTGTCCTCATTTGGTCCTCACCGGGGATTTCTTATTCTTAAGTGGAGAGATCATTCTATTTGGGGCTGGGAATACTCCCTCCTCTGAGGAATCTCAGTTCTAAGACCCTCAGCTAGAATCTCAAGCATTCTGTTACCTGGAAGTGGCTAAATCTGTGAGCCTCTAGAAGGCTCTCGGACCTGTACCATTATGGGCTGTAGCATCAGCTGTGTTCCTGCTTGGTGAGCTCCAGAGCTTGGCCAGAATTACTACCCTAGAGACAAATGAGGAAGTGACAGTAGCATTGCTCAAGAATTGCCACAGGCAGCACAGCAGGCTTCGGTAATAGCTAAAATTAAAAGCAATTGCCACCATCTATCATACTTGAGTGTCTGCTGGCAGCAGGCATTGAATTAGTTATTTATCACCTAATCTCTCTTTTTACCTATTTGTAGCCACACATTAAAAGTCAAGATTCTTAAACATCTGTGTTCTTTAACATCTTCTACCTATCGTAATCAGGCTCATGGCCCTACTATTTTACACAAACTGCTCTGATAAAGTTTACATGCAATTAAATCAAATTTGCTAAATTCAGTGGACCCTCAGTCCCATCTTATTAGACGTCTTGCAGGATTTGACACTGTTCACTACTTCATGAGACTTTTCTGATTAGTTCTTGGTTCTCCTCCTTTTGCTCACCATTTCCTCTTGGACCACCTTGGGTATTGTCAATTCATCAGATGTTGGTTTTTCAGGGTTCTGTCTAATTTTCTCACTGTGTACGCTCTTTTGGGGTAAAGTTGTCCCTCCCTTACCATTTATGTATTACTGACTCCCAAGTCTACATCTTCCACCCTGATCTTCAACCCTGGTTCCTGTCGATTCATGCCAGAATGAGTTTTAGGTTATTATCTTAATTCTGACATAGATCATGTCTCATCTAAACTATTGACTTTATTTCCATCTGGTCTCCTTGACTCCAGTCTTACCATCCAAGTCATCCAATTTACTGCTACCAGAGTGATTGTTACTAACTGCAAATAGGAATGCATCTTCTACTTAAAACTCCTTAGTTATCCTCCCAGGTACCTCTTTCTCCTCCCCCCTCTCCCACAACTCTGACTCTTGTTACAACACCCTTCCACACTTGGTGATCTAGAACACCCTTCCACACTTGGTGATCTAGAAGTAAAAAAAATTGAGTATATTACTATTTTATTTACATTTATATTACGACTTTACATGTATACATTTGGCTATATTTCTATTTTATTTTTCTGTGTGCTTTCTTTGCTTAGAATGACTTTCATCATACTCTTTGCCTTTCTACAGTTGCTAGTCTTTCACAACTCAGCTAGAGGAACATGTCTTCCAAGAAGCTTTAACAGCTCTCCTCTCTGCCCAGCATAGATGAGTTTCCTCCCCTGTGTCCCACTCCTATCAAAACAGAGCACATTACTGTACTTACTGATTCTGTCTACCTCCTCATTTGTAGATCCTTTGAAAGTGGTCGTATGAAGGGCTATTCCTATGGTACTTAGGAGTACAGGCCTCGGAGTCAGTTAGGCCCATGTTTGAATTCCATCTCTGCCTCTTGTTGGCTGTATGCCCTTGGGCCAGTCACAACTCATTGAGCCTGTTTCCTCTTCAGTAAAATGATCTAATTTTACTCATCTTTGTATCCCCAGGTTCTGGCACCATGCTCAATGCACTCAATTTGATTATCTCTTTATAGATTTTCCCACATTGTTTGCCCCTCCTCTGTACATACACATCCGAGACTAGTGACTCTTGGTTATCATAGCAGTAGGCCTGACGTGTGAGTGATGGGTAAGTGTACCTGTGTGGAAGTGAGAGTAAGAAAGATAATGAATGTATGAGTAAGTTATGGCCCAAACTTAGTCTTACTTCATTTGATAGTTAAAAGTGGGTAGTGTGTATCTAATTGGGGTACTAACTAGGGTCACGTGGTGGCAGTGGGAATGAAGAATAGGTTATGCCAAGCGAAATAAGACTGGAAAGATTAAACTTTCAGAATATTTGTATTTGCTTTTATACACATCCAGCTTGAAACCCACAAACACAACCAAATTTGAGTATGGTTTATTAAATTGACATCTTAAACCGAAGGTGGTTTTATTTTGATTCATAGTATGTAAACTTCAGTGTAATCATTTACTTTTGTTTCAAACAAAACCACAGGAGCAAGAGATTTCAGAAGTCTAAGATGTGTCATTTGATTGATGTTCTGGTACATGTGCTTCAGTAGAATGGGTTAATATCAGCCTAGCTTTCAAAATATTCTTGGTTGTGTTTTCAAAGAACTTCCAGAATCTGCTTACGATTGTCTTCAAAGCATGAAATATGGAATACAGCAAGTACCATGCTTCTCTCTCAAAAAAAAAAAAAAAAAAAAAAAAAAAAAAGAAAATGTGGATGGTGATAGCTGGAAGTAGACCATGACATAGGGAAGTGGAAGTTGACCATACCTCATTTTGGTTTTCTTGCTTTGTTTTGAATTCTTTAGAAGAATGTCTGATTTTCTTAGTAATAGCTTATATTTGAGGCATGTTATTTTTAATATTTTTTTACTCAGAATATTTCCAGGGTATCAGAGCACACGGAAACATTACAAGAAAGGTCAGTAAATGCTGTACAGCATTCAAACTGGAAAAATTTCAGCAAGAGAAAGGCAATGAAAGAGAAAGAAGGCATCTCACCAAGAAAAGTATTTCAGTGATTTTTCTTTAAGATATGATTGTCCCTAAGAAGAATTCCCAAGGGAATGGATCTGTATACACAGTGCTTTTGGGAAGAGCTTCAGTTGGCATGCTGTCCTTTCTCAGCCTTAAGAGGATCCACTTGAAGGAGAAATCACACATATATGTTCAGTGTGGCAAAACTTCTTTCAGAGCTTTCATTTCATCTAGCACCAGAGTTCTTATTTGTGAAAATGCCTATAAATGTGCTGAATTTACAACTCCACCCTCATTCAGCGCTGGAGAAACTATACATGTAATGACAGGGAACAGTTTTCGTTTGGCTCAGATCTCATTGTGTATGAGAGACCACGGTTTTCTGCCATCTTTTAGGGAGAAGGCAACCTGACAGAAATATCAAAGAAGATATTGCAAATACTTTCTTAGTCCATCAAGAAGGAAAATAAACATGCTCTGCAGATGTTGGTTAGTTTACAAGGAAGAAAATGGGGCCAATTTGAAAGATGGACTCTACGAGGCAGTTCTGTTTGAGCTGAAGAAATTGGTCAGTTATGAATATCCCTCTGTCAGTATTTACTCTCTACATCCACCTACCACTGTTTTTGACTCAACCTCCACTACTAGGTCCAGATGTCACCCTGTCATTTGTTCAGTTATATGCTCCCTCCTCTGTTCTTGTATCTGCAGTTACTTATATTTATGATGATAGTATCATGGTCTTAGCTTGTCTCAACATCTTGTTCTTTTACACGAAATCTTCTTTTTTAAATTTATTGGGGTGACTGTGGTTAATAACGTATAAGTTTCAAGTGTACAATTCTATAATCATTTGTATTTTGCATTGTGTGCTTTACACCCAGAGTCTAGTCTCCTTCCTTCACTTTACACCCAGAGTCTAGTCTCCTTCCTTCACCTTATATTCGATCCCCTTTATCTCTTCCACGTTATCCCACCCTCTTTTCCTCTGGTAACCACCATACTGTTCTCTGTGTCTATGAGTTGTTTGTTTTGTTTGTTGCTTTCTAGTTTATATGCCACATATGAGTGAAATCATATGGTTCTTGTTCTTTTCTGTTTGACTTAATTTGCTTAGAATGATATTCTCAAGATCCATCCATGCTGTCACAAATGTCATCCTTTCTTATGCCTCAGTATATTCCATTGTATATATGTACCACATCTTTATCTAATCAATCATCCATCAGAGGACACTTAGGTTGTTTCCATGTCTTGGCCACCATGAATCATGCTGCAGTGAACTTAGGGGTACTTATATCTTTACAGATAAGTGTTTCCAATTGTTTGGGGTAGATACCAAAAAACTGGATTTCTGGGTCATATGGTAGCTTTATTCTTTGAGGAATCTTTATACTGTTTTCTGTAGAGGCTGCACCAATTTTCATTCCCACCAGCAGTGCACAAATGTTCCCTCTTCCGCACAACTTCTTCAACACTTGTTATTACTTGTCTTGTTGATGATAGCCATTCTGACAGATTGGAGGTGGTATCTCATTGTGGTTTTGATTTGTATTTCCCTAATAGCTAGTGAAATTGAGCATCTTTTCATGTGTCTGTTGGCCATTTGTATGTCTTTTTTGGGAGTAGTTTCTTTTCAGGTTCTCTGTGTATTATTTAACCCATTTCCCGTTTAAAAAATAAGGTGCAGCTCACTGCCAATGTTAATATTACATAACATGCTGTTTGAGGCTGAAGCAAATCTGACTGGTTTTCAATGTGAAAATAAAATATAAAAACTGTTCTTGGAGTTATTTCTAAACCGATCTTGTCTCTAATCCTCATGGAACAAATTATACATAAATCTGATTTATCAATGAATTTTTGGATAACAGCTGTTCGAGAACAATGTTAACATCACATGTAGGGATGCTGCGTTTTTTAGGATTTGACATTTTCAGCGACTGAGAATTACTATATTTTGTAAACAGAAATAACACTACTAAAAAGAGAATGCTATAAATAGAAAGATGTCATTTGTTTCCAAAGGCTATAGATGTAGTAGAGTGATGTGGAAATAATAATCAAAGTGAGATAGTTTGTGGCAAACCTTGGGGGTAAGTTTAGGACTGTAATCAGCAAGTTATCTTGGGGTAAATGCTTCAGCTACATGTGCTACTGGTGAGTATATTCTCTGGGCAAATGGGAAATGGGTTAATTGGATTGTTTTTTTATTGTTGAGTTGTATGAGTTCTTTGTATATTTTTGATATTAGCCCCCTATCAAAGGCATTGTTCACAAATATCTTCTCCCATTAGGTTGGTTGCCTCTTTGTTTTGTCGATGGTTTCTTTTGCTGTGCAGAGGCTTTTTAGTTTGATATAGTCCCATTCATTTATTTTTGTTTTTCTCTCTCTTGTTTTTGAAGTCAAATTCATAAAATCTTCTTTATATCCAGGGTCTATGAGTTTAGTACCTATGTTTTCTTCTATGCAGTTTATTGTTTGGGTCTTATATTTGGGTCTTTGATCCTTTTTGAGCCAATTTTTATGTATGGTGAGAGATACAGTCTAGTTTCATTTTTTTGCATGAGGCTTTCCAGTTTTCCCAGCACCATATATTGAAGAGGCTTTCCTTCCTCCATTGTATGTTTTTGGCTCCTTTGTTGAAAATTATTTGCCCATAAATACAGGGGTTTATTTCTGGGTTCTCAATTCTGTTCTGCATGTCTGTTTTTCTGCCAATACCATGCTGTTTTGATTATTGTCACTTTGTAGTATAATTTGAAGTCAGAGTGATACAACTAGACTTGTCCTTTTTTCTCAGGATTGCTTTGGCTCTTCAGGGTCTTTTGTGATTCTGTTCAAATCTGATTCTATTTCTTTAGAAATTGCTGTTGAGATTTTGATGGGGATTGCGTTCAATCTATATAATGCTTTAGGTAATAAGTTCGTTTTAACTATGTGGATTCTTCCAATCCATGTACACTGAATATCTTTCCATTTCTTTGTGTCTTCTTCAATTCTTTTAATAATACCTTATAGTTTTCAGTGTCTTGGTCCTTTACATGCTTCGTTAGGTTTATTTTTAGGTAATTTATTTCTTTTTCTTTTTGCAATTAATTGCAAAAGGAATTTTTTATTTCTTTGTCTGAAAATTCATTGTTAGTGTACATTAACTCCATGGATTTCTGTACGTTGATTTTGTATCTTGCAACATTACCATATTTATTTATTTTTTCTAATAGTTTTTTTTAGATGGAGTCTTTAGAGTTTTCTACATAGAGAATCATGTCATCTGCAAAAAGTGACAGTTGGACTTCTTCATTCCCAATTTGGATGCTTTTTATTTCTTTATCTTGCATGATTTCTCTAGCTACGACCTCCAATACTATATTGAATAAGACTAGTGATAGTGGACAACCTTGTATCGTTCTTGATCTTGGAAAGTTTTTAGTTTTTCACCGTTAAGTATATTAGCAGAGGGCTTGTCGTATATGACTTTCTTGGCTGGTAATTACTGTCTTTCAATAGTTTGAATATTTGGTTCCACTCCTTTTTGCTTATAGGGTGTGTGCTGAGAAGTATGATGATTATATAATGGGTTTTCCTTTATAAGTTACTGTCTTCCCTGGCTGCCTTGAGAATTATTTTTTTTTGTCATTAATTTTTACCAGTTTTAATATAATATGTCTTGGAGCCAAGGCCTTTTTGGATTGAGATAATTAGATGTTGTGTTTGCTTCTTAGATTCGAGGATTCAGTTCTCTCCATACATTTGGGAAGTTCTCATTGACTATTTGAATAAGCTCTCTGTTCTCTTCTTCTTCTCTTATTCTTCTGGTATGCTCATTATTCTCATTTGCTTTTTCTGATGGTGTCAGATAGTTCTTGTAGAGTTCTTTCATTTTTTTTTTTTCACTATGAAATCTGTATTCTTTTCCATCTGCATCATTTCCAATTTCTTTCTTTGATATCACTAAATCTTATCCTTCATCTGGTCAGCTGTTTTTCCTAAGCTATCTATTTCATTCATCACCTCTTTTATTAAGTTCTTTAGCTGCAGAAGTTACAGTTTTGTACCTTTCATCTTTTTGTTCCAGTAGAAGAGCTCCTTTCAACATTTCTTACAATGCAGGACTTATGGTGGTAAATTCCCTCAGCTTTTGTCTGGAAAAGATTTTATTTAATTTTTTTTTAAGGCAGTGAAAACATTTCATATGATAATATGATGGGTGTGTATCACTATACATTTATCTAAACACACAGAATGTACAACACCTAGCATCAACTCTAAGGTAAACTATGACTTTGGGTGATGATGTGTCACTCTAATCAATTGTAAGAAATGTACCACTCGTGTAGGGAATACTGATAATGGGGAAGACTATATGCATATACAAGAGGCTGGGCATGTATAGGAAATCTCTACACCTTCTTGTTCAGTTTTGCTGTGAACCTAAAACTGCTCTGAAGACATAAAATATTAAAAAACAAAAATAGTGTGTTAAGTTCATAACTGATGTATTTTAAAAATAGGACTTTAAAAAACATTTACTGAGTACCTGTGATATGTCTGACTCTTTGTGTGGCATTGGGAATACTGAGATAAACCAAAGGTCCTTCTGCTCCAGGAACTCACAGACTACTTGTGGGGATCACCACGTAGATAGTAGCAGTGTGGTGAGAGCTATAATAAAGCACATACAAGGGTCTACAGGAAAAACAGAACTTGGTAAGCAGTGGAGGTGAGAGTTTTTTTTTTTTAATAAATGGCATCAGAATTAATGGATGAGTTGAAATTCCCTGAAGATGGGAATGGGCAGGTTAGGGAAGGGGGTGTTTTACTAAGATGAATTGAGAGTCAACTGAAAGATACCGGGTATCTGCTACATGCCAGATAATTTACACACATTATCTAATTTCTTTCATAAACCTCATACAAAATTTTTATAAATAAGGAACTTGAGGCTCTGAAGTTAAATGACTTGCCATAAAGTGGGGAACACAAGTTTTATTTCTTTCTCTTAGGCTCCCTTAGTCCTCTGTGACTCTACTTTTAAACTGGGAGAGGGGAAGCTAATCACACCTTCCTGCCCAATTTTCTTAGTGTCACTATGAAAAATAAAACTGGGCAGAAAAGTGCATTTTTGTATGCAGGGATATCTGGCCCTACCGTGAATACTTTTAACTGTTCCTGCTTAAGCACAGCACTGGGTGGGACAGATGAGCCAAGATTCTTCCTCACCTCCTCTGGTGGAGATGGAATTCTTGAGTAGTTAAGAAGCTGGCTTTGGGCTCAAATCCCATCTCTGCCACCCTCTATATAATCTTGGGCAAGTTACTTTGCATTTCTAAGCCTTGGTTTTGCCATCTATAAAATGTTGCTAATGATGGTACGAAACTGTCAGGCTTTTGTGAAAATCAAAAGAGAAAATGAATGTAAAGTGCTTATTGTAGCACTGGCACATAGAAACTGTTCAAGAAATATTAGCAGTTAAAAGCATTAGAGTAAAGAGAGGCAAGTTCACTTTCCCAAGCTCATTTTACTCATTGGTTTAACCCTTGTTTAACCCTTGGTTGACATGTCATCTCTAAAGCCTACACTGTGGTAAAACAGTGTTAGTTAGTACCAGAGCTCTGCCAGAGCAGTCATGGTAGAAGAAACCCAGTTTTATGCCCCTTGACCGAGCTTTGAGCCCCTAGAATACTCCAGGCACATTTACTTTTGGGATGTGGATGAGTGCTCTAATCAAGAGCTGGGCAGAAAGAAGGGATGAGACAGTGGAGTAAAGAGGAGGAGGGGAGAGGAAAGTAGGAATGGAATGACTTGGCTGTATGCGAATTTAAATGTAGGACAGCCAAAAAGAAGGTGATAGATGATTGAGAGGGAGGGAGGGGAAGAGAGAGGAATGGAGAAGAAAGAATATGAAAGAATGCTGTAGGGATAAAGAAACGAGTGAAGGAGTCAAGAGATATGTCAACATATGGTTTAAAAAAACTGGCAGATGTAGCTATGTGTCTGTTACATAATGGTAACTTCAAAGGCATCTGCTTTGTAAATTGTGGGTCATAGAGCGGAAAAAGGACCATTACAAAAGGTAGGTGTTCCTCTCCTTGACATCAACTGGGGATTGTGAGATGTATTTTCCTCCATGTTTCGATTACTCTATGAACTTTATTTCATTTCACTGATGGTTAATGTCTTCACGATATGTCTAACGATAAGCTTATATTTCCAAGCTTCTCAAGCCACAGACTATGAACAGTGAATCCACAAGATTAGAATTTTATCACAAAATCAAAGAATCTTAGAATTGTAAGACCCCACTCCATGTAATACACTCTTCAAAAGTACATTTGGCAGATGATCATCCAGGTCCAATATACCCCTCTCTTATTGTCAGAGTTTACAAAAAATCAGACCATCCTTTATTGGACACCTCTAAAAGCCAGTATAAAATATTTTTGTTCTTGTGTTGAGCTAAATTTTGTCTTCTGGTAACTTTCAAGCACTGGACCTAATGTCACCAGCCAAAGCCACTGAGAAATGAGAGTTCTTATTTCTTCATGATAGAACTTCAAACCCTGGCTAGACATCCATGGTCCCTTAAATTATTTTTCATTTTGATGGTTTCAGACCCTTCCCCATTTTGAATGACCTCTTCTGGGCAGAATATAATTGTTATTGCTTCTCTTCAATCATAATACTCAGAACAAAATATAGTGGACAATTTCTGACAAGACAGAATAAGATACTAGAGATTTCCCACCCATCCCAACACATACTTCAAAGACTTGTAAATGTTAAATGAAATGTAACCTAAAGGTAATATGTGACACAGTCAAGCTCAAACACACAGCCATGCCTGTAACAAAGAGAAGTATTACATCTGTGATAATAAGAGTGAGGTCACGGAGTGGTAGCTCATGGAGGGTATGCCTGGATGCTGGGGGCTGGCTTTGATTTGCTCATTCAAGGGAAGGAGACTTTCCTTGGATTCATGGAATGTGGAGCTTTGCAAAAACTCTTAATTCTGCATTAAGCTGAGTCCTCTACCAGGTGTAAAGTCTATGACAAAGGGGCAAGAAAAGCCTGCACACTGGCCCTGGAAGTGATAAGAAAACTTACTAGGACTTTGAGTAAAATGAAAAAGAGAAATTATCCTGGAGAAACTAAAACCTAAGCCCTGTGATATGCACTGGTTTGAGACCTCAATATTTTGTTGTCTGCGCAGAGTGTGAACCACATGCTGAGAAATTAACACAAGGACTGGTTTAGTGCCATTGACTTTCCTAGGGCCTTAGCAGAAGCAAATGCAAAAGAGTTTTGCATAGACTTTTCCCATAATCTAGGTCAGATGGGACTGTGGCAGGGAAAAAAAATTAAAAACATGAACAAAACCATCTGTGAAGATGAAGGCACAAAAAGTAAATTCACATTGGTAAAAGAGCAGACACAATAAGAAAATTCAAATGCCAAAAATTAAAGATAATAAAATAATGTGAAAGATAAAATAAGTAGGCTCAAAATGCTTAATGAGCTAGAAGAAGGAATAGAAACCATAATGAAAATAGGACAGTATGATAAAAAGAATAGGAAGCTTAAAAAAATCAAATTATAAAAAACTGAGAAGTTAGTCTCTAATATTAAGTGAGTGGACAAGTTAAATAGCAAAACAAAGACAGTGAAGGTAAAGTTAGTGAAGTCAAAATAGCTATTAAGAAATTACCTCAAAATGCACTGAGAGATAAAAAGAAAGAAAGTATAAAAATGAGCTAAAAAGATATAAAGTAGAGAATAAGACTCCCCAGCACATATATAAGTGAAAGTCTAGAAGAGATCAGTAAAGATAATGGAGAAGCACCCATCAAAAAAGCAAATAAGAGTATCCCAAAACTAAAGAAAAAAGTATGAGGGCTTTATTTAAAGAAGCACAATTTTATCTGATTTGATAAATAAAAACACAGTTTGTGGTCATTACAAACTGCTACTATGACCATGTCTCTTGGGTATACATATGTATCTGTCTATCTGTCTATGTATGTCTGTATGTATGTATATGTACATATGTATGTACATATTAGAATTCCTAGGTTAGATCTAGACCTGGATTGCTGTTTGATATGCATAGTGCCTATTTCAATATACTGTGCACAGTAGATATTCATCCACTGTGAATTTGCAGATGTGGTGTGGGAATCTTTGAATCTAATTTTTAGATTGTCTGCCTCTGCTATAGGAATATAGCATAAGGTGCACAATTCTTTCTTGTTTAACTGTAGGATGTATGAAGAGTATGTCCACAAGTCTGCAGTTTCCAAGCTTCTGTTTTCTCCAGCAGTGCTTGCTATTTTCACTGTTGTTACCTCGAATACTGTATAATGAAATAATGAGGTTTAACTCTTATTTCCCCTTTCCATTCTCTGTCTCTGCGCGCTCTCTCTCTCACTCTCTCTCTCTCTCTCTCTCTCACACACACACACACACACACACACACACTCACACTCTTAGTATTTATATATGTGTTAGGTTTGACTCTCTGCAGAGGAGGCTTGCCAAGTGTCTTTGGGGCTGAAGCTCCTGGCTCTCCCTCACTCTAACCTACTCTCTCCATTATGGGTTCCGCCTGGCATCATATTCAGGTGTTCCCTAGGTGTAATATGAGGGAAGATGTGTAGTACAGTACAAAGAACATGATATTTGTGAAGAAGACACTTGAATTATAGTCTAGAGTCAATATTTACAAGCTGGTGGAAGTTATCTAAAATTTCTGTATTTATTTTTTTCCCAGCAATAAAATGTGGGTTAATACTATTTATCTTCATTTTTTTGGAAAAATATTTGCATGCCTAAACTGTCCTAAGGACTGTTCTAGGTGTAAAGACAGCAGTGAACAAAACCAGTAAGATACCATGTGGGGTCTCTATTGGGATTAAATAAGTCAATGGTTGTAAAGTGCTTAGAATAATTGCAGAGGTCGAAAGTGTGGTTGGCCATTTTCTTGCTTATTACTAATGCTCTAGTCAGTGTTGTCGCCAGTGAGGATATAGTGTTGAGTAAGACCAGCGGCAAAAGATCAGAAAATAAACGAGTCAGTTAATTTCATATAGTTATATGTGTGTATGATTTACATAAATCAGTAAGAACAAAACAAAAATACTCTGGAAATCAACAGGAAAGTTTTATTTCAGAAACTTAAATGAAGCCAGCCAACTGGACAGTAATGCTAGAGGTAAAAAAAATCAAAAAGTAATGACAGGAGTAAAAAGAACTTAAGCAGATCAACAAGTGCTGATCAGAACCAATGCAAGATCTGCCAGATCCAGAATACAATGCAAAGACAAGAGACTTAGAAGCCAGCTGAGTAATCAGCGGTAAGCAGGTGCCATTGTTTCTCTTGGGGGAAGGCAGGTCAGGGGAGGTGGTAATACTGGCAAAGCCTTCATGATAGTATAAATTCTATAACCAATGATATCTGTGGCTTTTTTTTTTTTTAGCTAAATTATTTGTGCTTCTTTGTTTCTAGGCCAGTCTCTCTCCCATTCAGGAAATTCCTACTCTTTACCTGTGATGACCTAGGATTATAGACTCCCATGGTTAAAAGAAACCACACAAGACATATCACTTCAGCTGCTCCTCAGAATAGGAGGTAGGACCTCAGAAAGCAGCTCTGACTAAAGGAAGTATGCTGGAATAGGAGTTAGAAGATCGAAATTCTAGTGTCAACCCAAGTCATTACTATACTTTGCCTCAGAGGGTTGTATGTCCTCTCTGATTTGATTTCCTCATTTACAAATTAAGGATAATGATCCCTATCTCTCACAGCGTTTACGGGGATTAAACAAAATGACATGTGTGAAAGCTCTGTAGGAAAACCAAAAATAGTCTAGCAGTGAAAGGCACGATTAACCTAGGGGCATGAACCACAGTCAGCTCCTAGGCAAAGTAGAAAGTATCATGGCAGACTTCTTCCCACCTAGGGATAATTGTGAAGCCTTGGGGAAATCACTACTTCCCTGTGCTCTGGTTTCCTGACCCCCAATATGTGGCTGTTAGTCTTACTCTGAAAGGTTGTTGGTTGATTTAATGAGTCTCTCCCCAGGAGAAAGCAGTGAAAGTTGTAATAGCTAAAAAGTATCTGAGTCAACTGACTGTTGTGTATCTCCAGATAACCCCAACTTCTGCAGGTTATATACTGCCTGGCTTTTTGTTGATAAAAAACAGTTCTTGTCTTCAAGTCTGAAAGGATGGTAGCTCTTGAAAATTTTAACATGCAGATAAAAATATACAGAACTCTTCAAGTTTTTAAAGAGAGGGTGACAATTTGGAGAAAGTTAGACATACCATGATCCATATAACCATGTTTCTTTTAACTTCCACCCTCACAGCTCCCCTCTTATCTAGCCCTTTACCCACTATTTGGGCAATTTTATGTCTTAATCATATAACCCCTTATTTATAGCAACAATAATTTTTCTCTGTCATCTTAAACTGTTTTGGGTCAACACTAGCATAATAATATAGGCTAGGTAAGGGTATTTGCAAGATCCAGACTAGAGTGAGAGGCGGAGCCTATTCTATGTCTTAACTACAGTTGAATTTGGGAGGTTGGAAGCATTAATGTTGGCAAAATGGTAGGAACCAGAGTAAGGAGACATGATCCTTGAATTCTGGCAGCTCTCCAGCTGATTGAGAAGAAGACACACACACACACACACACACACACACACACACACACACACAGAGAGAGAGAGAAAGAGAGAGAGAGAGAGAGAGAGAGAGAGGAACATTTCTATAATTACAGGCTCTGATAGGTGCTGGGGAAACAGGTTCACAAAGCTCGCTAGTATACAAGAAGTGGAGGTAGAGGATGACCTAGTTCTGCCTTTGCTCACATAGAGTCTGGGAGGTCTAGGAAGACTCCCCTGAAAAATTACTTTTGAGCTTAGATATTAGTAGGAAATTGGAAGAGGGTGAGGGGAGGAGAGGCCAAGAGCTTTCCAAGCAGAGGAAACTGTATAAAGACCTTGGGCAGGAAGAAGTTTTGCATAGTAGAGGAACTGAAAGCATATTAGCAAGGCTAAGTTACAGAGCAAGTGAAACTAGGGTGAGAGATGATGTTAGAGGGTAGACCAAGGTCAGACTGTGCATAATCTTGTAGGCCATGCCAATGATTATGGTCTCTACCCTAAGAAAGATATGTCAGGAGATTGGGCAAAAGTTTAGGGTGGTGGTGGAGGTGGACATGTAGACAAGGGCACACATTCAAGAGGTTTTCAGAACAGTAAAATTGTGAAGAGTTGCCAATGGATTGGATAAAAGGAGCGAGGGAGAGGGCAATGCCAGGGAGCTCCTCAGGTTCTGACTCACCAAACAGGGGGCCTTTCCTCACTATGATCTGAGATTCAGACCACTATGTCTCCTTGCTCTTATTTTCAGTGTGGTCAATGGGGAGCTGGCTGTCCATGTACACTCTGGAATCTTGTCTCTGTTCTTTAACACAGAGGCTCTTGTTTGGAGAGTGAATGAGTGGGGAGCCAGAGGAGACAATAAGCAGGCAGACAGGCCAGGTAGAAGGGGTGAGAAGTGGACCCTGGGGGATAAGGTGAGGCTAGGGGAGGAGAGAGCAGAGGGGGAAAAGGGCTGTGGAACACTGAGATAAAAGAACCTTGGGATGTGAAAGCCCTATATCTGAGCCAACCCAGTCCAATCCTCTCAATGTACAACTGAGAAAATTAGTTTTAATGTTTGCATTTTATTATAAATATACTACTTACACTTGTAGAAAATTTAGAGACAAACAGTGTAAAGCAAAATAAAATCACCCTTAGTCTTCCGCCTAGACTTCCACTACTGAGTCATTTTTCTCCTAGTTTCCATCTCGGAAATAGAGCCAAGAGCTCATCGGCTATCAGGTCAGAGAACGTGCTGGTCCCAGCCACCGCTCCCCGGCTCCAGTGGGCAGTGTAGGGGAGTACCTGAGCTAGAAGGCACTACCTCCTCTGCTCATCAGTTCTGTTTTCTTCCCTCCTCATGCTTCCCTCTCTCCTGGCCTCTCACTACGCCCCTCATTCTCCATTCTCTCCCAGTCCTGCAAAAGAATTCCCCGCTCTGTTGCCTCCAGATCTCTTCCTGCGCCAACAGCAGCTGGACGCGCAGGGACTGCTCCATGTGGCCGGGGGCTCTGCAGACCCACTACCCACTTCCTGAAGCCCGGGTCCCAGGGCAAATTAAGTGAGCAGTAGTGGAGAAGCTGCAGCATATATTTCGAGTTTATCTAAGCAGCTTCACCAGGGTCATGCAGGAATTCGTCAAAATGCTGCACATAGGCAGTGAGCGGAGGGATGGATCCTGGCCAGCTGCCCAGGGGAGACAGTGGATGCAGAAGCCCAGCTGGGAGACTCTGGCTTCAACTGATGGATTCTTGGCTCTCTCCACCGTCTTCCGATTTCCACCTCTGCCAGAGACGTCCCAGCCTCTGACTCCTCAAAATACTTCCTTCTGTTCCTCCTGCTCTGGGTCACCCACTCTCATGTCCCTGAACTCTGGGTAGTAGAACCCTCACACCAATGTCTTCTTGATGCCTTCCAATCAGTTAAACCCTTCTTTGATCTCTCTCTATTCCTCCTCTCCTCTGATCCATTTGATCTCCAGGTGTCTGCTGGTTGTGAGTTGTACCCTGGGAGCACATTAAAAAGCTTCCACGTGGCATTTCAAGGAAGAGATGTCCTGACTTTCTAAGGAACTTCTTGGGTGCCAGCCCCAGGTTCCCCACATTGGGTAGACATGGCCAGCAAAGTGTTCAACCAGGACCAAGGGACCAGGGAAACAATGCAGCGGCTTCTCAATGACACCTGTCCCCAATTTGTCAGAGGCCTCCTTGAAGAAGGACAGCCAGAACTGGAGAAGCAAGGTCAGCCTGCCTGTCTCAGACCCTTCTCTCCACTCAGGGACTCCATCTGGGTTTTTCTATTCCAGGGTTCACATTTCTTTGAGCATCAGGGGAAGAGAGGATGGATAAGGCATGAGGGCATTTATTCATTTCAAAGACATTAACTGAGCACCCTTTGGGTTCCATGAATTCAATCAAACACTGGGGTCAAACATGATCTCTGCTTGAGGAGGAGGATGAGAAGACATTAACAATTAAAGTGATGCATAAAACATGATAGTGAAGCACAGGGTGCTATAGGCATATAGACAGAAACATTTACAGGACACTGGTTCAGGAAAGGCTCTCCTGGAGAAGCTAACACAAATGGATTGAAGTTATGAGAGACTTCATCTCCAGAGGTGGAAATGTGGGATGCATGAGCCTGCTGTGAGGCTTGAACCTCATAGTCATCACTTTACATGCCCCATTTCTTTATTGGATACAGTAAAGCTAGAGGCCTGTCTGTCCAGTGGCCCCACTTCTAGGCTTGGCTATCTGTTCCTGGTGTGCCATGTCTCAGGATTCTACCCAAAGCCTGTGTGGGCGATGTGGGTGTGTGGTGAGCAGGAGCAGCTGGACACTTGGCAAGGTGATGTACTGCCCAATGTTGATGGGACATGGTATCTCCGAGTAACCTTGGACATGTTGCCTGGGGAGGCAGCTGGCCTGAATCGCCGACTGAAGCACAGCAGTCTAGGAGGCCAGGATATTCTCTACTTGGGTGAGAAAGAACTGTGGCCTAGCTGGGAATGGGAGGGAAGGTCCTGAAGCATAGAAGGAGGGTCTGGGGAAGGGGTGGGAGTAGACAAAAGCAGGATAGAGGAGTTTAGGAGATGAGGGCCCAACTAGGAAGGATAGAGGAGAGGATTCCAGATACAGGAAAGAGGAAAATAAAGATCTGAATTCAAAAAGCATTGAGAATGTTCCATGTGCAAGGAAGACGAGACTAAAAAAACTCACAGAGCCAGAACTAGGTGACCAATGAAGAATCCCAGGATTCATTCCTCAGGAGAGGGAATGGGGGCCATTAGAAGGCAGGATAACACAGATAGCTGTTAACTGACTGCTTCCCGTTTGTGAGTTGAGCGCTCTGCACATGGCATGTCATCTAATCATTGCAACTCTCCTTTGAAGGAAGTACTATTATTCTCACTTTATAGGTGAGAAATTGAAGCTTAGCTAGGTCAAGTTGACTGCCCAAAGTTTCACTGTTAGAAAGAAGAAGAGCTGGATTTAGATTGAGGTCTGCCTAGCTGCAGAACTATTGTCTTTCCCTATATGCAGTGCTATATCATATACTGAAGTGAACTAAATTATAGGCACCCAGACCCTAAGAAAAGCTGGGGCATCTAGACTTCAGGAGAATAGAAGTAGTCACTTTAAATGAGGTGTAACACAGGAGCTCTAGGCCAGGAACCTGCACTTGGGCCTTGGATATTCCGAAAAAACCACCAGGAGGGCCAGCAGAGTGAGACATGCCATTTATTACTCGCTATACAAGGAGGCTTCAGCACTTGGTTGGTTGCAGCTGCAGGAAAATGCAGCTGGCCAAGAGCAGGCATTGTGTTATATGTCAGCAGAGGGGAGGGGAATTGCTTCATTCCAGGGAGCAAGGGTTTTTCTCTGTGGAGGTATGCTGCCTAGCTAGTGCTGGGGAGGACCAGACCAGCTGTGTCCTCAAGCGAAGCAGGGAGATAATGTCCATGGGAACAGCAAAAAGGGCAGATAGTGCCCATGGGAGCAACTGGAAGTGTTATTGGGGGCAAACACAGCCTGGAGAATGCTTTTTTCACTGTCCTCCTTGGGGCTGCTGACCCAGCAGTCCTCTTTGCCTCCCGTGTGGTGAAGGGGCTATGTTTGAATAAACTCCTCAGGAAGCGGAAATAAGAAGCACCTGGCACTCTCACATGTGCTTAGAGAAGGTGAACTGAATTAGAAAGTATTCTGGGCTGAGAGATCACCTGTGTTTCCCCAAGCAGAGGGGAGACATGTATCCATGGGCTTGATTATCATGGCAGTATTGGTGTCACTGGCATCCCTCCTTCTGATAGGTTGAAGCTTAACCTTCTGTTTTAAGAAGTGCAGGTATGTCTTCCTTTTCCATCTCCTCCTTTCTTCAACCTTTCTCCCCATTTCTTCTCCCTTCAATCCCCTCTCCCACTTTTCCTTAATGGTCTCCCCCTTTCTGTTCTCTCACAGCTCCTATCAAGACATCCTGTGACTATTCTCACTCACCTACTGGAACTCAGGATCACGTGTTCCAGGACTTCGGTGCTCAGGAATCGAGGGTTAAAGAGAGGTACCTTGAAAAAGCAGAGAACAAGCATAAAGCAGCTCTCGTCACACCTCTTTAATATTTTATTTAAGAGGATTTAAATTCTTTTTTAGGAGCTGGGGTGTAAGGGCATGTGTGGTTTGAATGCTGGACTCTGCAATGAACTGGAGAACAATCGCCCTGTCCAAAGGAAGCAGGTCAATCTAGTTGCTTGTTGCTAAATATGCAATAAGACCCTGGCTTTGTTGTAACCTACATTTTCCAAGAAAAGTAGAAGTCTGGACTTTTATGTGAACATACTTGATAGTAAAATTTGACTTAAAAGACACCTGTGCTAGCTAACAACAACGTGGGGGCTCCCAGTTTGTGTCTTCTATAAAAAGTTTGCCCTGAATGTCATAATGGTAGTTTTAGATTATGGTTTCTATTGTGAATTTGGATTTATAAAGAGTCACATTTTCTCTTTAAAAGAAAGGCTGTAAGAAACAGGTGTCTTAAGCTTTTATTTGGTATAACTTGATTAACAGAAATAATAGTGAGTGTGCATTATTTAGAAAAAAAACTCCTCTGAGTAGGGACATTTCTCTCAAATGGGCAGTAATTTTATTCAGACTGGAAGAAGATAGTTATGAAGATATTCCCCCAAAACAGGCTCTCTTACTTATAGCTATTACACAAGACAGTGCACAGAAACAACTCATACCTGGGCAGGTGTGAGCTGTAGGGATGCAGGCTCAGCTGTCTTCTTTATTCTTAGCTTAGGAAAGAGAGAGCAGGAAGCTTAGAGGGACAGCAGATCTCCTGATGCAAGACATAAGGAGGCCAAGTTAAAATCATCTGTTAGCTATCAGGGATATAGTCTCTTGGCACTAAAAGCCTTGGAAATGGGGCCCAGTCATCTGTGTTTTAATAAGCTCTCAGGTAATTTTGATATTCAGCTGTGGTTAGAGAACCACTGTTCTTTGGTCTTGTGTAATGTTATCCAATAAATTTCTCAGAATGCTAAGTGAAAATATTGGCTTGGGGTTAGCCAGGAAAGGCTTCCTGGATGGAAGGGAATTTGAAGGAGAACTTAGAGAGGTAGTAAGGTGAACCAGCAAGTGCACTGGGTCAGGATACTGGAGTTCTAGCCTCTGACTCAGTCTCCTCCTTTGCTAAATAGGGATAATAATCTGTCTTGACTACACTACAGATTGAAAATTTGTAGCCCCTCCACCACCCAAATTTACCTGTTGAAAATCTGATGCTCAAGGTGATGGTATTAGGAGGTGAGGCCTTTGGGAAGTGATTAGGTCATGAGGTCTGAGCTCTCACGAAGAGATCTGTACCTTTATAAAAGAGGCCCCTTCCCCCCAATCATACGAGGACACACTGGAAGGTGCCATCTGGGTACCAGAAAGTGGACCTTAGCCAGATACTGAATCTTCTGGTTCCTGATCTTAGACTTTCCGGCCTCCAAACTGTGAGAAATAAATTTTGATTGTTTATAAGCCACCCAGTATTTTGTTATAGCAGCCCAAATGGACAAAGACAAATTTTCTCACAAACTTATTGTGGGGAGCAAATGTGTACAAATGTGTGGCAATCTACAATGCCTTCAAAAATGTATGGCCGGGTACTGTTTTTCATACCATACTGCCCTCAGGCAATGCTGTTCAGCTTAGCTTCCTTAAACAGTATCAAATTTGTGAACCAATCCCACTGGGCTTTTACATTCTTAGAGCATGTGTGTTAAAGTTCCTTCCGAAATATTTTTGCAAATGCCTCAGCATAAATTTACAGCACTGATTTATTTGGAAAATAAAGGCCTATCTTTCCAGGAAATTCTGTTTTCTTTCTTCAAATACTCAGCTCAAATCATCTTAGAAAGTTTAGAAAATTCATTTAGAATGTATTAATATTCTCTTTATGAATATTGTATTTCTCATTGAGTGCTGTGCTGATAGTCACTTTATTGCCTTCACCTCCAATTCATCCTTCATTATATTTTCAGTGATAATGGATGGAATTCCTCATCATTTCTTATATAAAGTGAGCACACTGTTAAGCTTTTTCAGTAGAGGTTCTTGGAGAGACATTGCAGGAGGAAGGGGTCCTACTGCAGTTTCCAGCTACTGCATGGTGGGTCAGTAGAGTGGGAAGAAGTCATTATGTGAAGTGCTGCCCCAGCTATATGCTCAGAGCTCTTGGACACTTGCTGACCTTGAAGCTTCAGCCTGGTAATGACCTTCTCATGGCCTTCTTGATATGGAAACTGGTGATCTGAAGGCTTCCTGCCCCTCCCAGTGCCCCATCTCCTCTATAGACCCTCGCCTGCTGCCTGGAGGTTTCCACTGAGCCTCACTCTCTCTGCCAGCTCCTGCCTAAGGTCTGGAGGGTTGCTCCAGCTTGCCCTGTGACTTCACACCAGTTCTTGCCTGACAAACTAGAGAACTCTGCTACCCAAGGGGCTAAACTCTACCTTCTACAATGAAGTCTGCCCTCTAGTCTTGTGGGGAAGGGTTATCCTTCCAAGTTTATTCTTCCTCAGTCTTCCCCCTTCAACCATAGAGTTCCATGTAGAGTTTTCTTATATCTCATAGTTATTTTCCCATTATAGTTTAGTAATTCATCCTTCTCTGTTTAGTTTACTCCATGATTTTTATTTCCTGATTGGACTCAGGAGGATATGCATAGTGCCTACTTTTGACTGTGCATAGGAATCTGTGAACTTTCCAAAGCCCTTATTTGAATCTTCTTTTGCTTATCAGTCTCTGGCATAGAGTTCATCCACTTTCATGTGTGGCATAGCTCTTTTCCCAAGAGCTTAGTTTTGATGTTTTTCTTTGCCCAAGCCATCCTCAGGAGTTGTTACCTGCCTCACTTTTAATGCATCTGCTCCTCTTAGTCACTGGGGCCTCTGTTTAGGGTGTTTAGGGTATAAATGAGAGGGGTGCTGTTAAAAGTTAAGATAGGACTAGTGAAAACTGGGACTGGCTCAAACTTTCTGTTGATTATTTTCCATTTGTGCTTTGCTGTGGACTTCCCCCTGTGCCTGGCCCCTATTCTCAGGCCACACATATCAACACATCCCTCACTTTCAGCATGGTTCTTGTTCTGAGATCTGACAGTGGGAAGGCTTTACCCTTTTCCACTTCTCTTAACTGTGGCTAAGTCTTGGCAAGACTTGTAGTTTTCTTCTTTTACTGATCTTATTGAACCATCCCCATGGGGGAGCACTTCCCCATTTTCCTCTTGCTTTTCACCCTGCAGATAACCATCTTTGCTATTTTCTTGTGAAAATTAGGATGATCAAATAGTGAATTCTACATTTTTCCTTCTTCATGGCTTGAAGGTTGAATTGATGCTCATCTCCACCTTCAGAAGATATTTCTATCTTTGCCAAGCACAACCTTTCCACCTTTTCATTTGAGCTTTTCTGGCATAGTTTTGGAGCTTATGCCCACTGTCTCACCAACAACAGTCTCCTTACCTTTGACATCCTAATGTTCCCAGATAGGCCATGAAATTTAAAAAAGAAAAGAAAACCAGAAACCAACCAAACAAACTTTTGCCAGACTATATTTCCCTTTTGAGGCACAATACTATTTTCCCCCTTCACTGAAAAACTTCTCCCACACCTGATGGGTGCATTAGGTTGCTGCTTCCTCACCATGTACATTCTCCTGTCATATATTTTCTCCACCCTTGACTCTTTTGTAACTAATTGTTTTTATCTGTTTAAGGCCCTTCTCACAGCTTCCTTATGCTGTGGCAGGACCTTTCCTTTATCCAGTCCATCCCACACAACATTACTGTATTAATCTTCCTAAATAAAAATGTCAGTTCCTTTCATGACTCTTCCCTGGCTCTCATTTGCCTGACTGATAAAGGCCAGGATCCTTAGTAGGCATTTGCAATAATTATGCTCCAGTGACAAGATATCTTCCACTTTTTAAAAAAATTTTCCTATTAATCTCCTTGTATCATGGCATCTTACCCTTCTTCAAGATTTAGCTTTAATGAAAACTTGTCTGAGTGATCAAGAACTAATATATTTCTGGAGATTTCTGATAAAGATAGTGGAGCAGGTAAACACTATGCTTACCTCCACTCACAACCACATCAAAATTCCAACTAAACCACAGAACAACCATCAATGAGAAGCACCTGAAGTCTAACCGAAGCGCTACAACTAAGGACATAGAAAAGAAGCCACCTCGAGACTGGTAGGAGGGGAAGAGACATGGAAGGGACTGGTCCTACACACACATGTAGAGGTTAAAAATCAGAAGAGATATCTCAGCTGTGTAGTCCCCCATGAAGAGGCAGTGTCCCGGCCCCACAGCAGGCTCCCTAGCCCAGGCTCCAGTACTGGGAAGAGAAGTCCCCATAACTTCTGGCTATGAAAATCAGGGGAGATTGTGGCTGAGTGAGAGGAGTGTGGCTGGAGTCTCAGGCATTTCTTTTAAAGGGCTTATACTTGGACTTACTCACTGACAGACTCACTTACTCTAAGCTTCAGCACTGGGGCAGCAGGTTGAAAGGTGCAGAAACATATGAGGAGGAAATGAGTTATTGGCTTCATTTTGAGGGCTGGAGGGTCCTCTTTCTCACAGATAGAAGTGCTAGCATAATTCTTTGTTCCTTTGTTGAGCCCTCCCCCTTCCTGGTGTACTGTATCTGAGTCTCCACCAACCTTGCTAACATGTTTCATCGGCTCTAGTGATTCTCTGAAACCTAGCCTCAGCCAACTTGCACCCAAGCCATTTCCAATGGCTTTTCCATGGCCTGTCTTGGCTCATGCTGTGTACTTTCCTAAAATCTCACAAAGCTCTAAAAACCACAAACAGGCATCATTTTGCTCGGCATGCCACATACCTCTTGCTGAGCAGGAGGTGCCAAATCTGGCACTAGCAGCAGCCAGCTTCAGTTTGCAGTTTGGTCTCTGAAGGCACCTCCAAGCTCAGTGCGGTTGGCAGCCATCTGGAACTACTTGGTGATTTTTGCCAGGTGGCCCTTGGCAGGGCACAGGCTGCAGCTGAACTTGTCCAGCAGTAGAGCCCCTCCCAGGAGATTCCAGGCCTGGCACACCTGGTGGCTGGCTTTAGACAAAGCCAGAACACTACCTGGGCTGAAACCAAGGAATATACACTAAAAGGGCAGACTGGGTCAACACCAAAGCCCTTTTAAATTCTATTGAGACTCATTTTAGGTCCAGTATATAGTCAATTTTGGTGAATGTTCCATGTACATTTCAGAAGAATGTGTATTCTGTTGTTATTGAGCAGTCTAGTCTGAAAATGCCAATCAGGTTGTTTGTTGATATTGTTCCTTTTTTTTTTTTTGAGGATTATATTGGAAATTTACTTTTTTTTATTAAAATTATTGGAGTGACATTGATTAATAAAATCAAATAAATTTCAAGTGTACAATTCAACAATAAATTATATGTATATTGTATTGTGTGTTCACCACCCAAAGTTAGATTTCCTTCCATTACTGAATATTTGATCCCTTTTACCCCTGTCTACATCCTTCTTCCCCCTTCTCTTTGGTAACCACTAATCCATTGTCTGTCATATTTGTTTGTTGCTTTCAGTTTTATATCCCACATATGAGTGAAATCATGTGGCTTTCAACTTTTTCTGCCTTATTGTGCTTAGCACGATTGTTTCAAGATACATCCATGTTGTCACAAATAGCAGTTTTTCATCTTATCTTATGGATTAGTAATAGTCCATTGTATTTATGCACCACATCTTCTTTATCCAATTATCTATCTTGGGACACTTTGGTTGCTTTCATGTCCTGGCCACTGTGAATAATGCTGCTATGAACATTAAAGGGCATTTATCTTTGCAGGTAAATGTTTTCGAATTTTTGAGTAAATACCCAGAAAAGGGATTGCTGGGTCAGATGGTAATTCTATTCTTAATTTTTTTGAGGAACTTCCATACTGTTTTCCATAGTGACTGCAACCAATTTTTTTTATGGGGGCAGAGGTGTCAAGTCTTCTTCTTGCACAGGAAATTTCTAAGTAACTTTGATTCCAAATAATCAATAAGCCATTGTAAGATATCTTAGGATAACTGTTCAGGCCCTGACAAAGACAATAATTTAAATTCACATGGAAATATGAAACAACATTAAGACACAGATGACATATAAATCTGAGAATACCCCCTCATTCTCTCCCAAAATTTTGCAAAATTTTTACTCTTGGTCGTCACCTCCAAACAATAGCTATAGTTGTAATATATGGGCTTCTTTTATTACTTGGAAAACTTTCTGATCCTCTAGAGGCTTCAATTTAGGTGTTGTTAGGCAGGATCAAAGTAGAATTTAGTGTAAGGTTAATTTTGACCCAGCACTTTAAGTAACACCCTTCTAAGGACTTCTAAGGACTCTACTTGCAGACTAGAGGAGGACCTTCTGCAGATCCCTGGAGCTTTCTGTGTAGTTATATCTTCTCTGGTCCTCTGTCTTGTTGCTATAACCATTGTGGCCTGTCTGAAACCCTGACTGTACCCTCAAATCAGAGAAACTGTCATACTCCACATATATCCTCCTTCCTGGGCTACAGTTTAGAAATTCACTTCAAGCAGTATGTTGCGGGGGGAAGATAATTGACTCATCTTGTTTATTTCCACTTTCTCAGAGATCACTGACTTGTGCTGCCTGATGTCCAATGTCTGAAAATTGTTTCATATGGATTGTTATTTTTTTAAAATTATATCAAGCCACAGGGTAAATCTGGTCTTTGAGAAGAGGTCCAGTCATATGACCTGTGGAAGGCAGAAATGAAGTGAGGAACATTTTCCTAGTATATATTCTTCACGGCCAAATAGAATTGTGGATATGTGAGGTTTTTCTGCATCTGTCTTCCATTTTACATGCTCCAGAACTCTGTATATGCAGAGGCAGTGGTAGCAGAAGCTTTCTGACTCTAGTATACTGGCCCACATGTGATTTGGTTTAAATTCAATAAACCTCTTCCTCCCTGTTACCACTGTGATTCAGTTGTGAAGTATCTTGTGTGTTAATCATGTTTTTGTTTTCTATATTCAATGATGCTATGACAACTTGAAGACCTTACCGGGCAGGGGTAGGCTGTTCCTCCTAGGGCTAGCTAATTCCTAGAGATAGCAATGTCCTGTGAGCATGTCTTTCATGTGCAGATAAACCAATCCAAATCCCATATTTCCAGCCACCTCTATTATCTATCTCTCACCTGCCAAACCAATATTTAACCAATATTTTCCCTACCCTTACCTCTAGGGCCAGGTGCCAAACAACTGGAGACCACCCTTATAGCTCATAGCTCACTAAAATTAGTCAAACCACCAAGGCCTAAATTGTGCCTTACCCTTCCTTGCCTTTCCAGCAGCCTCTGCTCTTGCTTTTCTTTTACTTCTTCTGCCTCCTGACTGACATTAGAACTGTCTCATAGGGCCCTGCATGGCATGGTGGGCCCCTTCTTTTGATAAGTATAAGTAATAAGCTCTTCTTTCAAAGGCAGTTGTCACCATGTCTGTCACTTTACCATACCTGATAAAATGAAATCCTGGTACAAATGAAGACATCCTGGGAGTCATTTCTGCAGTTCTTAGCATAGACTCTTCTCTATTCTTTTCAACAACATTGTCGTACTCTATTGCCTTATTAAATATCTTATTGCATAAAATACTCATGTTGTTTTCTCTTTCTTTACTAACTTACATGCAGCTACATGAGGGAGACTCTCATGAAAAATGTTTCCATTGTTCAGGGCTGTAACCCATAGTAATATTAAAACTTAAAGTATTAAATGCTTAATACTAAGTGAGTGAAGAGAACTGAATCTTGCCATAGAATGGATGACATAAAAGAGCAGCATCATTTAACCCAAGAAAGGCTGAAAGGCTATGGACTCAGAACTCTGTATGTACTGAGGCCAGGTTACCTGGAGTCCCCTGCATGCCAACTATGGTCCTCCCATGTGGGTTTGGACACCACGGCCCTGCCGCAATTCAGACTGTCCATGGAGCATCAAATAGAAGAGTGGCTGGGGGATACAGCTGATTATGGGGCCATATAATTATTTTTCAAATTCAAAAATAATTTTAAAAGATATGGCAGGTGAACTTAGACCACAGGCTGTAGTTTGCTGACCTTTGGTGTAGTGTCTATTTGGCAGTTGTAGCTTCCAGTGCACAGATTATCTTAAATATGAAGAGAATAAAGAACACTTCTCATTATACCTGTTTTTGATAGAAATTCTTCAAATTTTAAAATTACTCTCTGCTATAATGTTTGAATGGTAGAGTCAGGGACTGAGTCTCCTTGAGGTGGGATGCAGATGGACTTGTGAGCCGATCTTATCTATTTTGATATTCATGATTAGATCAGAATTTGTATTTATTCTGTTTTATTGGGAAAGAAAACTCAGTCAAATCAGATTTAGAAAATTTTGAGAATAGTATTGAAAGGATAAATCATGCTTTATAGAAGAATGTTATTGAAAAAAGTCTATTTAGGAACAACTGATAATGTCATAAAACTATTTTTTAAAGATTTCATTAAGATAGTTGACTTGAATGCCCTTCAATCTACTTTTAATATTTTTCACTATTTATACTCTGAAGTTAATTATGAGAACATGAAACCACTTGCAGCCCGCATTTCCCTTTTTGGTTCCAAGTATTCTTTATTTTATACTTCGTAGTATCCACAAACAATAGAAGTTCTAAATCCCATACACATGGCAATTCTCATTCATGACTCCTGTGATAACTTATTATTATTTTATTGTGGATTTATTTATTTACTTGTTTGATATCAGTTATGGAGGTTTGAATTAATTATAGTCCTAGCTCATGGCATACATATTAGCATCTTTGGTCTAGGCAAGGATTTTTTTTGTTTAACTTATTCATTTATTGCCTTTGTCCTCATTATCAATTTCCATTCCCAATTTGATACTTAGACAACCATTTTAAAATGTTAATGGATAACTTTTTGTTTATAGATGTCCTTGCAAATTGTTTTGTGTGCATGCATTTTAAACTTTCACAAATCACATTATATACATATTTATGCATCTATTTGTATGTACTATTTTATATTTTATGTATTATTTATATATCACATATATATCATACTTTTCCATAAATACTCTTTTAAGATTTATCCCTATTGCTATATGCACATCTAATTTGTTGTTTCTAATTGCTGCATAATAAGTTGTGTATCCACAGTAGAGCAACTATCACTTTTCCTCTCAAGAGACCCAAGTTGCTGCTGATACCCACAATGAAGATTCTCATACTTGCTTCCTTATGGACGTGAAAATATAACAGCACTTTAAAAAGGTAATTTTCTCAACAAATGTACTAAGTGTGTTTAAGAAAAATTAAATAATATTAAGTACCAGGGGCACAGCCATGCATTCTCCAACTCATAGTGATTAGGAGTTGAGATTTGTGTCTTTGAAGGTGTAGCACTGGGAGCACAAATGAGCTTCCATCACCAATAGATACCACCTCAAGGTGGGCTGAATTTTTCACATTTCACTTACAGACTAGGAATTAATTGACTCTCCTGCTATATAGCAGCCTTGAAAATGAACTGTGTTGGCACATAGAAGAGAAGAGACATATTTTGACAGAGGGTTAAGAAGTGGGTGCATGTCTCACTCCTCCCATCTACACAACCTCTGTTGCTACCACAACAGGGCATAGTCTTGGGGATGACAAAGGCAGATGGGATGTTTTCTTCAGGAGCAACTCATTATTCAAATAAACTAAATGTAAGGGCTCTGCGTGACATACAAATAAAAAAAAAGAAAACAACAGAAGTCCCCACCTTCAAAGGAACAATGTGTCATGACCCTGAGTGTAGCAGGATAGGAGCAGAGGCAGTATTCCTGGTTCATTATGATCATCTGTCAGGACGGATGTGTCATCTTATCTATGTTTTGGGGTGAGGGGTAGTGGGTGTTTTCCTTAACCTTCTAAACCAAATACTTTAATGCTACTATACTTGGGTCCTTTTTATTCTCTGCAAAGATACTACATGTTAGGCTTCATTGGGGCCAGGAGTTCAAATCAATATGTCTGCTAATTTCCACTAAGAGCACAACGATTTATTTGTCCTTCTAGCACATCTAGTCACCTCTTTTTTGTAGGAATATCACTCATGCTGGGTCTTTTCAGCTAAGCCTCTCCCATCCTCCCATCCTGGGTCTGTGAACCTGAAGGCCAGAACTTGTCCTCACCTTACAAAAGCACACGCAGGCCATTCAATGATATCTTAAATTAGCCATTTAGCTCCTTAATTTTCAGTGCTTTTTTTTTGTTCCAATATAAGCCTTTTAAAGTCTATACTTTTCCCTTGAAATGCCATTTCCACAAAATGGAGGCAACTTCAATAGATATTTCAACGCAGCTCTCACAATATTAGTACAGTATCCAAAAAAATCAGCATAGATATAAAAAATTTGAGTAACAAAATAAAAAACATTAATTTAGTAGACCTATATCTAATCAGCATCCAAAAATTGGGTAGTACTGGGATTCCAGTTACAATGGTAGAGTAGGTAGACAGTGTCCTTGCCTCCTCCCAAGACCACATCAAAATTACAACTAAACTACAAAGCAACCATCAATGAGAATCACCGGAAGTCTTGCTGAATAGAAGTCCTATAACTAAGGATATACAGAAGAAACTGATAGGACAGGTGGAAACACAGAATGGGCTGATTTCACACCTATGTGTGGTAGTCAAAAATCAGGATTGCTATATGAGCTGCAGAGGTCCCCACACTTAGGAGCATAGGAGCACAGGGTTCTGGCTTCACTCCGAGCTCCCTAGGCCCAGGGGCCCAGTGCCGGGATGAAAAGTCCCCACAATTTATGACTGTGAAAACCAGCAGAGATTGTTGGTGAGTGAGATGGAGGGCATCTGGGGTTCCAGGATTTCCTCTTAAAGGACCCATATGGGGACTTACTGACAGACTCCTTTGCTCTGAGCTCCAGCACTGGAGCTGCAGCTTGAAAGGTGCCAGGAACATACAGGGAGGAACCGAATTGTCTGGCTTCAGGGCAAAGGCTGGAGGGTCAGGTTTCTACCAGAGTGCTGACTGAAGCCGTTGTTCCTTTGTTGAGCACCTCCACCCCAGATGCAGACCCAGGAGGGCAACTTTTCTGAGTTTCCATTAAATTGGCTAACACTATTTGCCTAGACCTAGTGACTCCCTGAGACCTCCCACCTCACTCAACTAGTGTGCTTGCCTAACCCACTTCCAGTAGCTTTTCCATACAAATAGCCTGCTTTGGTTCATGCCGTAGACTTTCTTAAAATCTCTCAAAGGTCAAAAAACCCAGAGAAGCAGCATTCAGCCTTGGCATACCCTCTACTTCTTGCCAAGGAGCCCCAAGCCTGGCACTAGTGACAGCCAGCATCGGTTCACAGCTTATCCACTCCCAGGCACCTCCACACCCAGCATCATGGCAGTCATTTGAAGATCACTTTGTAGTTCATCTTAAGTGGCCCTGGACAGGGCACAGGCAGTGGCTGACCATGACCTGCAACAGAGCCCCTCCCAAGAGGTCCCAGAACCAATATACCCCTATAACCAGCTTCAGACCACACCAGAGCACCATCCAGCCACCTCCATAAATGACACACTCAAAGGGTAAATTGGGAAGGCACAAGAACCCTGTTAAAGCTAATCATGCTCTATAGGATCAGCCTCTGCATAACAGCTCCTCCACTGTAGTCACAGCCAGTCCTCACAACCAATCACCCTGAGGGTCAGTTTCTCCTATTGATGTGTAAATAGCAACAAAGCTAAACTACAATAGGAGAGCACACACAACCCATACAAGGAACACACCTGGAGCACCCAGCTCAGCTGACCAGGGTGACTACACCACCGGGCCCCACGGGATACCAACTGTATAAGGTTACTCTACTAAGACTGGGAGACATAGCAGCTCTACCTAACACATAGAAATAAACAGAGAGAGGCAGCCAAAATGAAGAAACAAAGAAATATGTCTGAAATGAAAGAACAGAACAAAACTCCAGAAAAATGGAGACAAGCAATCTACCAGATGCAGAGTTTAAAACACTAGTTGTAAGATGCTCAATGATCTCAGTGAGAACTTCCACAAAGAGATGTGAACCATAAAATCGGAGATAGAAAACATAAAAATGAACTAGTTTGAAATGAAGAATGTAATAACTGAAATAAGTAATACATTAGAGAGAATCAACAATAGATTAGGTGAAGCAGAGGATCACATCAGCAATTTGGATGACAAAGTAGCAGAAAACACACAATCAGAACAGCAGAAAGAAAAAAAATCTGAAAATATGAGGATAGTTCAAGGGGCTTTTGGATAATATCAAGTGTACCAACAATTGCATCCTAGGGGTAGCAGAAGGGGAAAAGTGAGAGCAAAGAATTGCAAACATATTTGAAGAAATAATGATGGAGAACTTCCTTATCTTGGCAAAGGACATAGACATACAAGCCCAGGAAGGGCAAAGAATCGCAAACAAGATAAATCCCAAAAGACCCACACCAAGACACATCAAATTTAAATGCCAAAAGTTACAAAGAAAATCTTTGTCAAAAAGAAGCAGCAAGAGAAGAGCAATTAGTTTCCTACAAGGGAGCTCTTATAAGACTGCCAGCTCATTCTCAACAGAAACTTTGCAGGCCAGAAGGATCAGCAAGAAATATTCAAAGTGATGAATAGCAAGGATCTACAAGCAAGATTACTCTACCCAGCAAAGCCATAGAGAAAGAGCTTTCCAGACAAGAAAAAGCTAAAGGAGTTCATCACTATCAAACCAGTATTACAAGAAATGTTAGAGAGACTTCTTTAAGAAGAAGAAAATGATAAAAAATGTGAATAATAAAGTGGCAATAACCACAAACTTATCTTTTTCTGTAGTGATATGCTTTGATTCCTTTATCTTTTGTGTATCTACTATAGGTTTTGTTTCATAGTTACCATGAGGCTTACAGAAAACTTCTTACAGTTTTACAGTCTATGTTAAAAAATCCACTCATAACCCTATCATAGTTTTCATGTATGTAACAAATAGCTTTTCTTTTGCTGCTTTTAAGATTCTCTTCTTGTCTTTAACTTTTGACAATTTATAATATGTCTCGATGTGGGTCTATTTGGATGTATCTTGTTTGAAAATCTCTTCAGACTCTCTGTACCTTGATGTTTGTTTTTTTCTCCCAATTATGGAAGTTTTCAGTCATTATATTTTTGAATAAGCTTTCTGCCCTTTTTTTCTATCTTTTCTCCTTCTGGTACCATTATAGTGCATACATAGGTCTACTTGACCATGTCCCATGACTTTCTTAATGTATCTTTATTCTTACTTATTTCTTTGTTCTTTATATTTCTTACCACCTCTTTTATACCTTTACATTTCTTTATTTTTTTATTGCATTTGGGCAACATCTTTCTTTTCTCTAAATCACTTTCAACTATGTCTATTATGCTATTTAATGCGCCCAGGGAGTTCATTATACCATCAATTTATTTTTAATTTCCAGATATATACCTCTGATAGTTTATTGTTATCTTGTAATTACATCCTTACTTTCTTTAAATATTTCACATAGTTATTATATATGCTCTCTCCAACAATAACATCAATTTATTCCTAGATAATTTACATATGTTGTTTCTCATTTCTCCTGACATAATGACTAGGTAATCTTTATTTGAGAACATAATTATTATTAATTTATGTGAATTTAATTGGTCTAATTTGAGAGAACTTTTATTCAGAGGATTTGCTTTTTTCTGACCACTTAGATATTTAGATTCAGAGTAGGCATTTGAGACTTAGCTTCCTACTTTCTAGCTATTTCAGGGATTAACATGCCTTTGACAAAGTTCCTATTAAAATTCGTCTCAGCAACCATTTCCTACTGTTTCTGAATCTCTAGGCTGGCTCCCTGACGTACTTGATTCCATACTGCTCAATTTCCTGTTCTTCTGGAATTAGCAGTTTGCTTTTTGCGTTTCAATTTTATGTTTCTGAAGCCCAAGTCTCTAGTGCCCATGTCTCTTTTCCTTAATCTTCTTCTGCAGGGGCTCCAGGCTCAGCTCTTGTTGGTCTTTTGCTACACATTTTGTCTGTTTGCTTTTGAGTAAGTGGAGTTAGAGATATCTTAACGTTTGTGAATCAAAGCCCAAGAATGTATGTTCCTTTTGTATTCTATTTTTTACAGTAGGACTGCTAGGCTTATGATAGAAAAATGAAATTCTAGATCCCACACCGAGTTTTAAGCATACCTACATTTTTCTTCTTTTTCACCCAATAAGATATAATTATGAGGAGAATTAGGTCAGTTATAGAAAAAATGAAGGGATTATAATTTTCTTGAAGTTTGTCAAAATTTAAACACAATAAACAATATTTCTGCTGGAATATAAAAAAATGTCAAAACTCTTTGTTCTCCAAAGTTAGATATATAAACTCATACTTATCTATGAAACTATTGAAGAAAGGTGGGTTCAAGAAAGTCCCAGATGGACTGATGGTCAGAGAGAGGAGCCTTTCATACATGACTATCAAGCAGTTGCAGTTTCTAGAGGCAATGGTGGAGTAGAAAGCCTGTTAAGACTGAGATAGATGGTGGGGACAGGCTGGAGTTATTTGAGTTCTAAAGAATCTCAAATACGTCAATAATTTACTTGGCTTAATATTTCTTTCTGGCGTCCTCCTCCTGTTTTGCTGAGAAAATGGTAGTAATGGTGTGGCTAAAAAAGCAGAAAGCAATCTCTGGTCTTATATATTCTCATGATGACTAAAAACAATGTGCTCTTCTACCACTGATCCAAAAGATGCAACAGAGGTCCAACTTTCACCAAGCTTTAGGATTAAACATTGATAAGAGCAAATAAATTAGGGTTAGACAGTAACAGCTGTGGCTCTGGAAGGACAGCTAACCAGAGATGAAGTTAATTTACAACACTGCTGCCTGAGCCAAGATTAACTTGATACTCAGAGTAATCTGAAATTACTTCCTTACTTTAGCAGCCACACATTGGAAAGACATTACATGCTCTTTGAAATAAAAACAAAATAGTTGTATGATTAAAATTCCACTGTTATCTACATACAATGTCCAGTACATCATTAAACATTGTGAAATATGTTAGGAAAATGAGACTCATAAAAAAATCACAAATCAAAAGAAACAGAACTCTAGATAACCAAGAGTTTGGAACTAGCAGAAAAGAAGTTTAAAACTTGCATTATAATACGTTGTGGCACTGCTGTGGGCTGGCTCTGTCTCTGAAGTAGAGATCACAGCTCCTCTCTAAGGGGCTTACTCTACATGACTCGTTCTCATTCCAGGTTTTGGTAACAACACTTCTCCTTGACCATTAAGGCCCAGAGGTGGTGAGAACTCTGTTGCTACTAGTTCCAACACTTAGTAAATAGTCTTTTTATAAATAAAAACCATTTCCAGCTTCAAAAGTTATATATTTATATATATAAAAATAGATGGAATGGGATACCATATGGGGAATCTCATAGAATATATGAAAAATTTAAAAATACAGAAGTCATAGAATGTGTTCTGAAAAACAAAAACATGATCTAAAATTACATCTGTGGAATGACATCAGAAGCATGATGAAGTGAGAGATGTCCCCAGATCTCTCTCCTTTGAAACAACAATAAGCAGAACATCTAAAACTCAACAAAAACACCCAACCTGCACACAAGCACGTCTGAGTTAGGGATCTGCACACGAGAGCTAACACAGGTCAGAATTGTGGGAGTTGGGTGGTAGATTGGGAGAAATGAAGAAGCTGCCTCTCACAGCTGGAGCTCCCTACAGGAGGAGGTAAAAGGGAGAAGGTGCGGTGAGTTTCCTGAACAGCCCTACCTGAGAGAGCAGTGAGCTCCATGCAGTGGCAGTGTCCAGGGATCAGGGCAGAAAGTAGAGAATTGGGGACGGCAGAGAAGCAACAGCTGATTATTACCAGCCTGGGTTACAAAATGGGAGGCTGAGCCTCAGCCTCCATCCCCCAGCCCAAAGGGCCCCTCTCCTCATATCCTCCAAACCGAACACCACAGAGCCCCAGAGGAATCTGAACAAATGCTATTGAACAAATGCTATCGCTAACACTGACAGGGACTGAGACTGAGGGTAGTGAGTGTGATTGAATATTTATAAGGGAAAAAAGACATTATTAAGACTTTATATAAAGCTAGGATCCAAGAAACTTGGATGCCACCTACTGGAAATCAAAAGGAAAACACCTTCTTAGCAACAGGCTAAAGAGAGAACTTTATATAATAATCTTTCTGGAAATAAGCAGAATACACTTCCATTAATCCCCATGTAGAGAAATAGTTTGTTAAACACTGTGAACAACCTATATGACAAGGCAGTTTAGGAAGAAAGAGAAAAATCTCCAGAAAATAAGCTTACAGACATAGAAATATGTGACTTAAATGACAGAGAATTCAAGATGGCACTTCTGAAAAAACTCAACGATCTAAAATAATTCATATTAACCATTCCAGGAATTGATAAAACAACTAGATCAGCAGAATGAGTTTTTTAGTAAAGAGATTGAAACCCTAAAAAAGAACCAAATAGAACTTCTTGGGATGAAGAACACACTAAAAGAGATGAAGAATGGAATAGCAAGGTTGGGAAATAGAGTCGACAAAATGGAGGCAAGAATCAGTGATATCAAAGACATATCAAGAAATAAATCAGAAGGTAGATGAGGTAAAAGGGGTCAAATATCTTGTGACAGAAAGAAATCTAACTATGGGCGGTGAACACACAATGCAATATACATATGCCTTACTGTTGAATTGTACACCTAAAACTTACTGGATTTCATTAACCAGTGTCACCATAATAAAAAATTAATTAATTAAAAAAAACCTAAAATATATTGCATGACCTCAATTGCATAATAAACACTGCTGAGGAATGTGTCAATGATCTTGAAGAAAGGGCAATAAGAATTCTAAAATAAACACTGAAAAAAAAATGGAAGACAAATATAACTGAACAGAGTATCTGTAACTTGTGCTATCATAATTGAATTGGTGCAGAAAAATATTTTTAGTTATAATGACCAAACACATGCAGAAGAAAATGGATAAGAATATTTACTTTCTCATTAAAAACCTATACTAGAGAATAATGGAATGTCATCTCTAAGTGCTGAGAAAAACCTTAAACTGTCAACATAAAATTTCATAGAATGCTAAATGTGTTCAGCAACAGTATCTTTCAAAAGTAAAGGGAAAATAAAAATATTTTCTGATATATGAAAACTAAGAGGTTTTGTTGCCATTAGACTTACTAAGAAATGCTATAGTAAGTCCTTCAGTATAAAGAGAAATGATACAAACTGTAAACTCAGATTTATAAGTGGAACCAAAGAGATCTGGGAATAGTAAATAAGAGGAATATTTCATAATGACAAAATAATCAATTCATTAAAAAGGCATAAAAATCCTGTTAATATACCTAATAAGAGAATTTCAAAATTCATGATGAAAAGATTGCAGAATCAAAGCAAAAATTAAACAAATCACAATCTTGATTGAAGATCTTAACACATTTTTTTTCTCAGCAATTGACAGAATATGTGAAAAAAATCATAAGGATATAGTAGATTTGAACAACACTATAATCAATAAAAAGCAATAAATAAATGAGAGAAACAGAAACTCATAGACACAGATAACAGTTTAGTGGTTACTGGAGGGAAAGGGGGAAGGGCTGGTAGATAAAAGTAAGGGAGGTCAAATATATGGTGATAAAAGAAAGTTTGACTCTGAGTGGTGAACAATGCAATATATATATACAATGTATTAACCAAAATCACCCTAATAATTATAATTAAAAAGAACATTACACCTTATAAATTCTGAATATATTTATATATATATATCCAGCACACATGACACATTTATCATCATAGACCATATTCTAGGCCAGAGAGAGTTCTCAATAAATATCAGAGGATTGAAATCACTGACATATTCTCTGATTACAATGGAATTCAATTTGGAATCAATAAAGACATCTAGAAAATATCAAAATATTTCAAAATTAAGCAGAACAATTCTAAATAAATTAATTCATGAGTTAATGAAGGAATTAAAGAGAGATTAGAAAATATGTTCAACTAAATGATAATGAAAACACAAGATATCAAACTATATGAGACGCTTCAAAAATGGTGAAAAGCAAAGTGGAACCTCCGATTTTAAATGTTTATATCAAACAACAAGGAATGTTTAAAAGCAGTGATCTATGGAAAACAGTATAGAGGTTCCTCAAAAAACTAAGAATTGATCTACCATATGATCCAGCAATCTCTCTACTGTGTATTTACCCCAAAGACTGAAAACTCATATCCAAAAAATATTTGCACACCGTTGTTCATAGCAACATTATTCACAGTGGCCAGGACATGGAAGAAACTGCAGTGTCCTACAATAGATGATTGGATAAAGAAGCTGTGGTACATATATACAATGGAATATTACTCAGCCATAAGAAGAGATGAAATACTGTCATTTGTGACAACATGGATAGACCTTTAGATAATCATACTAAGCGAAGTAAGCTAGACAGGAAAAGTTAAAAATCACATGATATCACTTATATGTGGGATATAAATCTAAAAGCAACAAATGAACAGGACAAACAAACAGAGACTCATGGACATGGACTATAGACTAGTAGTTAGGGGTGGGGAAGGAGAGGGAAGGTAGATGTAGTAAAGAAGGTCAAATATAGAAGTTTAGGGGGAGGGTAAAGTGGGTAAAGGAGATCAAATATATAGTAGCTGGACTTTGTATGCTAAACACATAATAGAATATACAGATGTCAAATTATAATGTACACCTGGAAGTTATATAATTGTATTAAACAATGTTACCCCAATAAACTTAAAAAAAATAAGTCTATGGCCATGCCACCCTGAACAAGCCTGATCTCGTCTGATCTCAGAAGCTAAGGAGGGTCAGGCCTGGTTGTACCTGATTGTACTTGGTTCTGTAGGCATAAAAAATAAAAATGAAAAAATAAGGGATTGTAAGCTGACAAGGTCCTTGCAATCTGTAAAATAGTAGTAATAATAATAGCAGTAATTTGAGCTTCCATGTTGAGTCAAGAACAAAAAAATAAGTAAACCTAACATAAATACAGAACATTAATAAAGAATAAATCGATAAACTAGATAATAAACAATAGAGAAAATTGATAGAGCTAAATGTTTGTTTTTTAAAAGATCAATAAACTGATAGATACTTAGCAAGAATGTATCTTTCTTTTTAGTAAATTTACATTTCTACACTAAAGGAGAAAAAATGATCAGTATTAAGAATAAAAGATATTACCACAGATCCTATCATAAAAAAGATAAGATAGATCCAATATGAAAAACTTTATGCCAATACACTTGAAAATGTAGATTAAAAGCAAAATGTTCTTTCAAAAAAACATTTTTAACCATGATAAGATAATAAAGAACATCTGACTACTTTGGTATTAATAAAATTTGTTAGTAATATTATAAATATTATATATAAGTATTAGATATAAAAATACAGTAAAAATATAAATAAAAAATTTAAAATAATTTGTTATTAATACCTCCTACAGAGAAAACTTCTGGTTCAGAAGGCTTATTGAATTCAAATATTTAAAGAAAATATACCAGTCTTATATAAACTCTTTGAGAAAGCAGAGAAGGCATTCATAGTACTACATGAGGCCAACATTTCCTTCCATTAAAATCTTACAAAGAAATGACAAGTAAACTATACACCAATATTTCCTATAAATGTAGACCAAATTCTTAACAAAATTTAATGAAATTTAGCAGTGAATAAAAAGGTTGTATTAGATGATGACCATGTGGTATTTATCCTAGATAAGGAAGATTTACTTAAAATTTAAAAATCAAACATTATAATTCACCATGGTAACAGAGTACAGGAGAATAATTATATTTTTATCTTAATAAAGAGAAATAAAACATTTGAAACATCCAACAACTCTTTGAGTCAAAAACTCCCAGGAAACTAGAAGTGAAAAGGCACATTCTCAATTTCATAAAGGGTGTCAACAAAAACTTACAGCTAACATCCTGCCAAATGGTGATATTCTATGCCTTTTTCTAGATTGGGAGAAAGGCAACAATATCTGTGCTCACAATTTGTATTCAACATTATAATGAATGTCACAATTTTAAGAATTAATATGGCAAAGAAGAAATTAAAGTCATAAAGACTGTAAAACCAGAAGCTCAAGTGTCTTTATTGTGGGGGACATGATAGTCTATATAACAGAGAACATTCACTCCTGTTCTATGCTCTTTTCTCAGGCCAGAGCATTCATAGTGAGTATAGCTTGTAAAGTTTGTTGGGAAAACAAATTAGTAATGTAATAAACTAATCCAAGACAAAGGAAAATCATAGAATATATTATTAGATTTGCATCAATGAGCTAAATTTTTTTTTGCTTTATCTAAATTTTAAAATAAATATGAACAGCAGCAATACCAACACAAAATAAAATTTTTGGCGTATAAAGCTGCATAAAAACATTTAGATCTGTACAAGTCAATCAGGGAAAATTGCATTTTGGTAGAAATAACGGCTACAAAAGAAAACTCTCAAAAGCAAAATCTTTACAGGTAAAATTCAACATGTAATTAGCCAATTAGTTTTTATAATGTATAATTTTTTCATATAAAAAATTGATCCTTCCGAATATACTTTTATAAAATATAAATCAAGTTGGAAAATATAAATTATTTAAATGTGGTTTTGGAATTGATTAATAAAATTAAATTGGCTTAATGGAATTTACTTGGTGTACTTTCTCATATGTACTATAATTTGGAGATTTAAGTAATTACCAAAAGCTGAAGAAATTAAGATTTTTAGATTACAAATGCAATATAGAGATCTCATGTGAGGCTGACTCTAACTATGGGAAAAATATGGGGGAAGCATCCCAGAGTCAGATAAAACCCTCCACTTACAGCAAAGTCTTACTACAAAGCTCCCGCATCAATATAGTTTACTTGCAAGGAACCAAACTGAGTTTGCCTGTTTTTCTTAAAGTGGTAGCTTAAGATAAGGGTCACAACAGATGAACAACTGTTACTGCAGGTGACTGTCCACATCAGGCACTGGGTTTTTAATTCAGAATAAAGTGAAGCTGAGCAACAAAGAATTTCACAGAAATTTCTCTGTAGAGACCATTAATGAGCTGTAACTTGTCCCTTGTGAATGTCTGTATTTTACCACTAAGTGTCACTGGGAATTAAAGTTACTGAACAGACTGGCATATCGAAGTTTTCCTATGAAAAAAAATAATTGGTTGATTTTGTGCATATATTATATATTTTATTTGCTTGCTCATAAAAACGTGCTAGCATCAGTCACCTCTTGTGTCCTGCCTCACATCTTCTCAGCCCACATTTCCCCCACTCATTGCAAAGCAACTGTTTACAGAACCTAACTTCAGCTGCGCTGTATGTGTTTTGCATTTTTGTACTAAGGTTTTTATCATGATGTGGTTCTCTCAGGGGCACTTTATCAACTACAAGTGTGGAGAATTAACACCCCATGGGACGAACCTTGACTTTAGGGGGTGTGGGTCATTGATATGGGTTTCCCTTGTATTTCTCAGGTGGCACAATTTGCATGATTCAACAGAAGGTTCTAATGGGATCAGAATCTAGTGTTCCATAGTGGTTATCATACTTATAACACACCATCGTATTGGCTTTTTCTCCCTTTTCTGTTTTACTCTTCTCAGTGTCCTAATCCTAATGCCTAGTATCATGTCCCAAAATAAAGTCTTACCTATAAAACACTCCATGTCAATATAGTTTATTTTGACTCTCCTTTTCTGTTTAAGAGTCTATTTTTTTGGAAGGAATCTGAGCATAATCCATTACCCCGATAAAGAGTATTTTCAAATTTGAAACAATAAATTTCATAGAAGAAAACATAGGTAATAAACTCACAAATCTTGGTTTTATTTCATTTATTTTATTTTATTTTTATTTATTTCAGTAAAATTTTTTTGTGTGTGAAAAATTAACGTAATTGGTTATACAGAGTTACACAGTGGGGCCATGAATTCCACCACATGACTGCATAAGATGCAGAAACACTTTTGTTTAGCTCTTTCTTATACTCTTGGTACAAAAGCCAATGGCAAAGCACTAACAAGCACCTTTTACTGAACACTTATTGCACTTTTCATATATTGTCATTCTTCTGAGCAGGCAGTATCATCTCCTATTCTGAGTAAATTGTGATTCAGAAAGGATACAGAAGACTTCTATGATTACAGTGCTAGTAAGTGATAGAGTATATTTAAAACAACATTGCATTTTAGGTAAGATTTCTCAACCAGGAAACTATTGCCATTTTTTCAGATTTATTTATTTCTATGGTGACATTGGTTAACGAAATCCGATAAGTTTCAGCTGTACACGTTAACAGTAAGGAATATATATATTTACACTGTGTGTTCAGCTCCCATAGTTAGATTTCTTTCTGTCACCACATGTTTGATCTTCTTTACCCCATTTACCACTCTTTCTCCCCTCCCCCCTACCCTCTGGTAACCACTAGTCTATTGTCCATGTCCATGAGTCTCTGTCTGTCCTGTTCATTTGTTGCTTTTAGGTTTATATCTCACATATAAGTGATATCATGTGATTTTTAACTTTTTTCTCTCTGGCTTATTTCACTTAGCATGATTGGACCTTGATTTTAGAGAGGAGTTTATAAATTTGACCTCAAAGGCAAGGGAAGTAAAAGCAAAAATAAATGAATGACACTATATCAAGCTAAAAAGCTTCTGCACAGTAAAAGAAACCATAAACAAAACAAACAGGCAACTAACTAAACAGGAAAAGATATTTGAAAACAATGCCTTTGATAAGGGTAAAATTAAAAATATATAAAGAATTCATATAATTCAACAATAGCAAAGAAATAATCCAATTAAAAAATGGACAGAGGACCTGAACAGACACTTTTCCCAAGAAGGCTTACAAATGGCTGACAGACTTATGAAAAGATACTCAACTTCACTAGCTGTTTGGGAAACTCAAATTAAAACCACAATGAGATACCATCTCGCAGCAGTTAGAATGGCCAACATTAAAAAGAAAAGGAATAAAAAGTGTTGGAGAGGTTGTGGGGAAAAACAAACCCTCATACACCACTGGTGGGAATGTAAATTGGTTATAGCACTCTGGAAAACAGTATGGTGTTTCCTAAAAAAATAAGAATAGAATTACCATACAACCAGCAATCCTTCTTCTGGGTATCTATCTCCTAAATTTGTAAACATTTATCTGTAAAGCTATATGTACCTTGATGTTCAATGCAGCATTATTCACAGTGGCCAATACATGGAAACAATTGAAATGCCCTTTCAATAGATGATTGGACAAAGAAGTGGTGGTACATATTACTCAGCCATAATATGAGATGAAATACTGTCATTTGTGACAACATGAATGAGTCTTGACATTGTCGTGCTAAGTGAAATAAGTCAGACAGAAAAAGTTGAGAATCAAATGATTTCACTCATATGGCGGGATATAAAACAGAAAGCAATAAATGAATGAGATAAAAACTCATAGACTCACACAACAGTTTAATAGTTATTAGAGGGGAAGAGGGGCATCAAGTAGGTAGATAAGGGTAAAGGGGGTCAAATAATGGTGAAGGAAGGAAATTTGACTTTGGGTAGTGAACACACAATGCAATATACATATGATGTATTATAAAATCATATACTTGAAATCTATATAATTTTATTAACCAATGTCACCCCAATAAATTTATTAAAAAAGAATATTTTCAATATCCAGAAGTCTATCTCATAGCTCAATTACCTTTTATTATTTATTCATTTTGATTAATTTATTTTTAATTTTCTAATAACAGTTGGTGCATTCAATATTTTTTTGTATTAGTTTTAGCTGTACAGAATAATGGTTAGATATTTATATATTTACAAATTGATCCTTCCAATTAGCCTAGTACCCATTTGGCACTATGCATAGTTATTACAATATTATTGACTATAGTCTTTATGCTATACTTTACATCAACTATCTTTTAAAGTTGACAAATATTCTGATCTCTATCACCATAGATTAGTTAGTTAATTTGATTGTTCATTTGTTCGTTTGTTTATTTATTTTTTCCTCTTTAATTTTCCCTACCCCCTACTTCCACCACTGACTTGTGGATGCTGCCATTTCCCCTTAAGAACTAAAGATCTCTGAAGGTAGGCGTCTCCTCCCACATGCTTGCAGCATGCACCTGGGGCCAGGTGCACCCAAGGCCTGGCGTACCCGGGGTATGGTCTGTGGCTCCACCTGGGGCATGAACTCAGGACCTTCTGCATGTAAAGCAGACGTGCTAACCACTACACTATAGAGCCACCCCACCATAGATTAGTGTCGGAGCCTGCCGACAGTCGAATCAGGGCCTCCTGTAACGAAGGACGGGAAAAGAAAAGAAGAAGAAGGGAAACACAAAGATGGGGTTGAGAGGGACGAGCTCGGAGACTCGACCCTGAGTTTATTTTCTCACATGCTTATATACACTGTTATAACAGCAACAAAGATGTTTGTTAGCTACAAATGTATACACCAAGTCAGCACATCCTGAAACTTCCCCCTCAGCCCCGGGCCGTGTTTTCAAGATTTAGCTTGTTCTACCAAAACAAGTTCCTACTTAAAGAACAACAACACCTGGCTTGGGCCAAATGGCCCCCCACAGATTAGTTTTGATTCTGTTTTTGAAGTTCATGCCACTAGAATCATGAAGTAAGTTCTATTTTGCGTCTGGCTTTTTCCATTCAACATTATTTCTGTGAGATCTATTCATGCTATGGCACTTAGCAATAGTTATTTTTCATTTTTGTGTAGTATTCTATTGTGTGAATGAATTGTTTTCATATTTTAGTTATTTTGAATAATAGTGCTTTCAACATTTTATGTATGTTTTTTGATAACATAAACATTCGTTTCTCATAAGAGTATGTATAGAAATCGAATTACTGGGTCACAGGTTGTATATTTTTTACATTTAACAGATACTGTCAAATGGGTTTTCATAGTGTTTATGAAAATTGCCTTCCATCTTCTCCACACCCTCACTCACAGTCGATATTATCAACCCTTTTTATTTTAGCCATCTGGTTTGGGTGTAGTGTACCCAATTGTTGTTGTATTTCCTTATTGACTAATGATACTTAGCATGTATTCATATGTCTATTAGTCATTTATTTTCACTCTTCGGTGAAGTACCAGTTTAAGTTTTTAGCTATTTATGTGTGTGGTGAGGGAAACATGTCAGTCTTTTTTTTTTTAATTGATTTGATTTCTTTATAATTTCTGTATACTAGTCCTTTGTTGAATATATGCATTGTAAATATCTTCTACCAGTCTCTGATTTACTTTTCACTCTTAAATTTGTACTGTGCTAGACAGGATTTTTTAGATTAAATATAACATTAATATTTTTCTTTATGACTATTGTTATTTACTCCTGTAAATTCTTTACTCCTCCAAAGTCATAAAATATTCTCCTTAATCTGTGATATTCAAATTTGTGTGAACATCAGGATCATCTGGAACTTTTTTTTTTAGGCAAGGCAACCATTGGTTGACCTCACAGATTGTAAGGACCTTGTCAGTTTACAATCCCTTATTTTTTTATCTTTTTATGTCTACAGCACCTGGTTTTCCTAGGTGGTCTCCCATCCAAGTACTAACCAGGCCCAACCCCACTTAGCTTCTGAGATCAAACGGGAGCGGGCTTGTTCATGGTGGAATGGCTGTAGTGCAACATTTTTTAAAACATATTATTAGGACCTACCTTCAGAGTTTCTAGATCTTTAGGTCAGGAAAGAGGTCCAAGATTTGCATTTCTTACAACTTCCAGATGATGCTGATTCTGGTGGTCTGTGGATCACAGTTTGAAAACTGCTTTGTCTCTGAGAAGCTTAACTATTTTACCTTTTACATTTAGACCTACAATATACCTGGACTTCATTGTTGTGTGTGCTGTGAAATAGAGGTAAAAATTTGTTTTTTTAGTGTTAATTGACTAATACCACTGATATGCAGTATCAATTGTGTTGTAATTTAAGTGCCTATATGTATATGGCTCTGTTTCTGGACATTTTATTCTTTTCCATTCTTCTGTGTGTCTGTCTGTGCCAATGCAATGTAATAAAGTAACTTAATTACTTTAGATTTATAATAAATCTTGATAACCACTGGAGTAACTCTACTGTTTTTTTTCTTTAAGTACATCTTGTAAAAGAAGAGAAAAAATATAATGTTTTTCTTTGAGCTTAATAAGAAATCAGAATTATCTATATATTTTAGAAAACAGAGATATCAATTTAAATATAAAATTAGGGCAACAATTATTAAGAAAATAATACAGGAGTTCAGACATTTTGCAAGTTAAAGGTTACTTTCAAAAGCTAAAGTAACTGTCTCTGAAGTCTAGATATTTGTAAGGCACCTCTGTTTAAAAAAACATTTGAAAGTCAAGAAGATTTTGAAAAGTAAAGAAGTAAAGTGAATAAGATTTTGAAAACTGGAACTATCCAATGTATGAGTGAAATTTGGTCTTCCTAAAATTCACATGTTGAAGCCCTAATTTCTTGTATCTCAGAACATGACTATACTTTGAGATGTCCTTTAAAGAGGTAATTAAATTAAAACCAGGCTCTTAGGGTGAGCCCTGATCCAATTTGAAGGTATCTATAGGAGGAAATTTGGACACACAGACACTAGGGATGGGTGTGCAGAGGAAAGATGACATGAACACACAGTAAGAAGATGGCCATTTACAAGCCAAAGAGAGTGGCCTTAGGAGAAACCAGACTTAACACCTTGGTTTTGGCTTCAAAAACTGTGAGAAACAAATTTTTGTTGTTTGAGTCACCCAGTCTGTGGGTAGTTATGGCAACTCTAGCAAACTAACATAACACATGTGGTGTTGGCAAAATTTTCCTCTAGTCATTAAGCAAAGAAGGAAAGTATGCAAATATATAACAGTCATTGCAATGTAATAATTATTTAGGCTGCATTTTCCGAACATTAGAGAAATTTCTTAAAATATTTTTTGTAGAGGATGCTCCTAAGGAGAATATTGAGTAAACATAAGAAAGAGTGCCTTTATCTACTTTCTATTTGATAAGAAGAGTCTTGACAAAGTAAATTGGGGAAAAAAGGAAATATTTAATGTAATCAGTACAAAAAAGAAGCATCTAACAAGGCATGTGAATTTTTATTCTTAGTATCTCGTGATTGTTAGAAGAGGTTGGAACTAATAAATATGGCCAAGAAATGTTCCCTGACTGTCCAAGAATTTTTATCAGCTTTTTATTGAAGATTTAGAATGTGATATCTTGTGCACAAGGTGTTATATGTGGTGCTCATTATGTTGCAATCACACTTTTGGTTACTTTTATAAATTTCTGAATTAAAAACCACTTGAAATATTCTCATGGATGTACAGTCTCATTGCTTAGGTCCTATCTGATTATTGCAGCCAATATTCTGGGGCTGATTGAGCAAGGCCATGTCAGCATTGCAAATATAGTTAAAACATTTAATTGAAACTTACTGGATCCCAGTAGTTTCCCTCATTAAAGAATTATCACACTCAACATCTATGGTTCATTTACATGTTTCTTTCCCTATAGTTTCAGCTTCTGTCTTTCTACTCAATCTAATCTCAGTGTTTAGCACCGCCCTTGGTATTTACTATATGTTGATTGAATTATTACTTAAGAAATAACTGAAACGTAAGAAAAAGAAAATTTGCTTTAAATTGATTTATATTCTATGTTATCAATATCTTTGAGTTGCTTTCTTTACAAAATATTGTTTTTCAAACTCAATAATTTACTTTGGAATTTTTGTCTTTCCTGAATCTAAAAAAATTATGTCTTTTTTTTTTTAAATTCTGGAAAATTCTCAGCCATTATTTCTTCATATATTTCCTCTTTTCATTGTGCATTTTTTCTTCTAATGAAATTGCTATTGGGCAAGTATTGGATTTTATTTTCATTTTTATATCTCTTAACTTCTTTTTCGTATTCCACATCTCCTTAGCTCTGTTATTTCAGGATCACACATGTAGAATATTTTTGAACTCCAATCTCAGATTCATGATTAGTACTTTTTAGAATGAGAAACAAACAAATAAATTAACATTCAGAGACTATAGAGATAGACAAGCTTCTTCCTCTGTACAAATAGGTGGATTTTTTTCTAGTTCACCTTGTCCCTGAGATGAGGGTGTAGCAGAAGATTTAGTTCCAACTTTCATTTTGTTTGTATGTTTGGTCCCAAGGCCTTATCTCCTGATCCAAGTAACCATGATAGCCAAACCCCAGGAACCTGCACAATGCCTTGGATATCTAACATCAGATCCTCTTTGACTCTACGTTCCCATTTTTTTTTGTTGTTCCTTTATTTCATTCTGAATGTAGTTCTGCATTAAAAAATAATTAAAATACATTCTTTTAATCTTGTATTTCTGGGTGTTTGTATTATATGTTTTTTCAAGTTATGTCGTATGTCATCTTGCCAGAAATCTGTAACTATGTTTTATATATTACACACAGGAACTTAAAGGTCATGTAATAAAACAATGCTTTAGGTTTAAAAGTGAGTTGAGTGGAAAGACTGAGATTAAATTGAATGGATAGGGAGTATAAAAAAATGGAGAGGAGTCCTGGGAGCTGAGATGGAGGCCAAATGGAAATGACTGCTAAGACATGGAGGAGTGAGAAAGAAGGAGGGAGAAGCAGAGTGGGAGAAGGAGAAGAACACATGAGTGGGAAGGAATGGGAGCTCAGTAAGATACATAGAATGTTAGAGTCAAAAGTAATAGTATTAGAAAACATTTATTTTTTTCAACCCAGTTATTTTACAGATAAGGAGACTGAGGCCACAATACTGATATAATTTTCTAATTCACTGCATCCAGCTGGTGTCTCATCCAGGAATTCATCTTGACTTTTAGTCCTAAAATACTTTTAGTGCAAGAGATTTGCATAGGAAGGTGAAAAGCACTCATCAGGTGCATAAAGTGATGTTGGAAGCCAGGAAGGTGAGAAAATAACTTGAAGTCTAGTGGTAGGGACAATCAAAGCTCAGCAAAAGGCATGGTTATAGAAGGCAGTGAATCTCTTTAGCAGAGAAGCTGAGGTTTCTGATGGTGGGAAGTGGGTGTCAGATGAGTGTGTGAGACTGTGTGGGAGGGGAGCTTACATCTGGGTTCTAAGGAGAGCTTTACAGGCGAGAAATTCGAGAGCAGTGATAGTATTTAGGAAGGACCACAAAACAGCAGTTAAAAAGAATGTGAACATGCTTGTAGCCTAAGCGTCAATGAATCAAGCGAGGGATTTCCAGAGGATTTGGTGACATGTGAAAGAATGTTGGACTATTCTGTAGACTAGCTGGGATATCCTGTCTGGTCAAGTTCTAATCAGGATATCTCTAACCCATCCCAGTTTTCTTCTCTGGGGTTTCCCGTGGTTAGAGAACATAGGATTATCAGTGACTTATATAGCCATCTCCTTCTCTCCCAATTCTTTATTCACATGCCCTGGTTACCTCCTCTGCCCCCATTTTATCTCTTGATTTTTGCCTTTAGATCTGCTCTTTCTCAGCAATCCCAGTTCTCAAGGTTTCTCAGCCAGTTCCTGAGAAGCCACTCCTCTTTCTCCTTCTGCAGATCTTGTCCTTTATCCACCATAGCTGAGTGTTTGCTCAGGAGTGGAACTGGCTGGGAAAGCTGAAATCTGCAGTAGGACCATGATTCAAGTACCAGCAGCTTCCTGCATATATTGGGATCAGCTCAGTCCAAAGGAGCAGAGCTGAAGAAAATTGTGGCTTTGTTCCACTTCTCTTTCCAATCCTTCATTTTTTTTCTCTTCCCATTCTTCCAGTTTGATTTCTCTCTCCTCTTGAATCTCCTATGCCTCTGGGTGTTTCTGACCAGCTCTCAACCCTTTAGTATCAGAACTCCATTCCTTATGTAGTTATTATCTCTCTTTCTTCTCCTTAATACCCAAACCTAAACTGCCTCCTTCTTATTTCCCCCACTCTACATGCAAGGGTATAAGCAATAGTAGCTACATAATTTTGGGGGTCCAATGCAAAATGTGGGGCCTCATATTTCAAAAGCAGGAAAAACTCCTTTTTAGAAGTATTGAAATGTTGAAATTTTTCAAAGTGACAATCAGAAGCATGGTGGAGTGAGAGATGTCCCCAGATCTCTCCACTTGAAATGAGAATGAGTTGAACATTTAAAACTCAACAAATAATACAACACCTGCACATCAATACGTCTGAGAGAGTTATTTGCAAATAAGAGCTACCACACACATGAAAAAATAGATTAGCAGAATGAGAATTTTAGCAAAAAGATTAGAACCCTAATAAAAAAAAAAGCAATAGAACTTCTGGAGATTAAGATCACACTAGAAGAGATAAAGAATAAAATAGCAAGCTTGGGAAATAGAGTTGACTAAAGGGAAGAATGGATCAGTGATATCAAAGACAAAAATCTAGAGATAAATCAGAAGGAAAAGGAGAGACTAAAGAATGAAAATTAAAGCAAAAGAAATACAAGAACTAGCTCATACAGTCAGGAAAAGAAAGATAAACATAAAATATATTTTCCCATTTTGATGGTTGTCTCTATACTTTGTTGACGATTTCTTTTGCTGAGCAGAAGCTTTTTAGTTTGATGTAGTCCCATTCATGTATTTTAACTTTTACTTTCCTTGCTTTGAGGTCAAATTCATAAAATCCTCTATAAGTCCAAGGTCCTTGAATTTAGTTCCTACGTTTTCTTCTATGCATTTTATTGTTTCAGGTCTTATATTCAGGTCTTTAATCTATTTTGAGTTAATTTTGGTGTGTGATGATAGACAACAGTCTAGTTTTATTCTTTTGCAGGTGGCTTTCCAGTTTTCCCAGCACCATTTATTGAAGAGACTTTTCTTTCTACACTGTATATTTGTGGCTTTTTTGTCAAAAATTATTTGTCCATATAAATATGGGTTTACTTCAGGACTCTTGATTCTATTCCACTGGTCTATGTGTCTCTTTTTCTGCCAATATCATACAGTTTTGATTACTTTTGCTTTGCACTATAATTAGAAGTCAGTAGAGTGAAGCCTCCAGCTTTATTCTTTTTTCTCAGGGTGGCTTTGGCAATTAGGGGTCTTTTGTGTTTCCATACAAATCTCATGATATTTTGTTCTATTTCTTTAAAAAAAAAAGCCAAGGGGATTTTGATGTGGATTGCATTAAATCTGTATAATGCTTTAGGTAATAAGGTCATTTTAACTATGTTGATTCTTCCAATCCAAGAATACGAAATATCTTTTCATTTCTTTGTATCTTCTTCAATTTCTTTTAATACAGTCTTGTAGTTTTCATTATTATGTCCTTCACATGTTTTGTTAAATTTATTCCTAGGTATTTTATTCCTTTTGTTGCAATTACAAAAGGAATTATTTTTTCCACTTATTTTTTTGACACTTTATTATTAGAGTATAGGAATGTTACATATTTTTGAACGTTGATTTTGTATCCAGAAACTTTACTGTATTTGCTTATTGTTTCTAGTAGTGTTCTTGTGGAGTCTTTAGAATTTTCTATATAGAGAATCATGTCGTCTGTAAATAGTGACAGTCTGTCTTCTTCGTTTCCTATTTGGATGCCTTTTATATCTTTCTCTTGCCTGATTGCACTCTCTAGGACCACCAGTGTTATATTGAATAAGAGTGGCGATAGTGGACAGCCTTGCCTTGTTTCTGATCTTAGAGGGAAAGTTTTTAGTTTTTTACCATTAAGTATATGTTGGCTGAGGGTTTGTCATATATGGCCTTTATTATGTTAAGGTACTTTTTTTCTATACCGATTTTGTTAAGTATTTGATCATAAATGGATGTCGCATCTTGTCGAAGGCTTTTTCTGCATCTATTGATATGATCATATGATTCTTATTTTTTAATTTGTTTATGTGGTATATCACATTAATCAATTTGCGTGTGTTGAACCATCCTGGTTCCTCTGGGCTGAAGCCCTCTTGATTGTGGTGTATAATCCTTTAAATATGTTGCTGTATTCGGTTCGCTAGTATCTCATTTAGGATTTTTGCGTCTGTGTTCATCAGAGATCTTGGTCTGTAGTTTCCTTTTTTTTGCGTTATCTTCACCGGATTTTGGTATCAGGGTGATATTGGCCTCATAAAATGAGTTGGGAAGTATTGCCTCCTCATCAATTTTTTGGAAGAGTTTGAGGAGAATAGGTATTAAATCTTCTTTGAATGTTTGGTAAACTTCACTGGTGAAGCCATGTGGTCCTGAACTTTTACTTTTTTGGTAGGTTTTTGATTGTTTCATTTTTCATACTGCTGATCAGTCTATTTAGATTTTCCAATTCTTCTTGATTCAGTCTAGGAAGGTTGTATTTTTCTAAGTACTGGTCTATTTCTTCTAGGTTATTAAATTTGGTGTTATATACTTTTTCATAGTATTCTTGCATGATCCTTTGTGTTTCTGCAATATCAGTTGTCATTTCTCCTCGTTCATCCCTGATTTTGTTTATTTATGTCCTTTCTCTTTTTTCTTTAGTGTCTATCCAGGGGTTAGTCAATTTTATTAACCTTTTCAAAGAACCAGCTCTTTGTTGCATTCATTTTTTCTATTTTTTTTGTTTGTTTGTTTTCAATTTTATTTATTTCTGCTCTAATTTTGATTATTTCTTCTCTCTGCTGACTTTAGGCTTAACATGTTCTTCCTTTTCTAGTTTTTTAAGATAAAGCATTATGTTGTTTATTTGGGCTCATTTTTGTTTTTTGAGATAGGCCTGTAATGATATGAAATTTCCTTTTATGACTGCTTTTGTCATGTCCCAAAAGTTTTGATATGTTAAACTATCATTATCATTTGTTTCTATGTATCTTTCGATCTCTTTTTTTAATTCTTCTCTGATTCAGTCATTCTTCAATAGCATGTTGTTTAATCTCCACATATTTGTGTTTCTTCCTGCTTTCTTTCTGCAGTTGATCTTTAGTTTCAAGGCATTATGATCAGAGAATGTTGTTGGTATGATTTCAACCCTCTTATATTTGTCGAGGCTATCTCTGTGTCCTAGTATGTGATTGATTCTTGAGAATGTTCCATGTGCATTTGAGAAGAATGTACAAGCAGCTGTTTTGAGATGAAAGGCTCTGTCAATGTCAATTATGTCCAGTTGGTCTAATGTGTCATTTCGAGATGTTATTTCATTATTGATTTTCTGTGTGGACGATCTGTCCATATCTGACAGTGGGATATTTAGGTCCCCTACTACTATAGTGTTTTGGTCTGTTTCTCTTTTTAGTTCTGTTAGTAATGGTGTTACATATTTTGGGGCTCCCTGATTGGGAACATAGATATTAATAAGTGTTATGTCTTCTTGATGCATGATTCCCTTTATCATTATGAGGTGTTCCTCAGGATCTTTCTTTCCCTTTTTTAAATTTTGAAGTCTATTTCATTTGATATTAGTACCGCTACTCCTGCTTTTCTCTGAATGCCATTTGCTTGAAATATTATTTTTCACCCTTTCACTTTGTGTCTGTATTTGTCTTTGGAACTGGGATGTGTCTCCTGGAGGCAGCATATGGTTAGATTTTGTTTTTTGATCCAGTCTGCAACTCTGTGCCTTTTTATTGGTGAGTTCAGTCCATTTACGTTTAGGGTGATTATTGAAATATGAGGTCTTATAGCCATTTTATGTTTTGCTTTCTGGTAGCTCTATTTTCCATTGCTTCCTTGTCCTTGTGTTTCTGTTTTTGTTTTTTGTTTTTTTTTTTTTTTTGGTTGGCTTCTATGGGTTTTCCCTTTGGTCCTTCTTTTTTATGTTATATGCTTCAGTTCTGAATCTTTACGAATATGTAAAGGATAAGTTGTATATATAAAGTCGTACCTTTTTTTCTGCACGTGCCTTATCTCTATTCCCCTTTGAGAATTTGGATCTTTGCATCTTCCCCTTTTTAGTCATTGTAGTCTCAATTTGTCCTTATGTATGCTGACCATTCATTACTATCTTGCTATAGCAATTCTCTTATTATTATTTAAGCTTATAATGTCCTGTTCTTAGTAAGATTGTAATCCTCTGCTTCTATTTGTCTGATATTCACTTTACTCCTATTTTTTTCATCATTTTATTTTAGGTGAGCTGACCCCTTTCAGTATTTCTTGTAGTACAGGCCTCATAGTGAAGAATTCCCTAAAATTTTATATATTTGGAAAGGTCTTTAATTTCTCCTTCATATCTAAAGGAGAGCTAGCAGAATAGATTATTCTAGGCTGGTAGTTTCTTTCACTTAATATTTTAAATATTGATTCCATTCCTTTCTGGCTTGTAAGGTCTGTACTGAGAAGTCTAATGATAATCTAATGGGTTTTCCTTTATACGTTCCCATTTTCTTCTCCCTGGCTGTCCTGAGAATTCTGTCTTTGTTGTTGATTTTTGATAACTTTAATACAATATGTCTTGGTGAAGGCTTTTTTTTTTTTGGTTGCAATAATTGAGTGTTCTGTTGTCTTCCTGAATTCCAAATTCCAGCTCATTTCTTAGATTTGGGAAATTCTCATTCACTATTTGTCTGAAAATGCTTTCTAGTCCCTGCTCCTTTTCCTCACCTTTGAGAATGCTCATTATTCTTCTGTTTCCTCTCCTGATGATAACAGATAGTTCTTGTATTTCTCTTTCATTAGTTTTTATTCTTTGTTTTCTCTTTTTTTTCTTCTGATTTATTTCTAAATTTCTGTCTTCGATACCACTGATCCCTTCCTCCACTTGTTTGACTCTATTTCCCACTCCTGTTATTTCATTTTTCAACTCTTACAGTCTGTTTTTTATTTCCAGAAGATCAATTCTGTCGTTTTTTTTTGAGAGTTTCAATCTCCTTGCTAAAGAACTCATTCTGCTCATCTAGGTGTTTTTTCAATTTCTAATATCATTGATATGACTCATTTTGGAACTACTGAGTTTTTTCAGAAGTACCATCCTGAATTCTCAGTCATTTAAGTCGCATACATCTCTGTCTGTAGGTTTATTTTCTGGAGATTTTTCTTTTTCTTTCTGAGATGCCTTGTCACCTTGGTTGTTCATGGTGTTTAATGGACTATTTCTCTGCCTGGGCATTAATAGAAGTGTATTCAGCTTTCTTCTAGAAAGATTTATCATAGGAAGGTCTCTCTTTAGCCTGCTGCAAAGATGGCACTTTTCTTTTGGTTTCCAGTAGATGGCATCTAAGCCTCTTGGATCCTAGGTTTATTTAAAGCTTTAATAATGCCTTTTAATTTTCTTGTAGATATTTAATCATATGCACTACCCTCAATTTCAATCCCTGTCAGTGTTTGCAACAGTTTCGGTAGCATTTGCTCAGATTCCCCTGGGTGTCCCCGGCTTTCTGTCTCAGAGTGTATGTGGGGAGGAGCCCTCTGAGTTGGGAGTGAGGGGTTATGGTTCAGCGTTGGTTTTGCAACCATGGCTGGTCAAAATTAACAGTATTTCTATGCCATCCCGCTTCTCTGTTTTCTACATGATGACTGGGCTCTGCCACTCACCATGTGGAGCTCACAGCACTCCCGGGCAGTGCTGTTCAGGGAACCTACCACACCTTCTCCCTTCCCTCTCCTCCTAAAGGGAGGTCTTGGGGCTGCATAAGGTAGCGTCTTTATTTCTCCCATTCCTCTGCCTGACACCGAAGTTCTGACCTGTGGTAGCTCTTGTGTGCAGATCCCATGCTCAGATTTGCTGGTGTGCAGTTTGGGTATTTTTTTGTTGTTGAGTTTTAGGTATTTAGCTTACTGTTGTTTCATGGGGATAGATCTGGGGATGTCTCTCACTTTGCCATGTTTCTCCAAACCTCAGTAACTTTTTTTTTATCATGTCTTACTCCTAGATATAAGCCACCTTCTGAACTGAGCACCTCATTGTAAGCTGGGTATAACCTTAAGCAAAGAGATTTTGGACAAACAAGCCAAACATAGGGCAAGAAATACTGATTGTCAAGATCCTTTTGAGAACTACAAATCTAGAGGAAGAAGAGGAAGAGGACACCTATCCTTTAGTTACAGAAACTTGCTATCTCCCTTAATCTTTACAACTTTGAGATGAACAAATCACTATACCTGTTTTACATAATAGAACATTAAGTCACCACAAAGAAAAGTTCTTATTCAAGGCCACACAATTACACATATAAATAAACTAGACACTCTTTTGACTTAAGTAATTAATGGCACATTTGGCCCAAATGTGTATGTACATGAAAAATGTTCTAATTATAAACTCTTAAGAAACTCATGGATAAGAACACTAGACTAGTGGTTACCAGAGGTAGGAGGAAGGGTGATATAGATTGTGTAAAAGGGGTCCAATATGTGGTGACAGAAAGAAGTCTAACTGTGGGTGGCGAACATAAAATGCAAAATACATATGACTTACTGTTTACTAGTACACTTGAAACTTACTGGATTTTGTTAACCAATGTCACTATAATAATAATAAAAAAGAAATATTGAACTTTTTCATTTCTTTTGATCTCTCTCTCTCTTTCTCTCCCCTCCCCTTCCCTCTGTCTTACAACCTGTCCTGATGTTTTGTTGTTATCGTTATAGTTATTTTGTTATTGTTTGTTTGAATTTGCTAATGTTGCTCTCCTTTAGGCACAGGAACTCATAAGGAAAGTATAGACCTTCTTGTGTTCCTGAGGCTCCACTCCTCTTGATTTGAGTGTGCAGTTAGCTATTTTTGGTCAAAATGCAGATATCTTGATCTGGGAAAAAAAGTATAGATGATAGAGGCTTTGTACATCCCTATTGTGACCAAATCAAAGTTGTGTCAGAAACTGGGAGCAAACAGCAAAAAAAGTTGACTGGTAAAGAGATGAACAAAAGCACTATGACTATTGAGAGAAATAATCTACTTGCAACAGTAAAAGGTAGGAGGCAACAAAGATGTGAGTTTGCCACATCTGCAGTGGCTGAATGGGACAGAGGCTATGGCTGCGGCAGGTGGCAGCTGCAGATGTTGTGTCTGCAAGTAGACTTTTGTGGTGAAGGACCTACTTACTCTGAGCATAAGTGCTGAGTTGGCTGCCCAGGAGGCACCAGGGACTTTAGGGGGACACAGAGTTGTCAGAGTGTGGGCCAGAGGTGAGGCTTTTTCTCTGGCAGAGTGCTGCAGGTATCCATTGTTCCTCTGGCGAACCATACCCTCACCCAATGTTCTGAATCAGCACCACCATTATTGAAACTTTATCAAACTGGATAACAGAGGTCTCTCTGCCAAAAAGATTTTCTGAAACTCCACCTCTCCCAACTCATAGACCCTCCCAAATCACACCAGTTGTGTTCTCTAGGAGTCAGGTACTCCTTCCTGAGCAGCGCCAAGACTCACACTAGTGGCAGCTGATCTTGGGTTCTGGCATGGTTTCTTGAGGCAGCTATGAGCACAGCATCTATGGGTTGCTAACTGAATCTTAACAGGTGGCCCTAGAGGGGCACAGGCTGGAGCTAAATTTGGCCTGTAGCTGAATCCTTCTCAGGACTGTGCCACTGGACCCCTACTACACAAAGCAAAGCTAATAAGTCTGAGAGACTTAGGAGCTTTGCTTACTATATAGAAACAGGTACGGAAAGGCAGCCCAAATGGGAAGGTAAAGACAAGAAACCATGTGAGATAACAGAACAAAGATCCAGGAATAATGAGTCAAACAATTTAACAGATTCAGAATTCAAAACACTGGTTATAAAGATGCTCAATGAACTCAGGGGAAGTGTAGATGAATTCAGTGAGAATGTTCACGAAAGATAAAAACTCTAAAAATGGAAATGGAAATTATAAAAGGGAACCAGTCAGAAATGAAGAACACATTATCTGAGATGAAGAGGATATTAGAGAGAATTAACAGAGTGGATAAAAAAAAGGATTGAACCACCGATATAGAGGAAAGGGAAGGCAAGGACACTCAATCAGAACAGCAAGAAAAAAGAAGCCAAGACTATAATAATAATTTAAGGAGCCTACGGGACATTATGAAATTTAAAAATATTCATGTTGTAGGTGTACCTGAAGGAAAACAGATATTGAAGAGAAATAATGTTGGAAAAATTCCCTCACCTGGTGAAGGAAATAGACATACAATCCCAGGAATCTCAGAGAGTTTCAAACAAGATGAAACCAGAGTCCCACACCAAGACACATCATAATTAAAATGCCAAAGGTAAATATAAAGAGACAATCTTAAAAGCAGCAAGACAAAAGCAGTTAGTTACCTACAAGGGAGCATTCATTAGACTGGCAGCTGATGTCTCAAAAGAAACTATGCAGGACAAGAAGGCTTGGCATGAAATATTCGATGTGATGAAAACCCAGGATTTACACCCAAGAATACTTTATCCAGCAAAGCTATCATTTAGAGTTGAAGGACAAAGAGCTTTCCAGATAAAAATAAGCTAAAGGAATTTATCAACACCAAGCCAGTATTACAGGAAATGTTGGAAGAATTTTTTAAGAAGAAAAAATGTGTATCACAAACAATAAAGAATGGTTATAATTACATTTCTATCAACAAGTACCTCAATGGGAAAGAATTAAGTTCCAATCAAAAGGTAGAGTGGCTGAATGGATAAAAAAACAAGACCCCTACTAATGCTGTCTACGAGAGACTCACTTCAGATTAAAAGACAGACACAGACTAAAAGGAAGGGGTTGGAAAAAGGTATTGTCTTGATGGATCTAGAGGATATTGCATTGAATGAAATGGGTCGGATAGAGAAAAACAAATATCGCACGATTTTATGTACATGTGGAATCTAAAGAATAAAATCATCATCATCAACAACAAAAGCAGAAGTAAAACTCATAGATACAGAGAATATTTTGAGGGCTAGTAGACAGGAGGGGTTTGAGGCAGATGATGAGTCAAAGAAAAAGGGATTAAGAGGTACAAATGGATAGTTGCACAATAGATATGGAGATGTTGAGTGTAACATGGGGAAGATGGTTAATAATGTTGTAATAAATATGTAAAGGGGAAGAAGGGTACTAGATTTACTGGAGTGATTGCTTTGCCAGTTATGTGGATCCATGATCACTGCTGTACAACTGAAACTGGTATATTACGGGATGCCAACTGTAATTGAAAAAGAACTCATTGAATTGTGCAATGTAAATATGAGCAACTAAATGTCTATTATGTTTTAATAAAGCTTGAAAAAATGCAGATGTCTTCTGTAGAATAATAGACACTGAGGTAAATTATATATATATTTTATTCTTGGTCTGGAAAATGGGCATGCCTTTTCATTGGTTAGGCATTGAAATTGGGAATTTGAATCAATCTAATCAGGATTTAATTAGGTTTGTGTTTTGTTGTTTGTGTTTCAACAGTCTGCAAATTTTTCTAGCATTACTCTGTTTGTAGGGTGGGGCTGTTTGCCTGAGTGTTTTTGTTAAAGTCTGCTTCTCTTTCAGGTTTCGGTATTTCCTTTATGATGTGCCTCAAGAAGATTTATCTCCATGCTCTTGCCCCTCTTACTGTAATAGACTGCTCTTGTTACTAAATGCTTGTTAACCTGCTTGGGAGAAGGAGAAGGGGCACTATCTTTCCTCTGGTTTAATCTCATTTTTAGGCAGGTGCTTTGTGTTTTAGTTTTGGGGATCAAGTCTTGGAAGCAGTCCTGCTTTTTTCTCAGCACTTTGGAACCTCTAATAGTCTAGATCTTGGAGTTTTACTGTCTGTTTCCAAATTTTCCTCTTCCGCCAGCTGCAGTGCACCTTTACTTGTGTTCTGAAAGCAATAGAGCTTTCTGCCCTCCCCCACCAGGTTGAGAGGTTTTCAAAGAAAGATCTGATTGGGATTGCCTGCCAGTCCTGTGCAATTTCTCCTGTCATACTTCAGGCTTGAAAAGGAGAATGCTTTTTCTGGTCTCTATCTTTGATTTCAATCTTTCAGGAGCCTTTGGAAAAATACTATAAATATAAGTGAATTTTCCATATCTGAGATTCTCAGTTGTTCTATATACTCATATAGCCTTTAGTAATTTGTTACTGCTGTGTAGCAGGAGAGAATTCCCCCTACCCTACCCTTGTTTAGTTCTTATGGCTTTGACTAGTTATAAAATCATGAAATTGACACAGGACTAGATTAACAGGAGAAAAAAAACAATTTAATACGTGTGTAGGGGAGAATCATAATATGATACTCAGATCATAAAATTAGGCTCAAAGAAGTTATTGAACAAGGCACCTTTTTTATACTTTTTAGAGAAAAAAAAAACAATACATTTGTGAGAAATTGACAGGACAAAAAAAGTGCTCATCAGAAAGGATATTTGTTATGGAGTAATCTAAATGAAGTTTGGGTTTAGGTAGTAAATTAGTAAAGGTGTTACAAGATTTGTTTATACTTGCTTTTTCAACTCTAGATTTTGTAATTCTTGTGATAGGTTATCTCTCAGTCCTTCAGGTGTAGGAAGGGCACCTATCATGGAGATTTATTTTTTGCTTTTAGGAAGACAAAGGAGAATCAGAGAGTTTTTCCTGCTCTTGCTGCTTTTCAAGTGATTTTAGTTCAAAATAATCAATATGCCATTATGGACTATCATAGGGCAGCCTACCCTGGGCCTTGACATTAATTTTAGCTGAATTATTCTTACTGGCTTACATAGCATCTGACATCTGTTACAAGTAAGCAAGTGTTTGCACCCCCTATTTTCTTGAAGTAATCTGTTTGTTCTTATATTTTGAGTGAATTGGTTGCCTGGATACTTTAGCTTTCCAATGGATTCAAGGAAAGTTGTGATTTTGTTTATTCAGGCTTTTATAATTGCAAGTATAAAAGTGAAGCTCTTGCTAGCTTTCTGTGTTCTAATTGTGAAAAGTGGAGCCATTTTAAAATAGAAGCAGAACAGTCATTCAAGAGGACCTGCCTTTCACATATTGTTCCTTGAAACTGGCGTATTTGAAAAGGCCAGATTGCCACGTTGCAAATGGCACGCCACGATCATAGAGGAGTTAGCACTCTGCATTGTGAAATAGGCCAGATCTTCAGACTGGCCAAACCAACATTGCTCCAAACAATTGTTTGCAAGCTAACACTTCTATTCTGATTACGAAGACTAATTATTATGGACTCTGTTGATGCAAGTGTAAGGTAAATGCTTGACACACTGAGAGAAATTTTAAAAGCAAGCCTTTATTGGGAGAGGGCTCCTGGGTGAGGTTCTCTGGTCCAGAGAGGAGAGGGGCTAGAGAAGTCACGCCCTGGGGTGGGAGAGCATAATTTTTTATGGGGTTATGTGGGAATAGGGTATAGAATGGGGAATGTTAATTAAATGTTAGTTGAGCATCCGGATTAGGGTGGTGGCGCTAGGGCTTTAGGGTGGGCCCTTATCAGTTGGGCATTCTGGACTTCGGCTGGAAGGTGTAGATTCCAATATTAAGCTGGGAAGTCTCCAGGCACGCATCCGGCTGGCCCTTCCCCCACCAACCTAACATTCCGACCTCTTTGGTATAGGAGCGCCGAGTCAAATCTGGCTACTTCCTGCTGACCAGGGGCGAAGAGGTTGGGGGTCTGAGGCCAGGACTTCGGTGGGGAGGCGAGCATATGGATGTAAAAGTAGCAGGTTGACTGTGATCCGGGAGACTTTGCGGATGCGTTCCCACTACCTGGAGTGTTACCCTGGGCTCAGCGAGAGTGAGTGGGGTTCCCGAGTCTGGGCCTCATCAGTCATCAGCTAACCTGAGAAGTTCCAGTGACAGTGTTGCCTGACTGGATGATCCCCCGTGTGGAGGCACCTACAATGATCTGGTCACTGGGCAATCAGATTTCCAGTGGCCCGTCTGCCTGCAGATCGGGCAGGGCTGCACAAGAGCCCATGGGTTAGGGCATTGATGGGCCCAGTGGCCTTCATGGCTGTATTTGAAGCATGCCCCGGAGGGGGTTGATTTTGGGTTGACCCCAGCTCCTCGGCCCCTGGGGCCCACCGGCCTCAAGACAGCTACCAAGGCCTGGGTTTGGAGTACCACCTGCTGGTGGAGATGAGCCTGGGGGCAAGTTTCAGTCATCTCCTTTTGAGCATTGAAAACTTTAAAGGCCATTTTCACCAATTCCTGTATAGGGGTTTGAGGGCCATCCTCAGACTTCTTTAACTTCTTTCTGATATCTGGGGCTGATTGGGTAATAAAGTGGGTGGCTAGTACCATTGCGCCCGCTAGGGAAGTTGGATCTAGATGGGTATATTGAGTAAGGGCCTCGGTGAGGTGATTGAGAAAGAGAGCTGGATTTTCGTCGGCCCCCTGGTTTAATTCCCAAAGTTTATCAAAGTTAACTACATTGTTGGAGACAGTGTGCATGCCATTGAGGATGCAGTGTAGCATTAAGTCACATTGCCGGTGGCCATCTTGCCCAGCTTGGTATTCCCATCCTGGGTCAGCTCCCAGGACCGCCTGAGGTCCAATGGGCATGGTGGTGTCTGTGAGGTGAATTTGGTCAGCATAGGCCCTGGCAGCGGTGAGGATGCTATCTTTCTCTTCAGGTGTGAGGGTAGGGGCCTGGATGACAAACACATCATGCCAGATTAGATGCCTGAGTGAAATATCAAAATTCTTTGATGTAATTAGTGTGGTTAGAAGAAAAAGACTCTAATTGCTTTTCTATTTGAGAGAGATCTTGTAAAGAAAAAAGAACATGAATTTGGACGACACCTTCAGCTCTGGAGACTGCTAGAAGAGGGAAGATGAGATCAGAGTTGGGGGCAGAGGCAGAGCGAGAGTGGGAGGCGGTGGGGTAGGCTGGAGTGGAGAGGGAGAAAGGATTTCTGGAGGGTTGTTGAGAGGAGAGGCAGATGAGTCGGTTGCAGCCTCGCTTTCTGTGTCAGGGGTCAGTGAGGCTTAGGATCAGCCTCCCAAGCTAAGAGGACCTGAGCAATGGAGCATTGAGAGCAGAGGGAGGGATGGGAGCATAGATCCCAAAAGATTTGCACATATGGGATTTCAGCCCACTTTTCTGTCCTATGACAGTAAGTATCTAGATCTGTCAGAGTTTGGAAGTTAAAAGTACCTTCAGCAGGCCACTTAGACTGATTATCTAATAGATATCTAGGCCAGGTGACGGTAGAGTAAAAGATCAGTCTTTTACATCTCAAATCCTGATCAAGGCCTAGATGACTAAAATTTGTTAAGAGACACCCAAGTGGAGTTTTGGGGTCTGGTTTCGAATTAGAAGCTCCCATGGTCTCAGCCATCTAGACAGGTGAAACCAGAGATCAGGCGTCCCCGAGACTCTGATTTAACCCAGTGGCAGAAAGGACCATGGGAAGTTAGAGACGTGTCTCATAACTTTACTAGGTTGGGAGTCAAATATGATGAAGGGGTGACCCTGACGCGGACAGGGGTCCTGGCGGGCCAGGCCTGGAGAGGGTGGGGAGACCAAAAGGGAACTTACCCCATCTGACAGTAGGAGGTGGGCAGCGAAGTTCCTGGAAGAAGAGGGTGGAGAGGCCCCTCAAGGCTGGGAGGCCAAGGGACACAATCTCTCCCCAGGTTTCGGCACCAAATGTAAGGTTAATGCGTGACATGTTGAGAGAAGTTTTAAAAACAAGACTTTATTGGGAGAGGGTTCCCGGGCAAGGTTCTTTAGTCCAGAGAGGAGAGGGGCTAGAGAAGTCACTCCCTGGCACAGGAGGGCGTAGTTTTTTATGGGGTTATGTAGGGGCAGGGTATAGAGTGGGGAATGTTAATTAAATGTTAGTTGGGCATCTGGATTAGGGTGGTGGCACCAGGGCTTTAGGGTGGGCCCTTATCAGTTGGGCATTCTGGACTTCGGCTGGAAGGTCTAGATTCCAATATTAAGCTGGGAAGTCTCCAGGCAGGCATCTGGCTGGCCCTTCTCCTGCTGACCTAACAGCAAGAAACATCCAAACCTGTAGAGAATTTTTATAACAGTGAGCCAAACTGACAATATGTGCTCTGGAGCATGATCCCAAATGCTCTGAAGGATAACAGTTTTGCAGCTTCTTTTATGCATTTGAAATTAAGGAGGGAATGTGAGGAAGATTATATGGAGCTGAGAGAAAAGCAAAGTGGGATTTGGCTAATAGGCTCATGAAAATCATGTGTTCTTTGAGGGTGGTTACAAAGTCATGTTAACCTAGATGCACAGGAAAAAAAGGCAAAGGTAAAACTTTCACTAAGGAAGTTATATGTCTGTTGTGTGACTATCCACCATGATCTTCTCAGATATGTATTTTTGTTCAAATCTCTCTCTGAGGTTTTTTCATAGAACCAACCCCCACCCCTTTCTTTTGTTCACAACTCTTTCTGAAGATAGAATCAATAACCATCCATGTATAGTGTAGAGGAGGAAGAAACTTTTCTCTATCTTCCTAGATTCATTCCACTGGTCTAATAATTAAATTAATATGAAACAGATTCATGAGAGAAAATAACTAAATTCTGTAAATATGTACACATGGGAACCCCACACACATGAGGGAGTCAGAGACTCCACATCTGTGAGAGGTTCAGATAGTGAAAGTTATATTAATGTAAGAATGTCCAAACCTGTAGAGAATTTTTATAAGAGTTTATTTTAGCCAAACTGATAACATGCTTTGAAGCAAAATCTCAAATGCTCCAGAGGATGACAGTTTTGGAGTTCTTTTTTAAATTTCAAATTAAGGAGAAAAGGAAGATTACATGAAAGTGTGACAGTATAGTTAACAAGATTATGTGCTCCCTTGAGGGTGGTTACATTTTTCTTCTCTTTTGAGGAATCTGAAAAAGAGGATTACTTCTGACATTTCGAGGAGAACGTATTAACCTAGATGCACAAAAACAATGGACAGAGCTTGCTTAAGGCAAAAATAAACCTTTATTGTCTTGTGGCGGGACTACCCACCGGACCGCCCAATTAGAAATTTATGATTACCTTGTAACGTTACCTTCTGTCACTGAACTTGTCAGATTTATAACAGCCTTTTTGTTTGTTTGCAGTTAAAATGAGGTATCAATGACATTCTGAGCTATGGATCCGGTAAGATACTTAGGAGCCTCAAAAGGTCATAGCAAGATGATAATAAGAGATGTTCAGAAATTAGTAGTTCGTTCTGTCATATAGATAGATTTTTTAAAAAAGTTACTTCTAGTGATAACTCATTATGGGCAAGACCCCTTATTTAGATTCTTTAAAGGAGAGGTAAAAGTTTCCTGTGAGCCTGCAGGGTCTTGATTGCCTTCAGCTCAAAATAATTCAAATATAAAGTGGTACATTTTTCCAGGCCTTTTCTGTACCCCTACAATAGTTAAAGATTAATTCAGCTTGTCAGCTTGTTAGCACCAATAGAAATGTCTTTCTTCTATTCACATAAATTATCATTTGTTTTCTTATTAAATCCCCTTGCCCTCACCCTGTAATCAGGACACTTTTTGGGTTTCTGCCTGAATCTGTGTTGTCTGAGTTGCAATTTTTGATCCCAAATATACACTTATTGCCACACATTTTGGCTTTTGAAATTTTAGATTACCATAATCTTAACTTTCCCCTACATTATTTTCTTTCTTAAATTAACCTTAGATAATATCTGTTATTTGTACACCAAGAAATAAATGGTGCAAACACATTTTTCTAGATGATACAAAAAATCCTCAAATATTTAAGAGCCTTTAAACAGTTATAGAGAGCACGAAAGAGGAAGGTCAGCATGTCCAGCAAAGACCAGCTAATAAGACAAGCATGGAACATACAAGTAGGGCTAATAAAAAAGAAAATCTTGGGTAAATAAGTCCAGAATACTCTATTAATTTCACTTCCCACAAATTTTTACTTTAAAAAAATAATAACTAATGGGGGATTTACAGTATAACCCCCCTCTGTAAACTTCATGCTTATTAGCATATGTTTTTATACTAAATAATACCATATAAGACTCTCATTTCAACAAGTAGGGATACAAAACAGTTATGTTAAAAATCTGCATAATTAAAAAATAATAAGATGCCTGAACCAAATTATTCAATCATTCAAAAATATTCATGGAACACCTATCACTTGCCAGGTACTGTGTTACATGTTGGGGATGAATACAACAGAGGCATATAGACCTAATACCCCAAGTTGAACACTGAAGTCTAGATTCTGAATCGGTAACATTAGTTTAAGGTTTATTCTTTACAAAATATTGTTTCAAGAAGCCATGTGTTTGTTGAGAGTCTATATATTACAACAAAACTGAGTACACCAAGATATATAGTTCTAGCTTTATGTGTTCTTCCTAGGTAGAATAAAAGCTCCTTGAAAAAAGTGATTACATTATTGACCCCTGTATATTCATGAATGTAGCAAGATGCTTGGATCCAGGCAAGTGCTAAGTGACTCTTGGGTGAATGAATACATATCAGTGCAAGTCAGACGGGGTTTATCTTTATGTATTTAAAGGCTCCCATGGTCTCTGTGATGGCTACTTGTTCATTCCTAAGAATAATGGAGAATTTATCATAGTTTATACTGTTACCAATAATGGGAATCATAAGGGATTCTGAAAGAGCAAATAAAGCAACCAATGAGTAATCAGATATGTGAATGAGGTGGGGTGGGGGTGAGATAGAGGAAAAGAATATTTGGAGAATATTCTAAGGAACAAGAGAAGGACAGAGTGACAGAAAAAGCAGAGACATAAGAACATTAGATAGGAATTGGAAAGCCATTTAGTTTTATGCTTTTATCGTAAAAGAACGACATGTCCCCAGAGGTAAAGTGACTATTTGATGTCACATAAGACTTATTTCATAGAGGTTGCATTAGGGAAAGATGAACAGAAAGGAGGCTGGTGACAAGTGGGGAAGCTGAAAGCCAGAGAGGAGAGTCGGAACCAGGGAGGAAATGAGAGGCTGAGTTGGCAGTCCAAGATTTAGGGAAGGAGCACATTTTTAAAAAATTGTTTTTGTTGCAGACAGTGACTAAAGGGGAGGTTTGTCTGTTGGTAGAAGAAGGAAGTCAGAATAGAGGTGTTGTGGGGTAGGTTTGTTTAAAACAGAAATCAAAGACAGACTTTTCTGAGAGAAGAAATAACACCTGTAAATGAAATGTTGTTTCTGCCACTTCCATTGCTAGCAGTTCTCCTGCCAGGTGGTAACAATGAAGATGGTAAGAACTCTGGCCACTGCCCAGTTGGATGCAAGAGGGATTGTGTGTGTGTGTGTGTGTGTGTGTGTGTGTGTGTGGGTGCGTGTTCATATCCCTGGAGACTGCGAATGTTAGCATAGCTCCATTCTGAGCATTCCATTCCACTACAGGACTCTGCACTTCTGAAGGTTGTACATAAAGCTTGGGGCCCCGGGGGCAGATAAATATCTGCTGAGGTAACTATGGCTTCCTTTTCCTCCAGATTCTGAGTTTCCCTCTCTGGCAACTTTCTTCTTCCATTATCTCTCCATTCCAATGCCTTTTTTTTTTTCTCAATTTATCTGTTCTTTTGCAACAGTCTTCCAGGAGCAGATCTTCCAAATCATCCACATCTTATCTCTTTACAACCATTCCTGGACACAAAGTTGGAGCTCAGGTTGGCTGGGAGACTTGCAGACTCATGGCTGGGAGAACCATTCTGGCAAATTCATTCTTCTGAGGCCTTGGTCTAAGGGCAACTTCAGCAATAAGGAGGTGACGGAAATGGAAGGGTTTTTCCGCAGACTCTACAATGAATTGTTACATATTTCACAAGTATGCTAGCCAGTGGAAGTTGGAATGTAAGTTCAATTCCCCAAATAGGGAGGTCAGAAATGGGTGGGGTATGTTTGTTTCAATGAGATTTTTACTCCTATTTCCTACCCTTTCACTCTCTTCAGCAATCTCTGTCTATACATTTCTTGTAACCTATTGCATTCCATTCACCCTAGGTTATTTAATCACAACTCCCTCACACGAAGTCTTTCCTTATTCTCTTGCCCTCACTATTTATCACCTTTTTAAAAAATAATTTGCCCTCTCCCTCATGCCATTTATCTTTTTCTCCACAACCAACTCCCACCAATTCTCCCTTTTCTGAAACTCTGATCAAATAAAACTTTGTTCCATTGTCTCAACCCTCCAATTTCTCCCTTCTACTTCCTTCTTTTGCTTCCACTCGTTTAATCATTTTTACTTCCACTTCCCTCTAATTCATACCCCTTCTTCTCCAGATCCCTTTGTGGTACAGGTGGCAGCAGGCTGTGAGCGGCACTCTGGGGAATCCAATGACAGCTTTGTGTGGTATGCTTATCAAGGATCAGAGCTCTTGAACTTCTAAAACAATTCATGGTTGCCATCTCCAAAGGGTGGAATTAGATAGAGCTCAGCAGATATGCAGACTATTTAATCAGTATGCTGTTGTCAAGAAAATAACACATCAACACATCAGTGACACTTGTCCACGTTTCTTCTTGGGTCTACTTGATGCTGGGAAGGCAGATCTCCATAGACAAGGCCAGTCTCATACCCTCCCTCCAAGAATTTTCTATTCTAATACTATACCTTCCCACCATCCCCTTCAAATCGAGGATAAGAAGACGCAAAGAAGAAGAGGGATAATGGGTAATGGATTCCCAGGGTGGGAAAGATGTCTCTATCTAAACTTATCTGAAGATGTGAGTCTCCAATTTTGCATTAGAGTTCTCATCTGAATATCTTTCCTGTCTTCTGCAGTAAGGCCAGAAGCCTGGATATCCATTGACCCCAATACTGATTCTGACCATCAGATGCTAATTTGTCATGTCTCTGGCTTCTACCCAAAGCCAATTTGGGCTATGTGGATGTGAGGTGAGCAGGTACAAAAAGGCACTCAGTGAAGTGATGTCTTGCCCAATGCTGATGGGACATGGTATCTCAGGATTTTCTTGAATGTGGAAACCATTGAGACATCTGGCCTGTCTTGCCGAGTGAGACACAGCAGTCTAGGAGGCCAGGACATCATCCTCTACTTGGGTAAGGAGGAACTGAGGCATAGCTGGGAATGGGAGTAGGTGGTCCTCAAGCAGAGCAGGAATGCCAAATGAAAAATTAGGGACTTATGGACTCAAGACCAAAAGGAGCAAAAATAATTAATTCAAGAAATAAAAGAGTTTAAAATTAGAGACCCGCATATGTGCGAGAATTTTGAGGGTTAGGTAAATAATTCATTCCTGAAGAGGGATGAGAGAAGAGATAGGAAGAAAGGTGCTTGGTGAAGTAGACATTCAAATGAAAAAAGTAATACCAGGGAAATGTACTAAATAGGGGTTAGTTTTGAAATGACACCCTTTTATCTCGATAAACCCACAGAACATCACAACTCCATGGGCTTGATCATCTTAGCAGTGATGGTACCCCTGGTGCTTCTGATGGGTCTTGCATTTTGGCTTAGGAAATGCTGGTGAGTGCTTTTTGTCCATCTTTCATGCTCTTTTACCAACCCTCTACTTGTATTCCTATTTTTTTTTTAATTTTTCTGTCCTCAGTTCTCCTCTTCCCAGTCCCTTTACCTCTTTTTTAAATTAAATTAATTAGGGTGACATTGGTTAATAAAATTTATAACTTTCAAGCATACAATTCTACAATGCATCACATATATATTGAATTGTGTGTTCACTTCCCAAAGTTAAATTTCCTTTGTTACCGTATATTTGCCCTGTTTACTCTTATCTACCTCCTCCCCCTTTCCCTCTGGTAATCACTAAATTATTGTCTGTGTCTACGAGTCTCTGTCTTGTTCGTTTGTTGCTTTCAGTTTTATATCCCATGTATGAGTAAAATCATATGATTCTCAATTTCTTCTGTCTGACTGATTTCACTTAGCATGATAATACCAAGATTCATTTATGTTGTCACAAATGGCAGTACTTCATCTTTTCTCATGGCTGAGTAACATTCCATTGTATGTATGAACCGCATCTTCTTTATCCAATTATCTATCAAACAGCATTTCAGCTGTGTACATGTCTTGGCTATAATGAATAATGCTGTCATGAATATCAGGGTACATATATCTTTACAGATATATATTTTCAATTTTGGGAAGCAGATACACAGAAGAGGGATTGCCGGGTCATATGATAATTCTATTCTTAATTTTTTTGAGGAAGCTTCATATTGTCTTCCATAGTGACTATACCAATTTATATTCTCACCAGCAGTGTATGAGGGTTCCTTTTCCCCACATCTCCAATACTTGTTATTACTTGTCTTGTTAATGATAGACATTCTAACAGGTGTGAGGTGGTATCTCATTGTGGTTTTACTTTGCATTTACCTAAGAGTTAGTGAAGCTGAGCATCTTTTCATATTTCTGTTGGCCATTTGTATGTCTTCTTGAGAGAAGTGTCTGTTGAGTTCCTCTGTCTATTTTTTAATTAGATTGTTTGTTTTACTCTTCAAATCTCACCTCCATTTCAGGCAGAATAACTCCATCTCTGTTCTTATTAAGACACACCATGACTGATCTCCTGTAACTCTTATTCCCTTCAAATGAGATTCCAGCTGCTGAGGGACTCAGGACGCAGCATGGTGATGATGTTCTTTCAACTCTCCTTGTATACTTTTGTTATTTTTTGTGTTTATGTTTAATGATTACTTGCTAATACAAGATAAATGTAATTTTGCAGAATTTTTTTTTTTGATCTGGGGTCTGAGATTTTAAAACTCATATTTTAACTCTGGATAAAATGAAGTCATAGCAACTTCTACGTATTCAAAAATTAATGGATATTCGGCCTATTTCAGATGTCACTTCCTTCTGGGGGCCTTCCCTGATGCACTTGTGGAAGCAGTATCTGAACTTTCACACTTTCAGTGTACTTTGCTATATCTTCTTTCTATCTTTTGTTACAGCTATGTATGTCCCTCTTACCTTTGTAATTTTTAAGCTTTGAGAAAGCAAAGTTCATGTCTTTTTAATATTGTATCATTGACAGTTTATTAAATGCATGTTATATTTTCTCATTAAAAACCTGTGTTGAATTTATGTCAAATATATAGTCTTTTCTTATTCTTTACCTTTCTGACAGGTTTGTAGTAGTTGAGACATTTCATGCCTTTTTTGTTAAAAGTCTTCACACTTTGCTACTTTCTTTGTGATTTCTCTGAGCCCCTGAGGAAAAACTTAGTGGTATTAAACTATTGCTCAAAGTATCTTAAACAAAAAGAAGGTGGCAGGATATAGCCCTTGCTCTTTAGTGTGGCTTAAGGACAAGCAGCAGAGTTATCACCTTAGAGGTTGTTAAAAAATCTAGAATCTTGGACCTTACCTCAGTGTTACTGATTCATAATTTCACTTTAGCACAACCAGAGGGGATTCATAGGTGCATTAAAATTTGAGAAACTCTGATATAAGTGATGCCTGAGAGGTAGCAGTAATGATGCCTGAGAGGTAGCAGTGTAAGTGTGCCACTGAAAAAAAAAAGATGGTTATGAGAAGAGAACTAGAGTGCTGGTAGTCAGGACTGAAGTGAGATCAAGGTAAGAGGAGTACATACAGCACATTCTCGCTATTAATGGCTGTTGTGTTAAAGACACTGTGAACACTGAGTTAGTGAATGTGGAGCCATTGCTCTTAGGAGAAACACAGGGTTAGGTTTCTGTGAGCCTCTGGTCAAAACATTTTTGTGAACTTATGAATACAGAGCTGTTTTACGTGTGTCTCTGTTTAAAAACACCTTATTTAAGGTATATATAATTTCAAATAATTTATTATACGTAGTATTTTTTGTTGTAATAAAATACCAGCCAAGAAGTATGTCACATTTTCCTGACCCTGGGTAAAGTGACTGTAAATTTTTTTTTTGTTTTTAGCAACACAGCATTGCCTTCCACTATGCTTTAATAAACAAATAAAAATGGTCATCATATCGTGAACTCAAAAATGTAGGTCCTTTTCAGTTTTTTGCTTCCTTATAGCATTGTAGATGTTACTTTAGCACTTTCTGAGCAGCTTCATATACAGGTCAGCAAATTCCTCTTCTTTTTTCTGAATTTACTGTACTGTTGGTTTATTAACACTGCACTCATGGCCCACAGCACTGTAACTCATGCCTGAACAAAGTTTATCTACACGTGCATTTTCTCTTAAGGGATATCACAGTCTTCTTGTTTGTAGGAACACTAGACAGCTTCTCTGCACATAGCACTATTTAAACATCAAAATCACCAAGAAAGAGCACAAAAATGCAAAAGATGTGTCACAAAACAGACCTTAAAAGGGACACTTGTTCACAGCATGAGAACTGAAACAAGAAAGCAGGATATCATCTTCTTCAGCCTCAGAGGGAACATGTGAGGGGCTGACTCAAATTATGTGCCACTCTGCACAGGTCCATGAATGATGGTAAAAGCATTGTAAGTATTGATTTGGGGTTACAATGAAATTTTATCAGGTAGGCAAATTCACAAATACACAATTTGTGAGGAGTGAAGATTGACACTTTCTGATGAATAAGCACAGATGGCAGTGTGAATTGAGATATCCATGATGAGAATTCAGTCACTTTAGAATTCACTAATTAATTCCACAAGTAATTCTTAAGCACTCGTTTTGCAGCAGGGACACACTGAGTATAAAGTAGTGGGAAGAGAAAGATCATCACTGACTTCTCAGCTTGAAAACTTTGCTATTCTAAACTGATTCCACAGTTTACTGTATTCATTGTTCACTGTACCTATCTTAATTTCTTAGTATAGCAAGTTATTTGGGTTGAACTAAGGGAGAGAGAGTGGGCTCAGGGCAGGGAGAACATCCAGGTGAATCTGGTGCAGGTAGCAGCAGCTGTACATGTAGAAATGTTTGCAAAATAAAATTGAGATGGAGGGGGGGAGAAGTGAAAATTATGAGGTTGAGGAGAACAGAGGGGCCACTGAAATCTTCCTGCCTGGATTAGATTGCTTGCTTACTTCTCTAGGGTCCAGTTTACCTTGTCACCCTTGCAAGCAACCATGTGGTTTTTGGCTGGTTGACTATACTTTCATCGGTAGTTTTGGACTTTGATAGGCCTAATGCACTTATGAGAAAGTATCTATGACAATGTGATAGGCTAAAGGACAGACAAGTAACCTAAAATTTAAGCCAAATCCTCATATAGATACCACTATTCTTGCTTAGAGTGATGGTTCATGGCTAGGCATCTGCTCTAAGGTGGTACAGTTTATATGAAGTCTGACTCTTGGGTTTGATGGTGGAGGAAAAATATGTTTTTTCTTCTCTTGGTTGTTACAGTGTGGGGTATAAAGGTTGAAATAATTAAATTTATTTTTTTCCAACACCAGAGAAGCAAACTGAGGATGAAATAATACATGCAAAAAGGCAGACAAATTGTATACTTGAAATTTGTTATGTTGGTAGATCTTAAGTTTTCTTACAACAAAAAAAGAAAGAAAAGGTAACTGTAAGGTGTTAAAAATATTAATTAGTTTGATGTGATAATTTCACAACATACATAAATCAAAACATTGAGACTTTAGATACGTAAAATTTTCATTTGTCAATTATACCTCAATAAAGCTGAGAACAGCAAGAATGACATCAAAACCCTTTTTAAAAATAAGTCAGAAACAACAGACCCACAGAAGAGTCTAGATTAAACTCTAGCTAAAACCTGAGTGACCCTGACTTCTCAATTATGTCAGACCATAAATTCCCTTTATTGCTTCAGTCTCAAAGTGGGATTTTCTGTTTGTGACTGAAACATCCTCTCTGATGTACATGGACATCAGGGGACTCTTCGCTAACTTCTATTCTTACTTGAAACATTCCTCTTCATGTCCCTCCTTTTCCTCTATTCTTTAAAAGTGGATTCTTGCCCTTCTGCTTTTTCCATAGAGTATTCATTGTTAAATTCTTGCATTGTATTGCTTTTTAACTGTGACATCTGAATCAATCACTCTCCTGGACTCTTTTCATACATTTGTAGCAAACCACTCAAAGTGCTGGGTAAATGAGTAACTTTGAAAAGGCTTCTTGATCTTCATTGTTTTCTTAGGTTAAATGAAGACAAAAATACATATTCTCAGGGTTTTCATAGAGTTGAAAAGACAGTGTAGCACCAACATTTAATAAACCATAAAATATTGCTGCAATGACAGTTAAATAATCAAAATGCAAGACATTTTCCACGGAGTTCCTCCTGATACAATAAGTTTCATTCATTCATTCATTCATTGATTCATACATTCATTACATATTTAGCTTTTACTATTTGCATAATAAACATAGTAACTGAAATATATTTCAAAATATATGAGAAGCAGCTGTGTCTCCAGGTATTTAAACTACAATAAATAATGTCTTTTCCAATCTTGTTCCTTTTTTTGATGGCTGTATTTAATCACCCAGAGTCAAACTTCAGAAACCTTTCAAGCCCTTCTTTCCCAGCTTTTCTGGTTATCAAGTTATGCTACATAATATCTTTGAAGATTATTTATTCTTTGCACCATTGATGGACTTTATCAACCTCAACATAGAATAAAGGTAGAGCTTTCTTGTCTCCTAAGACACATTCCTGTTGATTTCTTAAACACTCTGTTTTAGCCAAAAAAGTTTGGGTTCAAGTTCAGGGGATAGTAATTTCCACCACTGAGATTCTCCTTGAAAAAAAAAAAATCAAATGTGAAGCAGGTATGTAATTGAATTTACAAAAAAATACAAACTGATGCATAAACTTCCTGAGATTCTCAATTGGAAGGAGTTGACCATATTGTCAGAATTAGTAGGCAGACCAGGGATGTGGGTAAGTGAATGATGACAAAGCCACTTCATTTGTGAAAATGTGTAAAGTGCTGGGTATTATGCCCCACCCTACCTGTGTTCCCCGTCATGGTTATGTGTTGTAAAAACAATTTGATCAAGTGGAAATATGCGATAATTTAAAATGTGAAATTGTGTTGAATAGTAAAAGTGTATAAATTAGTATGTGATGATTTTCTAGTTTATTAATTGGATTTTAACTTTGTTCTTAACTGTTTAATGCCATGAAAAGATTATTTTTTGAAGGAAATCCAGGCAATGTGACCAGATTGTTATAGTCAGCTTTGTAAATGACAGAAGATTTAACACATCATTGGATCATCACATTTATAAATATTTGTTTATTTCTTATAAGAATTTAATTATGGATTCTTTAATTACTAATTATTTTATTGGTTTCTGATGCTCTTTTTACAAAATCTTTTTTTTATTCACACCTCAGAGTATGTTTAACTGACCAAGTTCACAGCAGGCTGCACGTTTATAGGAAATTTCTCAGTTCTAGAAAGAAAGATTAAAAGAGAACTTGTGACATTTTTTTGGGATCACAATTTCAGCAAAAACCAAGAGGAAGGAAATTTCTTACCACAGACTTAGCCACATCTATACACACTTTGTTTCATCATAAGCAGTAGCAAGCGATAAGGAGAAGTTTTAGTAAGATTAAAGGAAAAGTCAATCTATATCATATTTTGTGAAAATTAGCATTAACCATCTCACTTTGAAATTCATTTTTTGTGTGACTTTAATTTGGGTTAGAGACGTTCATTGATGAATGTGAAAATCAGTGTGGTTTATAAGTTTCAGAAATTGTTTATATGTGCTTTGTTCAATTTGCTGTGGTGATTTGTACATTCAATACCTCACTTTATAAAATGGGATGCAGACATGGACTATGAGCAAAGTGTGTATCTGCACTCACACATTCATGCTTTTGTTTAATTTTAAATATTCTGAGATTTTTAAACAATGGATTGAGGATTAGTTTTTGCAATCTTATTACCATGCATTGTTCTTACACAGATGGGCACAGATGCTCTTTTTCTGTTTCATAAATGATTCTGAAGTGACATTTATAGGGGATTTCACAGCTTTAAAAGCATTTATTTGTAAACAAGACAGACTGAAAATGTGAACTAAGAAGATTTTAATTGAGAAAGCTAGAAAAAAACAATAACAATTTAGAAAGTAGAAAGTTAATTTAAAAGCACTCAAAATAAAAATAAAAAGCAAAACAGTATGTTTAAACTAATTTAAATAAATAAATTTTAAAATAAGCAAAATAAAAAATTGATAGAGCAAAAATGTCTTCGATGATAGAGGCATTGTTCATCCCTCTTGCTATCATATCAAAGCAGTGATAGAAACAAGGAGAAAACAATGAAAAATTCACCTAGGATCTACATGAACAGAAGCAATACAATAGGGAGAGAAATAAATAATCAATCTGCAATGGTAGAAGGTGTTAGGGGATAGAAGACATGAACCTCCCTGGTCTCCAGCCACCAAGTGGGACAGAGGCTATGGCAGTGGCAGCCTGCAACTGCAGACACCTTGTCTGCAAGCAGACTTTTGCGGTGACGAACATGCTTGCTCTGAGCACCAGTGCTGGGTTAGTCAGCTGAATGAGGGGCACCAGGGACTTATGGAGGGACACTGAGTTGTCAGAGCAAGGGTCAGAGGTGAGGCTTTCTCCCTGGCAGAAGTGATGCAGATATCCATTGCTCCTCTGGTGAGCCTTACCCTTTCCAAGTGTGTTGACTCAGCACCGCCATAGCTGAGACTTCATCAAACTAAATAACAAAGGTTGCTCTGACCAGAAGATTTCCTGACCTCCACTTTCCCCCAACTCCCTCAACACCCCATCCAAGCCACACCAGTTGTGTCCTCAGTGAGTCAGGTGCTCCTTGCTGAGCAGCGCCAAGACACACTAGTGGCAGCTGACTTTGTTTTCTGGCATGGTTTCTTGAGGCAACTATAAGTACTGCATTTATGGGTTACTAACTGAATCTTAACAGGTGGCCCTAGAGGGGCACAGACTGAGGTTAAACTTGGCCTGCAGCTGAACCCTTGTCAGGACTGTGCCACTAGACACCTACTACCCAATGTCACACTAATAAAACCGGGAGACTTAGGAGCTTTGAATAGTACATAGAAACAGACACAGAAAGATAGGCCAAATGAGGAGGCAAAATGCAGAAACCATATGAGAGAATAGAACAGAGATCCAGGAATAGCGGAGTCAAACAATCTAACAGATGCAGAGTTCAAAACACTGGTTATAATGAAGTGATGGGAAGTGTAGATGAACTCAGTGAGAACTTTAACAAAGAGATAAAAAAATAAAAATGGAAATGAGAATTACAAAAGGGAACCAGTCAGAAATAAAGAACACTATCTAAGATGAAGAGGATATTAGAGGGAATAAAAAGAGTGAATAAAAAAGAGGATCGAACCACCAATACAGAGGAAGGGGAAGGCAAGGACACTCAATCAGAACATCAAGAAAAAAGAAGCCAAGACTATAATAATAATTTAAAGAGCCTACAGGACACTATTAAGTGTAAAAATATCTGTGTCAAAGGGGTACCTGAAGGAAAACAAGATGATGAAGAAATAATGTTGGAAAACTTTTCTTGCTTGGTGAAGGAAATAGACAAACAATCCCAGAAGCTCAGTCTCAAAAAAGATGAACCCAAAGAGCCCCACACCAAGACACATTATAATTAAAATGCTATTGGTTAAATACAAAGAGAGAATCTTAAAATCAGTGAGGGAAAAGCAGTTAAGTTACCTATAAGGGAGCACCCATAATACTGGCAGCTGATTTCTCAAAAGAAACTATGCAGGAAGGAAAGACATGGCACAAAATCTTCAAATTGATGAAAACCCAGGATCAACAACCAAAAGTACTTTATCTAGCAAAGCTAACATTTAGAGTTGAAGGACAGAAAAAGAACTTCTGAGACAAAATAAGCTAAAGTAATTTATCAACACCCAGCCAGTATTACAGGAAATGTTGGAGAGACTTCTTTAAGAAGGAAAAACATGTATCAACAACATGAATAAAGAATGGTAATAATTACCTTCCTATCAACAAGTACCTCAAATGGAAAAGAATTAACTGTTCCAACCAAAAGACAGGTGGCTGAATGGATAAGAAAATAAGACTCCTACATATACTACGTACAAGAAACTCACTTCAGATTAAAAGACACACAGAGACTAAAAGGACGGAGATGAGAAAAGATATTGCCTTAATGGACCTATAGGGTATTGCGCTGAAAGAAATAGGTCAGATAGAGTAAGACAAATATTGCACAATTTCATGTACATGTGGAATCTAAAGAACAAAATCAATAACAACAGCAATAAAACAACAAAGGAAACAAACTCATAGATAGTTGTGAGAGCTGCTAGACAGGAGTAGGTTTGGGGGGACAACGAAAAAGGGCAAAGGATTACAAACTACAAATGGATAGTTACAAAATAGACATGGAGATATAAAGTGTCAACCTTCCTCCTCCTCCCTCACCTCACTAGGAACCACAAGTCTATAGTCTTCTGGTAATCACTAGCCTATACTATAGTTCATGTCCATGAGTCTCTGTTTGTCCTGCTCATTTGTTGCTTTGAGGTTTATGTCCCACATATAAGTGATATTATGTGATTTTTAACTTTTCCTGTCTGGCTTATTTTGCTTACCATGATTATTTCAAGGTCCATCCATGTTGTTGCAAATGGCAATACTTCATCTCTTCTTATGATGGAGTAATATTCCATTGTATATATGTACCACAGCTTCTTTAGCCAATTATCTGTCGTTGGACACTTCGGTTGCTTCCATGTCCTGGTCACTGTGAATAATACTGCTATGAACATGGATGTGCAAATATCTTTTTGTATATGGGCTTTCAGTCTTTGGGGTAAATATCCAGTAGAGAAATTGCTGGATCATGTGGTAGAAACAGTATGAGGAGCCTCCATACTGTTTTCCATAGTGGCTGTACCAATTTGTAGTCCCACAAGCAGTGTATCCTCTCCAACATTTGTTATTACTTGTCCTGTAGATATAGCTATTCTAACAGGTATGAGATGGTATCTCATTGTGGTTTTGATTTGCATTTCCATGGTAGCAATGTTGAGCATCTTTTCAAATATTTGTTGGCCATTCATATGTCTTCTAGGGAGAAGTGTCCAGGTCCTCTGCCCATTTTTTGATTGGATCATTTGCTTTTTATTGTTATTGAGTTGTATGAATTCTTTGTATATTTGGGATATTAGGTCCTTATCAGAGGTGTTGCTTGCAAATATATTTTCCCATTTGGATGGTTGTCTCTCTACCTTATTGGCGATTTCTTTTGCTGAGAAGAAGCTTTTTTGATGTAATTCTATTCATTTATTTTAACTTTTACCTCCCTTGTTTTTGAGGTCAAATTCATAAAATCCTTGAGTTTCATTCTTATGTTTTATTCTATGCATTTTATTGTTTCAGGTCTTCAGGTCCTTCATCCATTTTGAGTTAATTTTAGTGTGTGGTAAGAGACAACAGTCTAGTTTCATTCCTTTGCAGGTGGCTTTCCAGTTTTCCCAGCACAATTTATTAAAGAGGCTTTTCTTTCTACACTGTATGTTTTTGGCTACTTTGTCAACAATTATTTGCCTGTATAAATATAGGTTTACTTCTGGACTCTATTTTATGTTCCACTGGTCCATGTGTCTGTTTTTCTGCCAATATCATACCATTTTGATGACTGTTGCTTTGTAGTATAATTTGAAGTCAGGCAGAGTGATGCCTCCAGCCTCATTCTTTTTTCTCAGGATGGCTTTGGCATTTCAGGGTCTTTTGTGCTTCCATGCAAATCTGATGGTTTTTTGTTCCATTTCTTTAAAAAATACTGATGAGATTTTGATGGGGATCGCATTAAATTTGTATAATGCTTTAGGTAATATGATCATTTTCACTTTATTGATTCTTCCAATCCAAGAACACCGAATATCTTTCCATTACTTTGTTTCTTTGATTTCTTTTAATAAGGTCTTGTGGTTTTCATTATATAGGTCCTTCATTTGTTTCGTTAAATTTATTTCTAGGTATTTTATTCTTTTTGTTGCAATTGCAAAAGGAATTATTTTTTCCACTTCTTTGTCTGACATTTTATTATTAGAATAAGGGAATGCTACAAATTTTTGAACGTTGATTTTGTATCCAGATACTTTATTATATTTGCTTATTATTTCTAGTAGTGTTCTTGTGGAGTCTTTAGGGTTTTCTATATAGAGAATCATGTCATCTTGCAAATAGTGACAGTTTGACTTCTTTGTTTCCTATTTGGATCCCTTTTATATCTTTCTCTTGCCTGATTACACTTGCTAGGACCTCTAATGTTATATTGAATAACAGTGGCAATAGTGGACAGCTTTGCCTTGTTCCTAATCTTAGAGGGAAAGTTTTTAGTTTTTTTACCATTAAGTATATGTTGGCTGAGGGTTTGTCATATATGGCCTTATTATGGTAAGGTATTTTTCTTCTATATTGATTTTGTTAAGTGTTTGATCATAAATGGATGCTGTATCTTGTCGAAGGCTTTTTCTGCGTCTATTGATATAATCATGTGGTTCTTATTTTTTAATTTAAGTAGTATATCACATTAGTCAATTCATGTGTGTTGAACCATCTTGGTGCCTCTGGACTGAAGCCCACCTGATCATGATGTATAATCCTTTTAATATGTTGTTGTATTTAGTGCCCTAGTATCTTATTTAGAATTTTTGTATCTGTGTTCATGAGAGATATTGGTCTGTAGTTTTCTTTTTTTGTGTGTGTTATCTTTACCAGGTTTTGGTATCAGAGTAATATGGCCTCATAAAATGAGTTAGGAAGTATTGCCTCCTCTTCGATTTTTCAGAAGAGTTTGAGGAGAATAGGTATTAAATCTTCTTTGAATGTTTGGTAGAATTCACTGGTGAAGCCATCTGGTCCTGGACTTTTACTTTTTGGTAGATTTTGATGATTGCTTCAATTTCTATACTGCTGATTGGTCTATTTAGATTTTCTGGTGCTTCTTGATTCAGTCAAGGAAGGTTGTATGTTTTCTAAGTCCATTTCTTCCAGGTTATTCAATTTGGTGTTATATATTTTGCATAGTATTCTTGTACGATCCTTTGTATTTCTGTGGTGTTAGTCGTAATTTCCCCTCTTCATCCCTGATTTTGTTTTTTTTGTGTTCTTTCTCTTTTTTCTTTAGTGAGTCTAGCCAGCGGTTTGTCAATTTTATTAAACTTCTCAAAGCACCAGCTCTTTGTTGTATTTATTTTTTCTATTTTTTTTCAATTTCATTTATTGCTACTCTGGTTTGATTATTTCTTTCTTTCTGCTGACTTAGGCTTCCTTTGTTCATCTTTTTCTAGTTTTTTTAAGATAAAGTGTTATTTATTTGATCTAGTTCTCGTTTTTGGAGATAGGCCTGTAATGATGTGAACTTTCCTCTTATGACCCCTTTTACTGTGTCCTAAAAGTTTTGATATGTTGTACTATCATTATTATTCATTTCTATGTATCTCTCGATCTTTCTTTTTATTTCTTCTTTGACCCAGTCATTTTTCAGTAGCATGTTGTTTAATTTTCATGTACTTGTGGTTGTTCCTGCTTTATTTTTTGCAGTTGATCTCTAGTTTCAAAGCATTATGATCAGTGAATATGGTTGGTATGATTTGAACCTTCTTATATTTATTGAGGCTATCTCTGTGTCCCAGTATGTTGTTGATGCTTGAGAATGTTCCATGTGCATTAGAGAAGTATGTATAAGCAGCTGTTTGAGATAGAAGGCTCTGTCAATGTCAATTACATCCAGTTGGTCTAATGTGTCATTTAAGGATGTTATTTTGTTATTGATTTTCTGTTTGAATGATCTGTCCATATCCAACTGTGAAATATTTAGGTCCCCTACTATGATAATGTTTTGATCTGTTTCTCCCTTTAGTTCTGTTAGTAATTGCTTTATATATTTCATGCACCCTGATTGGGAACATAGATATTAATAAGTGTTATGTCTTCTTGGTGCATGATTCTCTTTATCATTATGTAGTGTCCCTCAGTATCTTTATTTACCTTTTTTATTTTGAAGTCTATTTCATCCAATATCAATACCGCTACTCCCACTTTTCTCTGAATGCCATTTACTTGAAATATAATTTTCCACCCTTTCACTTTGAGTCTATATTTGTCTTTGGAGTGGAAATGTGTCTCCTGAAGGCAGCATATGGTTGGGTTTTGTTTTTTGATTCATTCTGCATCTCTGTGCCTTTTTATTGGTGAGTTCAATTCATTTACATTTAGGGTGATTATTGAAATATGAGGCTTACTTATAGCTATTTTATGTTTTGCTTTCTGGTAGCTCGATGTTTCCATTGTTTCCTTGTCCTTGTGTTCTGTTTTCTTTATTTTGGTTGGCTTCTGTGGGTTTTCCCTCTGGTCCTTCTTATTTTATGTTATGTACAATGGTTCTCAATTTTTGGTGTGTGGGTACCATTATGATATGTAAGGGGTAGTTATACATATACAGTCATCCATTTTCTTCTGTGCATGCATTATCTTCATTCTCCTTTGCAAATTTCGATCTTTGAATCCTCCCCTTTTCAGTCATTTTCATTGTTATCTCAATTTGTTCCTATGTATGCTGAATGTTCATTACTATCTTGTTATAACAATTCTCTTATTATTATTTAAGCTTATAATGTTCTGCTCTTAGTAAGGGTTGTACTTATCTGCTTCAATTTGCCTGATAGTCACTTTACTTCTAATTGTGTATATTTTTTGTCATTTTATTTTAAGTTAGCTGACCCCTTTCAGTATTTACTTTAGTGCTGGCTGCATAGTAAAGAATTTCCTCAATTTTTGTATGTCTGGAATGGTCTTTATTTTTCCTTCATATCTAAAGGAGAGCTTAGCTGGCTACATTATTCTAGGCTACTAGCTCCTGTCACTTAATTGTTGAATATTTGATTCCACTCCTTTCCGGCTTGTAAGATTTGCGCTGAGAGGTTCAAGGATAATCTAATGGGTTTACCTTTATAGATTACCATCTTCTTTTCTCTGGCTGCCCTGAAAACTCTGTCTTTGTTTTTGATTTTTGATATTTTTAATACAATGTATCTTGGTGAAGGTCTCTTTGGGTTGAGATAATTGCATGTTTTGTTAGCTACTTGGAATTGAAGCTCCAGCTCATTCTTTAGATTTAAGAAATTCTCATCAACTATTTGTCTAAAAATGCTTTCTAATTCCTGCTCTTTTTCCTCGCCTTTGATGGTATCAACTAGTACCCGATGGTATCAACTAGTTCTTATATTTGTCTTTCATTACTTTTCATTCTTCAGTTTCTCTTTTCTTCTGATTTATTTCTGGATTTCTGTCTTCGATATCTCTGATCCTTTCTTCCATTTGGTCGATTCTATTTCCCAAGCTTGTTATTTCATTCTTTATCTCTTTCAGTGTGTTCTTCATCTCCAGATGTTCTATTTGGTAGTTTTTGAGGGTTTCATTCTCCTTGCTAAAAACCTCATTCTGATCACTGAAGTGTTTTTTTCAATTCCTGATATTGTTGATATGAATTGTTTTGGATCTCACTGAGTTTTTCCAGAAGTACAGTCCTGAATTCACTGTCATTTAAGTCACATTTTCCTATGTCTGTAAGTGTATTTTCTGGAGATTTTTCTCTTTCTTTCTGAGATGCCTTGTCACCTTGGTTGTTCATGTTGTTTAATGGACTATTTCTCTGCCTGGGCATTAATGGAAGTGTATTCAGCTTTTTTTTTTTTTTCCTCCAGAAAGAAGATATATTACACAAAGTTCTCTCTTTAGCCTTTTGAAAGAAGGCATTTTTCTTTTGGTTTCCAGTGAGTTTCATCTAAGCCTCTTGGATCCCTGCTTTATAGATGTTTAATATACTCATTACTCTCAGTTCAGTCCTTGTCAGTGTTAGCAACAATTTCGGTAGTGTTTGCTCAGATTCTTCTGGTGTTCCGTGGTGTTCAACCTCAGAGGTAATGGGGTGAGGGTCCCTCGGGTACGGGGTTAGGGGATGTGGCTCAGCTTTGGTTTTGCAACTGTGGCTGGTAAAATTCAACTGTTGTTTCTTTGCCTTCCTGCTCCCCTGCTTTCTGCCCTGATGATTGGGTTCTACTGCTGGCTGCATGGAACTCACAACTCTTCCAGGCAGGGCTGTTCAGGGAACTCGCCACACCTTCTCCTTTTGTCCTCCTCCTACAGGGAGGTCTGGCAGCTGCGGAAGGCAGCTTCTTTATTTCTCCAAGGCCACCACCTGACACCCAGGTTTCTGACCTGTGGTAGCTCTTAGGCACAGATCCCACACTCAGACATTCTGGTATGCAGTTTGAATGTTTTTATTTTGTTGTTGTTGAGTTTTAGATGTTTAGTTTATTGTTGTTTCAAGGGGAGAGATCTGGGGACGTCTCTCATTCTGCCATGTTTCTCCAAATTCAGTATCACCAGGCTATATTTTTTTAAATCTCTTAAGGTAAGATGATTATGTCAGCCTAAAGTAAAAAATGGGAAAAGTAATTATAAACAACACAGCAGGATCTGCTCCATGGGTGCAGCTCCCTGAATTCTGGCAAACTCAGTAGTTGATTTTACATAATCTAGAAGAATGAATAGACTCTGAGTCTCCCATAAATATTGTTTATGTTCAACTAATTTAATTACTTTTTAGCAATGGTGACTTTTAGATTGTGTATTGTAACATACATCTCATGTACAACAGTTTTATATTATCTGTTAAATGCAGAGCTGGTTGTGGTTGTATGACTGTGGTCTGATTAATGGAGTGTACAGCTTCTGCAGGTAGATCTGAAGCAGTTGGAGGTGGGTGTGTTCAGCTTCTTTCTTTCTTCTAATTGTTGGTTAAAACGTGGGCTTGATGAAAGTGCCTCTGTGATCCTGCCACCCTTTGAAAGTGCATCTCAGGATCCTGCCACCCTTTGAAATGAGGACCAAGTATGATAAAGACCAAAACAAAACAAACCAACCTGAAACAAAAGACAAAACTGAGAACCAGATCCTTGACATAATAAAATGCCATAGCAACACAAAATTGCCTACTCCCAGGCTTTTCATGAGATAGAACTATAACTACATCATTTAAAATCATTTTATACATTGTTCATTTGAATTTTTTGTCATCTGAAGCCAACTTGTTTTAAATTAATCCAGGATTTTTACTGAATAGCAATTAAAGATTGATGGCTCTGGTTCATCACATGTTTACCTGTAGTTCTTTATTTTTCCCATGGTAATGACTTATATGATTATTTATTTTTTTTCTGAAGCTAAATCAAATTTTTGATAAAGGAAACCCATGTTATTTATCTGTACATTTTTGTTAATATTTACCTGTATGTTTTATAAGGCAAAGTAGAAAATACAACCAGCTCTTTTGAAATTTATATAAAAACTGTTAGAAATAAGGTTAACTTCTGGGAAAAAAAATAAATGAAATATTTCAGAACTCATTTTACTGAGATAAATCCATGATAAGAAAAGTAAATTTATCTTATCTAACCTAAAGAAGAAGTATAACTTAAAACAAAACCCTAGGAAGCTCTGTATGTTGTAATCAAAGTTTTCCTGAAGGTGGTATGTTGGTGGCTGGCTACAGTATCCATTTAAGCAGAAGTATGTTGCTATGGAAGAAGATTTACTTACTAGATCTTAAATAAATACATAGGCCTTGAAAACAAATTCAGTATTGAAAACTCAGGCTGTGAGGCAAAGAAAATGTTATGAAATCTACGGGAGATTCTATAAGCATAGGTCTTCAATTAGGTTGCCTCAGCAGGAATGATGAGGCAAAGATTCTATTAAAGGAATCAGAGAGCTCTTAGATATGGACTATTTTAAAACATTAAGAAGCAAAACAATTAGTTATAGTTTTCACTTTGACTTTCAGTCTAGACTAGGTATGCAGCCTAGATGAGATGCCTCTGATTTGGTTCCTCTTCCATATTATTTGGAACAGGGATCATGGTCCAGCAGAAGACATAAGAAGAAACTCATTTTGAATTCATGTGGTTTGTACACAGACTCAGGAATCACCTCCTTCTATGTCATCTCAATTTGCCTATATCAGTTGTTTATTTCCCAGATTTCTGAAATACAAATTGTGATTTCAAACATTAAAAAACAAGAGTTCTGATCAAGATGGCAGAGTAGGAAAATACTGTGCTTCCCTTCTCTCACAAACACATCAAAATTACAATGAAGTTATAGAACACCATCATTGGGAGTTGCCTGAAGGCTAGCTGGACAAAAGTTCTACAACTAAGGATGTACAAAAGAAGCCACGACAGGTAGGAGGCATGGAGACATGAAATGGATAGGTCTCACATCCATGCATGGCAGTTGTGAATTAGGAGGGTTATCTTTGCTTTGGAGATCATCCTGGAGGAGCAAAGGGTCCCAGCTGCACATGAGGCTTCCCAGTCTAAGGGTTCAGTGCCAGGAAGATAAATCCCCACAATATCTGGCTTTGAAACCAGCAGAAATTGTGACTGAGTAAAACAGAGGGTGACTGGAATCCCAGGTGTTCTTAAAATGCCCATGAAGGAACTTACTTGCTGAAGGATTCCCTCGCTCTGAGCTACAATGCTGGGACAGCAAGTTGAAAGGCACTAGGGACATACAGAAAGGAACTTATTTGCCTGGCTTCAGGATGAGGGCTGGAGCGGTAGCTGGTAAATAAAAGCTAGCTTAAGTTTGTTGGTTTAAGTAAAAAAGATATGTCATTATTTTGTCTGGGTTTTACAAATGTAAACCCATGTTAACAATTGATGTTTATGTCTATTTAAGATGTTTCTAGAGGTTATAAATGTCCAAGCTAAAGAACATGAATTGATTACTTCTTAGTTTTCATTAGACAGTGGGGTTTTAAGTGTTGAAATTTCAACATATGTAGCAATAACTTTGTGGTGTTCCAGAAGGGTCTCTGGAACACTACAAAATGTAACCAGAGAGCTCAGACCCCCAGTGACCAGGTCCCGGTCTTAAGTCTTCAGAAAGAATTCAAGGTCTAGACCGACATCAAGCAGGAAAACCTAAGGTCTATTAAAGTGAAAGTACACACTCAAGAGAGGAGTATGGGTTTGAGAGAGAGAGAGAGAGAGAGAGAGAGAGAGAGAGAGAGAGAGAGAGAGAGAGCCACACAGGTTATGTTTCCATTATGGGCTTTTGTTCTTCTTGGGGCAGAGCACAGAAACGTGATACTGATGTAACCTCATTTTCTCCTCCCAGTAGGTGGAGAACTTGGGTTTTCACTTTTTCTTCCTTATATGTTATTTTCGAAGCTGTCATGGCATCAGATGCATGTGGAAGCTGCAGTATTTGCAATTTGGATGAGATTATAATATAATTAGCCAAAGGTCATGCCTTAGCCAAAAATGTCATCTAATCAGGAAGAGACTAGTTTTGGCTTATCTCCCCTTGCAACGGCTAAAACAATGGGCGGTCTGAAGAAAGGAAAAAATTTCTGTAGCCATATCTTAGAGGAGGAGGAAGCATTCTGCACTATCTATCTTATCTAAAAAATATTTGAAATTGCATGGGAAGCATTGTAAAAGTTAGTGATGAAAACTCCTAGGGTATATTGTATAGGCAAAAAATAGTCGTAAATCAAACAAATAGTTGGGCCTATGGGAAAACCAAGATGGCAAATTGATTCTTTCTTGCTCCCTGGCTCTTCAGTTTTTGGTTTTTACATTTATTTATATGTCATAGCACATTTAAACTGGACTTAGATGAGGGAACTTTTAAGCTGGCATTTTTGAAACAAAATACCTTACATTATTACTATGGTTTGATAGAGTCACTTCAAGAGAATGCCAAATTGGTATCTGCTTCCTTCCACAGGCAATGTTCAGTTAGAAATTTAGGATTAGATTACCTTATGAGGTTATTTTCTGTAGGACCTCTGATTTATCCATAATAAATCAAAATGATTGTGAACACAAAGTCAAAGAATGTTAAAGTTAAAGTGGAATTAGAGAATATCAAATTCTTTTAATCCAGTCATTCTTACAATGGGGGAAACTGAGACCTGTAGTATTGATCTATGAATTCTAGTAAATGGTCCATCTAGGAGTTTATCCTCATTCTCAGGATGGGACTCTTTTCACTGTTGTAAATATGATATGTAGTAGGACACAGAAAAGAGGGAGGGACTGGTGTTGGAAGCCAGAAAATGGAGAGATAAACTTGAAGAAGGGCTGATGGTGAAATGAAAGACACTGTAAAAGACATGTGAATGTGAGAGGCAATGGGGTTTCTCAAATAGAGAAGTGGGCAGAAAGCAAGATTTCTGTTGGCAGAAAGGTTGGTGATAGAGTGTATGACTATGTGGGGTGGGGACATGCCATCAGAGTTCTGAGGAGTTTTCTCTAGGGAGACAAAAGTCACCCACTGAGGTGAACTTAGGGGAGTGCCAGATAAGACCTAAGCAAAGGTGAACATGAGGATGCCATGACCTAATCACCTATGAGGCAAGAAGCAGGAGCCTGGGGAAGACTGGTGACAGAGGAAAAGCCCTGAGCTCCCCCAGGATGGCCAGGACACTCTAGTTACGTTGGATTCTAATGATAGGATTCTCCATTCATCTCGGATTATTCTTTTTTAGATTGTATGTGTCTGTAGTGTTTATATAACTACCTCATTCACTCCTCATTACCTTTTATATTAATTTCAGATTCTTGTTTCTTTGTTCATAAGTAAACTTTGGTACAAATAGTCTGTCACTTTCCCTTTTTTTTTTTTACAGAGCCCATCCTCCTCTACCTCCTTTTTTATTGCGGATTGTATAAAAGGGATGTACTTAGAAGTTTGAATTATTTTTCATGAACGTAATTGAAACGTTTTAAGCATGAGCTTGACATGATGAGGTTTAAATTTTATGTAGCAATTCTGAAGCAAAGTGCTGAATAGGTATGGAGAGGATTTGGATTACAATGTACAGCTAAGAGATAGTGGCAGTAATCTATGTCATACATAATGTTGACATAAGAAACATCAAAATCTATAGAGAATTTTATAAGTTTATTTGAGCAAAACTGACTACACATGCTGGAGAGCAAGATCTCAAATGTTCCAGAAAATGACAGTTTTGCAGCTTCTCTTATGTATTTGAAATTAAGGAAGATTACATAGAGATGACAGAAAGCAAGGTAGGGGTTAGATTATAAGGTAGTTAACAGGATTATGTGCTCTCTTGAGGGTAGTTACAGTTAATTTCAAAGATGTGTTAACCTAGATGCACAGAAACAATGGACAGGGCTTGCTTAAAGCAAGGATAAACCTTTTACTAAAAATACATATGCCTGGGGTGTGACTACCCACCATGACTTACTCACTTAGAAATTTATGATCAGAGCACTCTGTGAAGTTACCTTTTATAGAACCCCCCTTTTTTTTCATCCACAACTAAATTTCAGTGGGATAAACAGGAGGGGAGAGATTCTACAAATTAATAATAATATGGTGACATGGTGATTGTGGAAAGTAAAGGATGGTTAGGTTCCCAGAGAATTCAGGTTTCTAGGTTTCTGCTTAGATAATTGTATAGGTATTACAAGAGCATGGTATAAATCTGTTGCCTATTCTTCTATTTCCTCTGAAGGAGAATTTTTCTGAAATACTTTTTGTTTCTTTCCTCACTCCTTATTCTTTCCCATGAAAAGAGTGAAATAACTCAGTGGTGAGTACAGGAGGAAACATGGGTACATAATTTGTCTCAACATCTTCTCACCTTTCTCTGGAGCCAAGTAGCTCTTACAAGTGTGAATTCTGGTCTCCTTCTTCACGCTCTGATTCTCAGAACATGTCCTCAGATGGGGATGATTAGGGGTTTCCAAACATTTCTTGAACTAAGCGAGTGTATTAGTCTGCCCAGATTGCCCTAACAAAATACCACAGATTGAGTGGCTTAAGCCAGACATTTATTTTCTCACGGTTCTTGAGACTAGAAGTCCAAGGCAATTTGGTTTCTGGTGAAGGCTTTCTTCATGGCTTGCAGATAGTTGCCTTCTTGATATGTCCTCACATGACTTTTCCTCAGTGAATGTGGAGAGGGAGAGAGAGAGAGAGAGACAGAGAGAGAGAGAGAGAGAGAGAGAGAGAGAGAGACAGAGAGACAGAGAGAGACAGAGAGAGACAGAGAGACAGAGAGAGACAGAGACTGAGACAGAGACAGAGACAGAGACAGAGAGAAGAGGAAGCTCACTCTCTGATGCCTCTTCATATGAGGCCCCATTCTTAGGATAACATTTAATCTTAATTACCTTCTTTGAGACCCCATCTCCAAATTGAACCACAATGTGGATTAAAGCTTCAACATTGGAATTTTGAGGGAACACAAATAATTGGTTTTTAACAATGAGTAAGACTACTTTATTTGTAGTTCAATACCAGCAACATTACTGGCATAGATAGGTTGTGTTGCAGTTATAAATAAACTTTAGTATATTAGAGGTTAAACACCACAAGTGTATTTCTCAAGCAGGCAAACTCTATGGAGATCAGGCAGTCCTTCTCTGTCTTGAAGCTCTACCATTTAGAACAGGTGACCTCCAAGCTGGCACTGCAGACAAGATGATCGGATATGATATTTTACATGGTCAGGCCTGAGTGGCTTACATCTCCAGCAGAGCATACTCCATTGACCCGTACTCAATTACAAGTAAGGGATTGTGTTTTTCCTATAGACCCACAGGAGGCAAAATGTAATATATATGTAACACTACATAAGCTACAGCTTCCTTAAACCACAAACTAAGAGTTTACCAATAACAATGAGTTTCAGGCAAATGAGATCTGGTGCATGTGAGTGTTTTTTGTGGGGTCTTAAACTGTGTGAAGTTCTTAGAGGAGTTTGTAGCTCATAGAAATTGTCAAATATCTGTGGCCATAATAGAATGAGCTCACTGAATTTAACTTTCAGCCTCACTGATAATATTGACAAATAGAAAAGTAAAATAATGTTACAGAGAATTATAAATGACTGCTTCCTGCATTCAGTAATTACTTAAAGTTTTTAAAGAGATACTATAATAATAAATATGACCTAGGTATTAAAACAATTTTGTGTTGATATATTCACATACACGAACCAGTCAGAACTATTGACAAATTGCCAACTACTTCTCAAATAGACTACTTAAATAAACTAAAACATCAACAAACATTACACCTTTTTGACAATGTATTATTTTTTTTTATTATGGTGACATGGTTAACCAAATGCAGTAAGATTTAGGTATACAATTTGACAATAAGGCATATATATATTGCACTATGTATTCACCACTCATAGTTAGATTTCTTTCTGTCACCACATATTTGACCCCTTTTACCCCTTCTACCACCCTCCTCCCCCTGCTCCCCTACTTCTGGTAGCCACTAGTCTATAATCCATGTCCATGAGTTTCTGCTTGTTCATCCTGTTTGTTTGTTGCTTTTAGGTTTATATCCCACATATAAGTGATATCATGTGGTTTTCAATTTTTTCTGTTTGGTTTATTTTGCTTAGCATAATTATCTCAAGGTCCATCTACGTTGTTGCAAATGGCAGTATTTCATTTCTTCTTATGGCTGAGTAATATTCCATTGTATATATGTACCACAGCTTCTTTATCAGTCATCCATTGTAGGACACTTCAGTTGCTTCCATGTTATGGCCAGTGTGAATAATGCTTATGAACATCTGTGTGTTTGCAATGAGTGAAGCTGAGACATGGCGACTAGTAGCAATGGCCATCCACCAACCCAGAGTGCGCCCTTCCTTTACCCCATATCCTCTAAGACTGATCATCACAGAAAACCAGAGGAATTTGAGAAAATGTTACCAAAACTGTCACTAACACTGAAAGAGACTGGACAAAGGTAACGATCATGATTGAATATTTATAAGAAAAAAAGTTATTATTAAGTCTCAAAGCTGTGATCCAACAGGCTTGGACACTACCTACTTGAAATCAAAAGACAAACACATTTTTGTGAAAAGCTAAAGAGAGACCTCTATATAATAAATCTTTTTGGGAATAAAAAGCTGATACATACCCATTAATGCCCAGGTGGAGAAATAATCCATCAAACACCATGAACAACCAAGGTGACAAGGCAGATTAAAAAGAAAGGGGAAAATTCCCAAAAAATAAGCTTAAAGACATAGAAATATGTGACTTAGATGACAGAGAATTCAAGATTGTACTTCTGAAAAACCTCAGTGAGATCCAAAATAATTCAGATCAACAATTCCAAGAGTTGCAAAAAAAAATTAGACTAGCAGATGAGCTTTTTTTAAGCAAGGATTTGCAACTGTAAAAAAAGAATCAAATAGAACATCTAGAGATGATGAACACATTAAGAAGGATGAAGAATGAAATATCAAGCTTAGGAAATAGAGTTGACCAAACGGAGGAAAAGATCAGTGACTTTGAAGGCAGAAATCTAGAAATAAATCAGAAGGAAGAAGAAAGAAACCAAAGAATGAAAAATAATGAAAGAGTAATACAAGAACTAGCTGACACCATCAGGAAAGGCAACATAAGAATAATGAATATTTCAGAAGAAGAAGAAAAGGAGAACAGATCAGATTACGTATTCAGACAAATAGTTGATAAGAATTCTCCACTTCTAAGGAATAAGCTGAAGCTTCAAATACAAGAAACTAACAGAACACCCAATTATTTCAACCCAAAAAGGCCTTTTCCAAGACACATTATATTAAAATTATTAAAAATTAATGACAAAGAAAGAATTCTCAAGGCATGCTGGGAGACTCAAAGAAGTCTCAAGGCAGACTTCTCAGCACAAACATTAAAAGCAAGAACTAGAGGAATCAAATATTCAAACTATCAAATGAAAGGAATTACCAGCTAAGAATAATGTATCCAGCAAAGCTTTCCTTTAGATATAAAGGTGAAATAAAAGCTTTTACAGACATACAAAATACAGGAAATTCTCCACTATGAGGCTTGCATTACAGGAAATGCTGAAAGGAGTCAGCACACCTGAAACAAAATGATAAAAACAAAACAAAACAAAACACAGAACTATGAATAAGGCAACTATTGGGCAAACAGAAGCAGAGTAGTGCAACCTATATCAAGAACAGATCATTAAATCTTTAACAATAAAAAGAGAATTGCTATTGCAAGATAAAAATGAACACTCAGCATACATAGGGACAATTTGAGACAACAATAACAGAAAAGGAGAGGAATCAAAGATTTAAATTCACAAAGGTGAATGGAGATAAGGCACACACAGAAGAAAATAGACAACTGTATGTATGTGTATGTGTGCATATATATTTTATATATATAATATCTATATATTCTTTACATATTCTTAATGATAACCATATACCAAAGATCCAGAACTGAAGTACATAACTAAAACAAGAAAGAAAAGTGGGGAAATCTACAAAATTCTAGCAAATAAAAATAACAGACAGAAATGCAGGGAAAGGAACAATGGAAAAACCGAGCTACCAGAAAACAAAAGATAAAATGGCTATAAGAAGAACTCATACTTCAATAATCACTCTAAATGTGATTGAACTCATCAATAAAAAGGCACAGGGTTGCAGAATGGATCAAAAAACAAAACCCAACCATATTTTGACTTCAGGAGACACATCTCAGTTCCAAAGACAAATATAAAGTGAAAGGGTGAAAAATGATATTTCAAGCAAATGGCATTCAGAGAAAAGTGAGAGTAGTGGTACTAATATCAGACAAAATAGACTTCAAATAAAAAAGTTAAACAAAGATACTGTGACACTTCATAATGACAAAGAGGCTCATATGCCAAGAAGACAAACGCTTAATATCTACACTCTCGATCAAGTAGCCCCAAAATATATAAAGCAATTACTAAGAGAAATAAGGAGAAGTAGACTGAAACATTATTATAGTAGAGGACCTAAATTCCCAACTGTCAGATATGAACAGATCGCCCATACAGAAAATCAATAAAGAAATACCATCCTTAAATGATATATTAGACAAGCTGGACATAATTAACATTTATAGAGTCTTTCATCCCCAAACTGCTGCTTATACATTCTTCTCTAGCACACATGGAACATTCTCAAGGATTGACCACATCTGGGACAGAGATAGCCTTGACAAATATAAGAGAGTTGAAATCATACCAACCATATTCCCTGATCATAATGATTTGAAGCTAGTGATCAACTGTAAAAAGAAAGCAGAAAGAATGACAATATATGGAGATTAACCAGCATACTACTGAAGAATGACTGGGTCAAAGAAGAAATAAAAAGAGAGATTGAGAGATATATAGAAACGTATGATAAAGAGAATAACATAACAAAACTTTTGGAACACTGCAAAAGCAGTAATAAGAGGAAAGTTCATATCATCACAGGCCTATCTAAAAAAATAAGAATGAGCCCAATTAAACAACCTAATTCTTCATCTTATAAAACTAGAAAAGGAAGAGCAAATGAAGCCTAAAATCAGCAGAAGGAAAGCAATAATCAAAAATAGATAAAAATTAAATAAAATTGAGAACAACAACAAAAAAGAAAAAATAAGGAAAAAATAAATGCAACGAAGAGCTAGTTCTTGAGAAGTTTAATAAAATTGACAAAGCCCTGGTTAGATTCACTAAAGAAAAAAGAGAAAGGACACAATTTTGACAGACACTGAGAAATTATGACAGACATTGACGATATACAAAGAATCATATAAGAATACTATGAAAAAGTATATAACACCAAACTTAATAAGAATAGACAGATACTTAGAAAGATACAAATTTCCTAGACTGAATCAAGAAGAACAGGAAACCCTGATAGCCCAATCAGCAGTATGGAAATTGAAACAATCATCAAAATGTATCAAAAAGTATAAGTCCAGGACCAGGTGGCTTCACCAGTGAAGTCTACCAAACATTCAAAGAAGATTTAATACCTATTCTCCTCAAACTCTAAAAAAATTGAAGAGGAGACAATACTTCCCAATTCATTTTATGAGGCCAATATCACTCTGATACCAAAATCTGGTAAAGATAACACACAAAAAAAGGAAACTACAAACCAATATCTCTCATGAACACAGATTCAAAAATCCTAAATAAGGTGCTAGCGGATTGAATACAGCAACATATTAAAAGGATTATACATCACAATAAAGTGGACTGCACCCCAGAGGCACTGGGATGATTCAACATATACAAATCGATTACTGTGGTACACCACAAAAGCAAATTTAAAAATAAGAATCATATGATCATATCAATAGATGCAGAAAAAGCCTTTGACAAGATACAGCATCCATTTATGATCAAAACACTTCACAAAATCGGTATAGAAGGAGAGTATCTTAACATAATAAAGGCCATATATGACAAACTCTCAAGGCAATATTATATTTAATAGTGAAAAAATTAAAGCCTTTTTTTCTAAGTTCAGGAGCAAAACAAGGCTGTCCACTATCGCCACTATTACTCAATATAACATTGAAGTTCCTAGCAAGTCTCACCAGGCCAGAGGATGAAATAAAAGGCATTCGAGTAGGAAATGAAGAAGTCATACTGTCACTATTTGTGGATGACATGATTCTCTCTATACAACCCCCTAAAGACTCCAAAACAATACTATTAGAAATAATAAGCAAATACAGTAAAGTTTCAGAATACAAAGTCAGTGTTTAAAAATGCATAGTGTTCCTATACTCTAATAATGTATTGTCAGAAAAAGAAATGAAAAAAAAAAAACCCAACAATTTCTTTTGCAATTGCAACAAAAATAATAAAATAGCTAGGATTAACCTAATGAAACATGGGAAGGACTTATATAAAGAAAACTATAAGACCCTATTAAAAGAAATTGAAGAAGATACAGGAAAATGGAATGATATTCCATGTTCTTAGATTGGAAGAATCAATATATTTAAAATGACCTTATCACTTAAGCAGTAGACAGATTTATGCAATCTCCATCAAAATTCTATTACCTTTGTTAATGAAATAGAACAAAAAATCATCAGATTTATATGGAAGCATAAAAGACCCTAAAATTCCAAAGCCATCCTGAAAAAAATGAACAAGTCTGGAGGTATCACTCTGCCTGACTCCAAATTATACTATAAAGTGACAATAATCAAAACAGCATGGTATTGGCAGAAAAACAAACATTGTGAACAGAAGTAAGAGTCCAGAAGTAAATCCATGTTTACTGGGCAAATAATTTTTGAAAAAGTAACCAAAGACATACAATAAAGATAGAAAACCCTCTCCAATGAATGGTACCCGGGAAAAATGAAAAGTCACTTGCAAAAGAATGAAACTAGATTGTTGTCTATCACTGCATAACAAAATTAACTCAAAATGGATTAAGGACCTGAATATAAGACCTGGCACAACAAATTACATAGAAGAAAACGTGAACTAAACCTATGGACCTTGATTTTAAAGTGGATTTTATAAATTTGACTTCAAAGGCAAGGGAAGTAAAAGTAAAAATAAGTGAATAGGACTACATCAAACTTAAAAGCTTCTGCACACACAGCAGACAAAACCATCAATAAGGAAAAGAGAAAACTATCCAAATAGAAAATATGTTTGCAAAGAATGCCTAAGATAAGGGCCTAATATCCAAAATATACAAAGAACTCATACAATTCAATAACAATAACAACAACAAAACAAACAATCCAATTAAAAAATGGACAGAACCTGAACACTTCCAAGAAGACATATAAATGGCCAAAAAACATATGAACAGTTGTTCAACTTCACTAGAGATTAGAAAAATGCAAATCAAAACCACAATGAGATACCTTCTCACACCTGTTATAATGGCTATTATCCACAAGAGAAGTAATAACAAGTGTTGGAGAGGATATAGAGAGAAAGGAACTCTCATTCACTACTGATGAGACTACAAAGTGGTTACAGCCACTATGGAAAACAGTATGGAGGTTCCTCAAAAAACTAAGATTTGATCTACCATATGATCCAGCTATCCCTCTACTGGGTATTTACCCCAAAGACCTAAAAACATTTATCCAAAAATATATATGCACATCAATGTTAATGGCAGCATTATTCATGGTGGCCAGGATATAGAAGCAACTGAAGTGTCCTACGATAGATAATTGGCTAAAGAAGCTGTGGTACATATATACAATGGAATATTACTCAGCCATTAGAAGAGATGAAATATTGCTATTTGCAACAATATGGATGGACCTTGAGATAATCATGCTAAGCAAAATAAGCCAAACAGAAAAAGCTGAAAACCACATAATATCACATATGTGTTGCAAAAAATCTAAAAGCAAGAAACAAACATGACAAACAGAGACTCATTGATATGAGCAGTAGGCTCATTGTTACCAGAAGGTGGAGGTATGGGGAAGGGGATGGTAGATAGGATAAAAAGGGTCAAATATATTATGTGGGTCCCAGGCCTGGTTGGTCCCAGGTCTGGCTGTGATCCAGGCTCACGGCTAGGATAAGGACCCCGGATTTAGAATGTTATATTAGTGTAGTAGGGTGCCGTGCCTAAAATATGTACAAGTAAATCAGTTTATTGTAACACGCATGTGTGGCTGAATGCCACTATTGTACTTGGGTATATGTGGAGCCCATGCAGTCCCCTGGGGAGCAGAAGAGGAACAGAAAAAGAGCAGGAGCTGAAGTGTTTTCCCTGCAAGAGAACCGCACTCACCACAATAGAAGTGCACTCCCTACAATAAAGTTGGGGCTGCAGTTTCATTCTCATGTCAGGCCCTCATGCAGTTTTTCAACTGGGTGTCTCACCATTGAAATCTTCCCTTTTCCATCAGCTCGAAGCTGACAGTGGTGACAAAAAGAAATCTAACTGTGGTCAGTGAACAAACAATACAATATACATATGACTTACTGTTGAATTGTACACTTGAAATTTATTGGATTTTGTTAATCAATGTCACAATAAATAATAAAACAATAAAATAAAATGACTGCAAAAAGAAACAAAAGAGATATTATCACAGATCCTATCATTAAAAAGATATTTCCAGTATGAAAAACTTTATGTCGATACATTTGAAAATGTTGATAAAAGCAAAATTTCCTTAAAAAACAGGTTTTTTTCTGTCTTTATTGAAATATAATAATTAGTTGCTTGTATATGCATTGTACAATGAGGTTTTTTTTCAGTTATAGTTGGCATACAATAATATGTTAGTTTCAGTTGCATGGCATAGTGATTAGAGATCTATATAACTCAAAAGTTATCACCCCAATAAATTTAGTAATTCTTTCACTTTTACATATTTATTACATTATTAATCATCTTCCCCATGCTATACTCTACATTTTCATATCTATTCCAAAGCTATACATTTGTACTTCTTAATCCCTTTGCCTTTTTTTCATCCCCTCAAACCCTTTCTCATCTAGTATCCCCCAAAATATTCTCTGTGTCTCAGTTTATTCCCACTTTTGTTGAAGTTGTTGTTGATTTTGTTCTTTAGATTCCAAATATATGTGAAATCATGGAGTTTTTGTCTTTTTCTATCTGACTTATTTCATTCAACACAATACCCTCTAGGTCCATCAAGGCAATATCATTTTCCTTTTAGTCTGTGCGTGTCTTTTAATCTGAAGTGAATCCCTTATAGGCAGCATATGTAGGAGTCTTGTTTTCCTATCCATTCAACCACATTGCCTTTTGGTTGGTGCACTTAATTCTTTTCCATTTGAGTTACTTGTTGATAGGAATGTAGTTACTACCATTTCTTTCTTGTTTTTGTTACATGTGTTTTCTTCTTAAGGAAGTCACTCTAACATTTTATGTAATGCTGGCTGGGTGTTGATAAATTCATTTAGCTAGTTTTTGTTTGGGAAGCTCTTTACCTGTCCTTTGATGGAGTATGCTTGATGTAGATTCTGGGTTTCATATATTTAATATTTTGTGCCAAACCCTTCTGTCCTGCATAGTTTCTTTTGAGAAATCAGCTGCCAGTTTTATGGATGCTCCCTTGTAGGTAACTAACTGGTTTACTCTTGATTCTTTTAAAATTCTCTTTGTATTTAACCTTTGGCATTTTAATTATAATGGGTCTTGGTTTGGCCTCTTTGAGTTCATCTTTTTTGGTACTCTCTGATCTTCCAGGAGTTGTATGTCTATTTCCTTCGCCAGGTTAGGGAAGGTTTTCATCATTATTTCTTTATAGGTATTCAACTTTTTGTTTTCTTTCAGGTACCCCTATGGCACAGATATTTTTACATTGAATTGTGTCCCATAGGCTCCTTAAATTATTATAGCCTTGGGTTCTTTTTTCTTGACATTCTGATTGGGTGTCCTTGGCTTCCTCATCCTCTATATCAGTGGTTTGATCCTCTTTATCCACTCTGTTGATTCCCTCTAATATCTTCTTCATGTCAAATAATTTTTTCTTCGTTTCTGACAGGTTTCATATTATACTTTCCATTTCCATTTTTATGATTTTTTAAATCTCTTTGTTAAGGTTCTCAGTGAATTCATCTACACTTCCCCTGAGCTCATTGAGAATCTTTGTGACCAGTGTTTTGAATTCTGCATCTTTAGATTGTTTGACTCTGTTATTCCTGTATCTCTGTTTTGTTCTCTCACATGGTTTTCACTTCTTTGTCTTTTCATTTTGGCTGCCTTTCTGTGTCTGTTTCTATGTACTAAGCAAAGTTCTGAAGTCTTCAGCTGTATTAGCATGGCTTCATGTAGCAGGTGTCCAATTGCAGTCCTGAGATGGGTTCAGCTGCAGGCCAAATTTAGTCTGATCCTGTGTCCCTCTGGGGCCTCCTGTTATTATTCAGCAAGCAATCCACAGATTCTATATCTATAGTTTCCTTAAGAAACCACACCAGAAACTGTGGCCAGCTGCCACTAATGTGAATCTTGGCTCTGTTCTGCAAGGAGCACCAGACTCGAAGAGGACACAACTGGATGTGGCTTGGGTGGGGCCACAGGTTGGGGCAGGGTAGTTTCAGGGAATCTTCTGGGTGGAGTGATTTCTGTTATCTAGTTCGATGACATCCCAGCTATGGCGATGATGCATCTGCACACTGGGAGTGGGGGTGTTTTTAACTTTGCATCTGTTAGATTGCTTGACTCCAAAAATATGGGGAAGCAATGGATACTGCTGGCACTTCTGCTTGGGAGAGAGACTTACGTCTTGCCCTCGAAAAATACAACTTTAACTGTGATAAGAAGATAAAGAACATCCAATTATCTTGATATTAATAAAATTAGGAATAATATAAATATTATATAACAATATTAAACATTAAAATATTAAAATAATTTGTTATTAAAACTGCTCACAGAGAAAACTTGTGGCTGAAAAGGCTTATTGAATTTAAACATTTATAGAAGAACAGCCAGTTTATATAAACTCTTTCAGAAAACAGAGAAGGCATTCCCAATACTATATGACCAGCATACTCCTCCCACTGAAATCTTACAAAGAAATTACAAAAAAACTATACACTAATATTTCTTATTAACATAGATGCAAAATTTTTAAAAAATTTAATGGAATCTAGCAGTGTATAAAAATATTATTATGTGATGATCATGTGGCATTTATCCTAGATAAGGAACATTTACTTAAAAATTTAAAATCATCATTATATTTCACCATAATAACAGATTATAGGAAGATCATCATGTTTTTTCTCAATAGATAGAAATAAAACACTTGAAACATTTAAGACCTCTTTGTATCAAAAACTCCCAGGAAACTAGAACTATAAGGTCATCTTCTCAATTTCATAAAGGACATTAACAAAATCTTACAGCTAATACCCTGTTAAGTGGTGACATTCTTTGCTTTTCTTTTAAGATAGGGAAGAAGGCATAGATGTATGTGCTCATCATTTATATTCATCAGTGTAGTGAATGTCCCAATCTTATTAAGAATTAATATGGCAAGGAACAAATTAAAGCCATAAAGATTGTAAAACCAGAAGCCCAAGTGTCTTTAATTAAGGGACATGATAGTCTGTATAACAGAGAACAGTCACTCCTGTTCTATGCTCTTTTCTCAGTATAATCTGTGACATTTTTTGGGGAAACGAATTAGCAACATAATAAACTAATCCAGAATAATGGAAAAATCATAGAATATCTCATTAGAATTGCATCAATGAGCTAAACTATTTTTGCTTTATCTAAATTTTAAAATAAATATGAATAGTAGCAACACCAACACAAAATAAAATTTTTAGTGTATAAAACTGCATAAAACATTTAAATCTGTACAAGTCAATCAGGGAAAATTGCATTTGGGAAGAAATAATAGCTACAGACGAAAACTCACAAAAGGAAAATTTTTACAGGTAAAATTCAACTTTTCATTCGCCAATTTGTTTTTACAATGTATAATTTTTTCATATGAAAAAGAATTGATCTCTCTGAATATACTTTTAAGAAATTATATAAATCAAGTTAAAAATAGAAATTATTTAATTGTTTTTGGAATAATGAAATTAAATTGGCTTAATTGAATTTACTTGGTATACTTTCTCATACATATTTTAATTTGGAGATCTAAGTAAAGTAATTACCAAAAGCTGGAGAATTAAGATTCTCAGATTACAAATGCAATATTGAGATCTCATGTGAGGTTGACTAACTATGGGAAAAAATATGGGGGAAGTAGCCCAGAGTCAGATAAAACCCTCTACTTACAGCAAAGTCTTAACTACAAAGCTCCCCACATCAATATAGTTTACTTGCAAGGTACCAAACAGTTTGCCTGAACTTCTTAAAGTGGTAGGTTAAGATATGGATCTCAACAGATGAACAACTGTTACTGCAGGTGACTGTCCACATCAGGCACTGGGTTTTTATTTATTTGTTTATTTTTATTCTTTAAAAAAATTATTTAAATTAGTTTCAAGTATACAGTACATTGATTAGACATCTATATTATTCATCAAACGATTCCCCCAATTACTCCCTCCCTCCTCTGGCCCTCCACTTAGCCATCATATTTGGCATTGGGTTTTTAATTCAAAATGAATTGAACAACACAGAATTTCACAGGAATTTATTTCTCTTTGGACACTATTAATGAGCTATAACTTGTCATTCGTGAATGTCTGTATTTTACCAGTAGGTGTCACTGGGAGATAAGCAGTAACTGAACAGACTGGCATCTAGATGTTTTCATATAAAAAAAATTAATTGATTTTGTGTATATATTTTTTATTTGCTTGCTCATAAAAACATGCTAGCATCAGTCACCCCTTGTGTCCTGCCTCACATCTTCTCAGCCCACTTCCCCCAACTATTGCAAGGCTACTGTTTCCAAAATCTAACTTCAGCTGTACTGCATGTGTTTTACATTTTTGTACTAAGGCTTTTCTCATGATGTGGTTTTCACTGGGACACCTGTGAGAAGTTGTTTATGTACTACAAATGTGGGGAATTAACACCCCATGGGAAAATCCTTGACTGTAGGGGGTTGGATCATTGATATGTGCTTCCCTTATATTTCTCAGGTGTGCAATACGGAGGCACAATCCGCATGATTCAACAGAAAGTTCTAATGAGATCAGAGCCTGGTTTTCCATAGTGGTTTTCATTCTGATAACATACCATTGTATTGGCTTTCTCTCTCATTTCTGTTCTAGTTTTTCCAGTGTCCCAATCCTAACATCTGGTATGTCCCAAAATAAAGTCTTACTTATAAAACACTCCACATCAGTATAATTTACTCTGACTCTCTTTCCTTTTCTGTTTTAGAGTCTTCTTTTTGGAAGGAAACTAAGCATAGCCCACTACCCTGATAAAGAGTATTTTCAGATCTGAAACAGAAATGCATAGAAGAAAACGTAGGTACTAAACTCATGGACCTTGGATTAAGAGAGTATTTTATAAATTTGACCTCAAAGGCAAGGGAGGTAAAAGCAAAATTAAATGAATGAGACTATATCAAACTAAAAAGCCTCAATGCAAAACAAACAAACAAACAAACAAACAAACAAAACAAAGGGACAACCAACTAAATGGAAAAAAGATATTTGCAAACAACACCTCTAATAAGGGGATAATATCAAAAATATATAAAGAACTGATATGACTCAACAATGAAAAAATAATAATTCAATTCACAAACAGGCAGAGAACCAGAAGAGACACTTCTCATAAGATGTCATACAAATGGCCAACGAACATATGAAAATATGCTCAACTTCACTAGTTATTAGAAAAATGCAAATCAAAACCACAATGAGATACCACCTCACACCTGTTAGAATGGTTTTCATCAACAGGACAATTAATAACAAGTCTTGGAGAGGTGGTGGGGAATAAAGATCCCTCATATAAGGATAAAGAAGGTCAAATATATGGTGACAGAAGGAAATTTGACTTTGAATGGCAAAGACACAATGCAATATACATGTAATGTATTATGAAATGGTATACTTGAAATCTATGCAGGTTTTTTGTTTTTTTACCAATGTCATCCCAATAAATTTAATAAAAAGGAATATTTTCAGCACCCAGAAGTCTCTCTCATAGCTCAACTACCTTACATTTTATATTTTTATTTTTAATTAAGTAATTTATTTTTAATTTTCCAATTACAGTTGCCATTCAATATTATTTTACGTTCATTTTAGGTGTACAGCATAGTGGTTAGACATTTATATAATTTACAAAGTGATCTCCCCGATTAGCCTAGCATCCATCTGGCACTATACATAGTTATTACAATCTTTTTGACTATATTCCTTATGCTGTACTTTATATCAACTACTATTTAAGGTCAACAAATATTCTGTTCTCTATCACCATAGATTAGTTTTGATTCTGTTTTGAACTTCACGTCATTAGAATCATGCAGTAAGTCCAATTTTGTTCTGCTTTTTCCATTCAACATTATTTCTGTGAGATTTATTCGTTATGGCATGCAGCAATAGTTGATTTTTTTTCATTTTTGTATAGTATTCTATTGTGTTGTGGTTCAATCAAATCTAAGACCCACGGAACCAATTGAGATGAATTGTGAGCCTTTATTAGACAGCCGGCGACTGACTCTCTACCAAGCAGGGTTAGAGGAGATCAGTCCTGACCTCCCAAAAGAGGCAGTTTATAAAGCCTAGAACCACACCCTGGTTAACATCAAACAAGTAAGCAGATTAACCACATCCTACTTAACATCAAACAAGTAAGCAGATTACAGAAGCACAAGTTGGCCTTTGAAAATTTTCCACCCTTAACATTTTCCACTGGTTTTCTAGGGGAATTCAAATCATTGATTCATCAACCTGGAGTGGCGGGTAGTGAGTTCTGAGAACCATGAGTTTCACTGCCTGCATCATTTTTTTGACATACATAGTTAATGGTAGGCCTAATCCTCTCCTATTCTGTCAGGTTTTACCTAAAACCATACAAAGACCCCCTTACTTTAGGATGGAGAGAATTAAGATGGTCCAGACTGGAACCTTGATAGTTTTATCTTTAATGGGTCCTCTGTCTGATGCAGGGTCCATTGTTCTGATGTCTGTGGTGAATGCACAGCCTTGATCCTGGTATGGTGAATCCAGTGACGGCATCCAGCTACCTTGACTGCGGTGGGTGTTGTGTGGATGACAGGGAAAGGTCCGTCCCAACGGGGCTCAAGAGAAGCAGGCTGTACCTTTTTCACCCAGATCCAATCGCCTGGAGTGTGGTTGTGTGGCTGGGCTGGTGGCAGAGAACGGTTGTCCTGGTGGCAGAGACCTGTTGGTGGGTCTCCTGCTGTGTGAGATAGAGGGCTTGCAAAGACTTAAGCAGTGAAAAATTATGAACTTCTATTAGCTTTTCTTCCCCTAACTTGGAGAGGAGAAGTGGGGGTCTTCCAAACATTATTTCATAAGGCATGATGCCCTTACAATAGAGTGTGTACCGAGCCCTTAACAGGGTAAAGGGGAGGAGATTCATCCAGTTTTCACCAGTTTCCAGCTTGAACTTAGTTAAGGTTTCTTTCAAGGTTCTATTCATTTTTTCTAGTTGCCCTGAACTCTGAGGCTTATAAATGCAGAGCAATTTCCAATTGATCCCTAACACCTTTGCTAGAGATTGGCTGGTCTGGGCGAAGAATGCTGGGCTGTTGACCGACCCCAGTGTTATGAGTAGGCCAAATCGAGGCACTATTTCTGAGACTAATTTCTTTGTTACTACCTGAACGGTCTCTTGCTTGGTGGGGAAGGCTTCAGTCCATCCTGAAAAAGTGTCAATGAACACAAGCGAGTACTTGAATCTGAAAGTATCTGGGCTGACTTTAGTGAAATCCAACTCCCAATGTTCCCCTGGTGCCTGTCCATGAAGTCTCATCCCTTGTATTTCCTTGAAGGGCCCTGGTTTCCCTTATGTGCAGATGTGGCACCGGGCTGATACCTGCTTGGCCATTCGTTGCAGCCCTGGAATGTAATAGTCTCTTTTCAACAGTTCAATCAACTTGGTCCCTCCCAAGTGAGTGCTCTGGTGAACCTGGGTTATGAGGTCTCAGCTCACGGCCTCAGGTACCACAATGCGGCTGTCCAGGAGCCTAACCCACCCAGCAGATACCTCTTTTCCTCCCAGCTTGTTGCATAGTTCAACTTCCTCTGGAGTGTAGGTAAGGGTGTCCGTTAGCACCCTGGGCGGTAGGGCCAGTAGAATGTCAATTGGCCCCACTGGTTTTCGGGCAGCCTTCTTTGCTATCTGAACAGCGAAGGAGTTGCCCTGTGCTACCTCAGAGCCTGAATTCTGGTGCCCTGGGAAATGGATGATTGCCACTTTTTTTTGGCAACCAAATAGCCTCAAGAAGGGTTAGTATTTCCTCCTTATTCTTAATTTCTTTTCCTCCCGAGGTCAGTAGCCCCCCTTCCTTACATAACACCCTATGTACGTGTGCCGTGGCAAAGGCATATCTGCTGTCCATGTAGATGTTAACAGTCTTGTTTTTACTCCACCACAGAGCTTGAGTCCCTGCTACTAGTTCAGCCTGCTGAGCTGAAGTGCTATGGCCTAGGGCTTGTGCCAAGATCACAGTCTCAGTGGTAACCACTGCAGCCCCGGCATACCTGACTCCTTCTGAGATGAAGCTACTCCTTTCCATAAATAGAGTAGTGTCCAGATTCGACCAAGGGCTGTCTGTCAGGTCCGGTCTGGTGCAGGTGATGTCCTCTAGGACATCGAGGCAGTCATGCAGCAGTTGGTGAGGGTCATCGTCAGGCAGTAGGGTAGCTGGGTTGAATGTGGCAGTTTTCAGGAACTGTATGTGAGGTGCATTGAGAAGCAGGACTTGATACTGGGTGATTTGAGCATTGGAAATCCACTGGTCCAGTGGGCTGCGAAGCATTGACTCAACTGCGTGTGGGGCGATGATCTGGAGGGTCTGCCCTAGTGTCAATTTTAGGGCTTCCTTAGTGAGGATTGCAGTGGCAGTGATCGCTCTCAAACAGTTGGGTCATCCTGCTGCCATGTAGTCCAATCTTTCGGAGAGGTATGCAACTGGTCGCTTCCAAGGTCCTAGGGTCTGTGTCAGGACCCCTTTCGCGATTCCCCATACCTCAGTAACAAAGAGCTGGAATGGCTTTTCCAGGTTGGGCAGGGCTAAGGCAGGAGCTATGGTTAGGGCTGCCTTCAGGGCTTCAAATGTCTTCCTTTCTTCTTTTCCCCAGGCTAAGCTCTCTCCTTTCCCTCCAGTACTGGTGTACAGAGGCTTACCTATTTCTGCGAACCCCAGAATCCAAAGCCTGAAGTAACCTACTACTCCCAGGAACTCTCGAACCTGTCGTTTGGTGCGTGGCTGGAGTATCCTCAGAATAGCCTCGATCCGACTAGAGGACAGGGTCCTTTTCCCTTTCTGTAGATTGTACCCTAGGTACATCACTTGGGGAGTGCAAACTTGAGCTTTCTTAGTGGACACCCAATACACACTCTTGTCTAACTCCTGGAGTAGGTCCTCAGTAGCCTGTTTACACTATAATTCTGTTATAGCCGCTAGCAAAAGATCATCAACATATTGTAGAAGTACTACTTGAGGGTGTTTCTGGTGGAATTCTACTAAGTCCTGATTTAGGGCTTCATCGATCATGGTTGTGGAGTTCTTGAAGGCCTGAGGCAGTTGATTCCAAGTCAACTGTCCTGAGTAAAGTTGGTCTGGGTCTTCCCATTCAAAAGCAAAGATGGGCTGGCTAGCCTTGGCCAGCGGCAGACTCAAGAAGGCATCCTTCAGATCTAGGACAGTATATACTTGATGACTTGGTGGTAGCTGGCTGAGAAGAGTGTAAGGGTTGGGGACTGTCGGGGTGGATGGTCTCAACTCGCTTATTAACCTCCCTGAGATCCTGGACAGGTTGATAGTCATTGGTGCCGGCTTCTGTACTGGGAGCAAGGGAGTATTCCAGGGGGAATGGCAGGGAACTAAGATTCCTGCCTACCTCAACCTTCAAATATGAACAGCAATACCTGTTTGGGCCTTCTGACTGACCGGGTATTGATGTACCTGGGCTGGAGTAGCTGAGCTAGACAGAGTCACTATAATAGGAGGATGATGTGTTGCCAGGCCGGGGGAATTTGTCTCTGCCCAGGCACCAGGAATCCTTTGTTGGAATTCAGTTAACAGGGGGTTTTTAGGCAAGACTTCTGGCGAGTTTGCTAGGGGCTCCTCTAGCAAAAGGTATTCCTCAGACAATGGGCAGGTGAGTAGAATGGCCGTTGGGCCTGACCTGACAGTCAGTTCAGTATGCCCTTCCTTGAAGGAAGTTGTGGCCTGTAACTTCTGTAGCAAGTCTCTACTCATTAGTGGGTACGGATATTCTGGCATAACTAGAAATGAATGGGTAATTGTTCCTTTTCCCAGATCTGTTATTCTTGCTTGGGTCCAAGGGTAAGATTTCCCTTGTCCAGTGGCCTCTTGTCTAAGTGTCTTTTCCTTTGAGAGTGGGCTCTGGGTGCTTTGTAGGATAGCGTAGGTAGCTCCTGTGTCCACCAAGAAGTTCAAAATTACCCTGGGCTCCTGGGGGCTCATAATGAAAGAGCCCTGACCTCCTTGTTCTGTGTCTCCAAAGAGGATGAGGGGGGCCTTCTTTTTGGGAGCTTGTCCTTTTTCAGGGCACTCATTCTTCCAATGTCCCTTTTTCTTGCAATGTGTGCATTGGTCCTTCTCTAACCTGACTCTCCTGGGTCCATTGTTTGCCCCGGGTGCCTGTTCTCGGCCTCTGCCTTTTCTTGGCGGTCCCTTTGGCTGGACTCCTTGCATGGTTGCAAGAAGGACCTTGATCATCTTCTTAGTCTGTGCTACATCTACCTCATCTCTATTGTTGAATACTTATTGGGTTATCTCGACCAGCTCAGACAGGTTCTTTCCTTCAAACTCTTCCATCCTCTGCTGTTTCTAATATCTGGTGCTGACTGACTGACAAAGGCTAAATTCACAGCCCTCCTATTATTAGGGTCCTCCAGGTCAATAGGGGTATATAACCGGTACGACTCTAAGAGTCGTTCCAGGAATGCTGCCAGTGACTCATCCTTAGTCTGGATGACCTTGCTTACCTTAGATAAGTTAGTGGGTCGTCAGGCGGCAGACCGGGGGCCCTGGAGCAGAATCTGGCGATACCGTTGGAGAGTCTCCTTACCTTGGTTGGTGTTGGGGTTCCAAGGTGGACAAGTGTTCAGGATAACATGTTGGATGTGGGCCAGATTGGTGGAAGGCTGCCCATTGGGCTCTAATATTGCTTTTGCAGCCTCCCTCAGGAACTGCTCCCACTCCTCTGAGGTAAACAGGACCTGGAGGAGTTGCTGACAGTCTTCCTAGGTTGGCTGGTGGGTAATGAAAATAATCTCTAGGAGAGAGGTTAATCCCTGGGATTTCTCTGAGAATGATGGGTTCTGGTGTTTCCAATTGTACAAAATCACTGGTGGAAAAAGGGACATAGACCATGAATGGCATCTGGGTTTCTCCCCCAACTGGAGGAGTCAATTGCCGGAGTGGGGCCAGGACTGCTGCCTGGTTTGATGAGTCAGGGACAGGATCAGGGTCTTGTGGGGGCCGGTATAAAACCCCAGTGTGGGCATGGGGAGGACTTTGGAGGGGTTCTGCCTCCCTGTTAGATGGATACAGGGATGGGTCATGAGGGGAGTAAGGGGGAAGATTAGTGATCTTGGGATCCTCAGGTGGTTCCTGTAAGACAGGGTAAAGAGGGTTAGGTGTCTGTCCGGAATGGTTTCTCTTTTGGCCCCTTTGGTGTGGAGTGAAGGACAGACTTGGGAATTGTCTTTGACTCTTGGCCACAGCGGCAGTCCTTCAAGTACTTGGAGGCATTGGAAACAATATTGATCCACACATTGATATATGGAGCCTGATCAGGGTGGCCAGGATTTCTGTAGATAATACTCCTCACTTGAAAGGCTATTTGCAGGTTGAGTAACCCCTCTGATGGCCACCCTGTTCCAAATGGGGCCAGTCTAACTGGCATAACCTCTGAAGGTCAAAGGGAGTGACACTAGCTCCATAGGCTTGGGCTCATCTCTTGAAATCCTTTAAATGGTTAAGGAGGCACTGAAGGGGGTAGAATGATTTGAGGAAGAAGCCTGACCCATGTTAGTAAAAACAGGCAAGATCCCCACAAAAGCCAAATAAGCCAGGGCTAAGATCAGCCTCTGACCTAGTGTCTGGTTGGACAGGGCCACGGAAGCCAGATCTAAAGAAAGAATTAAAATACCACACATCGATATATAGAGTAAGCTTATAAAAACCAAGGCAATAGGAGGGTAACAGTACATTTTGACCAGTCTAGACAGACAGACAGACAGACAGACAAGACAAACTACAGGTAACACAAAATGCTAGTGAACCCAAAAACCTGGAGTCAAGTCTGACGTCTCAGACCTTGACCGAACTAGGGAAGTATTGCTGTGTCTAGCTTTCCAGTAGTTCCCCATAGGGCCCACCAACAGATGACTCATGCCCAATTGTTACAGAATTGAACTTTTTGTCCACCTGCCCTCCTGGGCGAGTCTGACTGGTGTCCGGGACTGAGGAATGTCTCTCAGTGGCCATCCCCTGGAAGGGGCAGGTCCTTGCCCAAGGTGGCTGGAGTCGTGGGTCTTAGGAGATCTCCCCCTCTGGAGAAATCTCACTGGGGCCTCCAAATGTGGTTCAATCAAATCTAAGACCCACGGAGCCAATTGAGATGAATTGTAAGCCTTTATTAGCCGGCCGGCGACTGACTCTCTACCACGCGGGGTTAGAGGAGATCAGTCCCGAGCTCCCCAAAGAGGCAATTTATAAAGCCTAGAACCACACCCTGGTTAACATCAAACAAGTAAGCAGATTAACTACACCCTGGTTAACATCAAACAAGTAAGAAGATTAACCACACCCTACTTAACAGCAAACAAGTAAGCAGATTACAGAAGCAGAAGTTGGCCTTTGAAAATTTTCCACCCTTAACAGTGTGAATATACCACAATTTACTCATATTAGTATGAGTGAATTGTTTTCAGATTTTAGCTGTTTTGAATAATGGTGCTTTCAACATTTTTGTGCATGTCTTTTGATGACATAAACATTAATTTCTCATAAGAATATACATAGAAATAAAAATACTGGGTCACAGGTCGTACATTTCTTTTTACATTTAATTGATACTGGTAAATAGGTTTCAAAGTAGTTATGCCAATCTACCTTCTATCTTCTCCACATCCTCATGCATAGTTGGTATCATTAATCCTTTTAATTTTAGCCATGTGATGTGGGTGTAGGGTATCTAACTATTGTTGAAATTCCCTGTTGACTAATGGTACTTAACATATATTCATATACCTATTAGACATTTAGATTCACTCTTTTGTGAAAAACCATTTTAAGTTTTTGGCTATTTGTGTGTGGTGATGGAAGGGTGTCTGTCTTTTTTTTAAATTAATTTGTAGATCTTTATAATTTCTATATACTTGTACTTTGTTGAATATATGTATTGTAAATATTTTCTACCAGTGTCTGGTTTACTGCTTACTCTTAAACTTGTGTTGTGATGGAACAGAGTTTTTTAATTGAGTGTAATTTATTAATATTTTTCTTTATGACTATTGTTATTTACTCCTGTAAATTTCTCAATCCTCCAAGGTCATAATATATTCCCCTTAATCTGTGATACTTAAATCTGAGTGAACATCAGGATCAGGTGGAAAGTGTAAGGTAAATGTGTGACATGTCGAGAGAAGTTTTAAAAGCAAGACTTTATTGGGAGGGGGCTCCCAGGCGAGGTTCTCTGGTCCAGACAGAAGAGGGGCCTGAGAAGTCGTGCCCTGGGATGGGAGGGCGCAGTTTCTATGGAGTTATGTGGGGGTAGGTGGTATAGGGTGGGAATGTTAATCAAATTTTAGTTGAGCATCTGGACTGGGGTGGTGGCGCGGGGGGGGTGGGGGCTTTAGGGTGGGTCCTTTGGGCGTTCTGGACCTCAAAGTCTGGCTGGAAGGTCAGGTTTCGATATCAAGCTGGGAAGCCTCCAGGCAGGCATCTGGCTGGCCCTTCCCCTGCCGACCTAACAGAAAGTTTTTAAGACAGATTTTTAGGACATACCTCCAGAGCTTCTAGTTCTTTAGGTTAGGAAAAAGGTCCAAGATTAGCATTTCTTAACTTCCAGATGATGTTGATTCTGTGGTCTGGGGATCACACTTTGAAAACATACCATTATGTAGTGTTTAACTATTTTACCTTTTACATTTAGAAGCTTAACTATTTCACCTTTCACATTTAAACCTACAATATACCTGGACTTCAGTTTTGTGTGTGGTGTGAAATAGAGGTAAAATTTTATTTTTTTCAATGTTAATCAATTGACTAATACCACTGAGATGCAGTACAAATTATGTTGTAATTTAAGTGTCTACATGTATACAGATCTGTTTCTGGACATTTTATTCTGTCCCATTCTTCTGTAAGTCTATGTTTGTTCCAATGTAATGTAATAAAGTAATCTTAATTACTTTAGATTCGTAATAAATCTTGATAACCACTGGAATAACTCTTCGTACTGTTTTCTTCTTCAAGTACATGTTGTAAAAGAAAAGAAAAATATGTTTTTCTTTAGGTTAAATGAAAAAATCAGAATTATCTTTACATTTTAGGAAACTGAGATGTCAATTTAAATATAAATATTAAGGGAACAGTTATTACTAAGAAAAAATACAGAAGTCCAGATATTTTGGAAGTTAAAGTTTACTTTCAAAAGCCAAAGTAACTGATTCTGGAGTGTAGATATCGGTAAGACATCTCTGTTTAGACACATATTTAAAGTCAAGAAGATTTTGAAAAAGAAAGAAGTAAAGTGAATAAAATTTTGAAAAGTGGAACTATCCAGCATCTGGGCTGAATTTCATCTCCCTAAAATTCATAGGTTGAAGCCCTAACTTCTGGTTTCTCAGAACAGGACTCTATTTTGAGATAAGTCCTTTAAAGAGGTAATTAAATTAAAACCAGGCTCTTAGGCTCAACCCTGATCCAATCTGAAGGTATCCTTATACGAGGAAATTTGGACACACAGACACTCACAGAGGAAAGATGATATGAGCACACAGTGAGAAGATGGCCATCTACAAGCCAAAGAAAGAGGACTCAGGAGAAGCCAGACCTGCTGACACCTTGATCTAGGTGTCTAAAACTGTAAGGAATCTATTTTTGTTGTTTTACCCATCCAGCCTTTGGGTAGTTATGGGAACTCCAGCAAACTATTGCATGTGTTGTTGGTAAAGTTTTTTTCTAGGCGATTAGTCATTAAACACAGTAAGAAAGTATACAAATGTATAACAGGCATTGCAGCATAATAATTAAATATTTAGGCTGCATTCAGAACTTATTAGGGAAAATCAAAATCTTAAGATAGTTTTCATAGAGGAAGTTTTTAAAAAGAATATTGAGCAACAAAGAGTGTCTTCACCTACTTTCTATCTGATAATAAGAGACTTAACAAAGTAAATTGGGGAAAAATGGAAATATTAAATGCAATCAGTACAAATAGAGGCATCTAATCAGTGTATGAATTTTAATCCTTAATATCTAGTGATTGCTAGAACAGATGAGAACTAATAAGAAGTATGGCCAAGAAATATTCCCTGACTTCCAAGAATTTTTATCAGTTTCTTATTGAAGATTTAGAAGGTGATATCTTACACGCAAGGTGTTATATGTAGTGCTCATTATGTTTCCTTTGAAATTTTTGTTATCTTTATAAATTTCTGAAATAAAAACCACTTGAAATATTCTCATGGACATATAGTCTCATTGCTTAGGTCCTATCTGATTATTGCAGCCAATATTCTGGTGCTGATTGAGCAAGGTCATGTCAGCAGTGCAAATATAGATGAAACATTTAATTGAGGCTTACTGGATTCCAGTAGTTTCCTTCGTTAGAGAGTTATCACACTCTACATTTATGCTACATTTACATGTTTCTTTCCCTATAGTGTCAGCTTCTATCTTTCTACTCAGTCTAATTTCAGAGTTTAGCACAGCCCTTGGTATTTACTATACATTGATTGAATTATTACTTAAGAAATAACTATAACATAAGAAAAAGGAATTTTGTTTTAAATTGATTTATGTTTTGCTACTATATCTTTGAGTTGCTTTCTTTAGCAGAGAAGCTGAGGTTTCTGCTGGTGGGAAGTGGGTGTCAGATGAGTGTGTGAGACTGTGTGGGAGGAGAGCTCACATCTGGGTTCTGAGAAGAGCTCTAAAGGGGAGGAATTCAAGATCAGTGATGGTGTTTCGGGAGCATCACAGAACAGCTGTTAGAAAGAACATAAGCATGCTTGTGGCATGAGCATCAATAAATCAAGAGGGGGATTCCTGGAGGATCTAGTGACATAAGAAAGAATTCTGTACCCCCTTGTAGACTAGTTGGGATATCCTGCCTGGTTGAGTTCTATTCAGGGTATATCTAACCCATCCCAATTCTTTTCTCTGGGATTTCCTGTGCTCAGTGAAGACATGATTATCAGTGATGTATATAGCCATCTCCTTCTCTCTCAATTGTTTTTTGCCTTGTCCTGGTCATCTCTTCTTCCCCATTTTATCTCTTGATTTTTGCCATCAGTTCCTTTTCTCAGCTCTCTTCAGCCAGCTCCTGAGAAGCCCTTCCTCCTTCTCCTTCTGCAGTTCTTGCCCGTTATCCACCAGAGTTGAGTGTTTACTCAGGAGTGGAACTGGCTGGGAAAGCTAAAGATCCACAGTGAGACCTTGACTCTAGTACCAGCAGCTTCCTGCATTTATCGGGATTAACTCGGCTCAGAGGAGCAGAGCAGAAGAAACTTGTGGCTCTGTTCCATTTCTCTTTACAATCCCCCTCTTCCTTCTTCTCTCTCTCTTCTTGTTTAATTCCTCCTCCTCTCCTTGCATCTGTTATGCCGCATGGTGATTCTGACCAGATCCCAACACTTTGGTCTCAGAATTCCATTCCTCATGCAGTTATCTCTCTTTCTTCTTCCTACCCAAACCTAAACTTCCTCCTTCTCACTTTCCCCACTCTACACTCAAGAATATAAGCACTGGTAGCTACATAATTTTGGGGGGGGGGTTCTATATAAAATGAAAATGTGAAGCCTCATATTCAAAAAGCAGGAAAAAATCCTTTTTAGACATCCTGAAATATTGAACTTTTTCATTTCTTTTGATCTCTCACTCACTGTCTCTTTCTCCCCTCCCCCTTCCTCTCTTTCGATCTGTCCAGATTATGTTGTTGTTATAGTTTTTTTGTTATTTTTTGATTTTAATTCACTAATGTTGCTCTTCCTTGGACACAGGAACTCACAAGGGAAGTACAGCCCTTATTGCTTGCCCTGGGGCTTCATTCTCCTTGATTTGTGTGTACGATTAACAATTTTTGGTCAAAATATAGACGTCTTATGTAGAATAATGGACACTGAGGTAAATAATATCTATGATCTATTTATTATCTATCTATCTATCTATCTATCATCTATCATCATCTATCATCTTTATTTTTCCCTGGAAATGGTCATGCCTTTTCTTTGGCTAAGCATTGAATGTGGGAGTTGAGTCAATCTAATTAAGATTTAATTAGGTTTGTGTTTTGTTGTTTGTGTTTTAACAGCCTTCAAATTTTTCTAGCACGACTCTATTTGTAGGGTGGGGCTGTTTGCCTGAGTGTTTTTGTTAAAGTCTGCTTCTCTCTCAGGTTTTGGTATTCTCTTTATGATATGCCTCAAGAAGATTTATCTTCATACTCTTGTCCCTCTTACAGTAGTAGACTGCTCATGTTAGTCAATGCTTGTTAACCTGCTTGGGAGAGGGAGCAGAGGCCTTATCTTTGCTCTGGATTAGCCTCATTCTTAGGCAGGTGTTTTGTTTTTTAGTTTTAGGGATCAAACTTTCTGAGTGGTCCTGTCTTTCTCTCAGCAGTATGGGATCTCTAATAGTCTAATAGTCTAGGACATAGTGTTTTACTGTCTGTTCCCCATTTTCCACCTACCCCCACTGTAGTGCATTTTCACCTGTGCTCTAAAAGCAATAGAGCTTTCCATCCTTCCCCACCATGTTAAGAATTTTTTGGTGTAGGAGATATGGAAGAAAAATCTGGTTGGGATTTCCTGCCAGTCTCATGTAGTTGCTTCTCTCATACTTCAGGCTTGAACCAGGAGAAAGATTTTTCTGCTCTCTATCTTTGGCTACAATCTTTCAGGAGTGTCTATTGAGGTATCTGGAAAAACTAGAAATACAGGTGAATTTCCCATGGCTGTGACTCTCAGTTTTTCTATATGCTCATGTTAACCTTTAGTACTTTGTTACTGTTGTGGAGCAGGAGAGAATTCCCACACTCTACCCTTCTTTAGTTCTTCTGACATGACTAGTTATAAAATAATGAAATTGTCACAGGACTAGATTAACCGGAGAAAAGAACGATTTAATACATGTGCATGGAAGAATCACAATATGATGCTCAGATCATAAAATTAGGCTTGAAGAAATGTTGAACTAAGCACATCTTTATACTTATTAGACAAAGAAACAATAAATATGTGAGACGCTGATAAGACAAAGAAAGAGCATGTTAGAAAGAAACTCAAGTCGATTTGGGTATTTGTTAGTGAGGAATCTAAACAAAGTTTGGGCTTAGGTAGTAAATTAGTAAAGGTGTAACAAGGTTTGTTTATACATGTTTTTTCAACTCTAGATTTTGTAATTCTTGTGATAAGTTTTCTCTCAGTCCTTCAGAGTGGGGTGGGCATCTATCATTGAGATTTATCTCCTGATATTAGGGGGACAGAAGAGAATCAGAAACTTGTTCTTGCTCTTGCTGTTTCTCAAGTGATTTTAGTTCATGATAATGTGAGCTAAGGATGAGGTAAGGTACCTCAGAGCTTCATAGGATCATTGCAGGATGATAATAAGAGATGTTCAGTAATAGTAATTTGTCCTACCATATAGATAGGTTAAAAAAAGCTACTTCTGGTGATAATTCATTATGGGCAATACCCCTAATTTAGACTTTTTAAGGGATAGGTAAATGTTGTGAGCCTGCAGGGTTTTGATTGCTTTCAGCTGAAAATAATTCAAATGCTAAAGTGGCACATTTTTGGAGGCCTGCTCTGAACTTACACAATAGCTGAAGAGTAATTCAGCTTTCAACTTGTGAGCACCAATAGGACCATCTTTCTTCTATTTATGTAATTATCCCTTTCTTTTCTTATAAAATCCCCTTGCCTTCACCCTGTAATCAAGACAGTATTTGGGTTTCTGCCTGAATCTGTGTTGTCCAAATTTCAATTCTTTGATCTCAAATAAACACTTACTGCCTCGTATTTTGGCATTTTAATTTCAGCTTAACATAATCTCGACTTTCTCTAAAACTATTTTCTTTCTTAAATTAACCGGAGATAATTTCTGTGACTTGTACACCAAGAAATAGCTCAAGTATATTTATCCAGATGATACAAAAAACAACAACAAATATTTAAGAGATTTTTGATGCAGACAAGGCCAATTTCCTCAAGTTAGGGGGAGACAAAGCCCTTGTTAAGGGTGGAAAAATTTTCAAGTGAGCCAACTAACTAAGTCCGCTACAAGGAAGAAATATCTTTAGATTCTAGAAGTTGTCCTGCTTGCTTGGGTGTGGTTTTAGATGTATTGTATAAGATATGAAGATGGCCGTCTGCTTCTGTAATCTGCTTACTTGTTTAATGTTAACCAGAGTGTGGTACTAGGAGATGTATTGTGCTAATGACCAACTTCTGCTTCTGTAATCTGCTTGCTTGTTTGATGTGGTTTTAGGCTTTATAAGCTGCCTCTTTTGGGAGTTTGGGACTGATCTCCTATAACCCTGCATGATAGAGAGTCAGTCACCGGCTGGCTAATAAAGGCTCACAATTCATCTCAATTGGCTCTGTGGGTCTTAGATTTGATTGAACCACAACAGCTCTGTACTGCATAAAGAACAGGGTCCTTTGGCAAAGCATGAAGAAAAAATTTAACACACACGCCAAAGTTAGAGTGAAAAGGAAAGTTTATTAGGAAAGGGGTAACACTCCACAGACAGAGTGTGGTCTCCTCCCAGAGACAGAGAGTGAGAGGGACCAAGTGAGGTTTGGAAAGATAGTGAGTGTGGGTAGGGGTGAGTGTTTGGGGAATTTAGTTTATATATCATTCTTTAGTTCCTGTGAGTTATTGTTTAAAAGACTTTGTCAACCCATTTCCTTTGATATGGACATACAGCAAGGAAAGGTTAGAGTATGTAGCTGAAAAGGTAAGAATCTAGATTGCAAGGCCTACTGGCAGTTACTAGCCTTTAATTCATAGGTTCCCCATGGTTTTAGCCATAAGGAATGACTCTTTGTTCTTGATTCCCCTTCACAGGTGTGGAGAATGAGTTGTTAGTAATCAAGCAGATCTTCCTTTGTTCTGAAGGTGTCCTCCTGGCCTGGCTGCAGGGCTGATCTGCACATTGCAGTCTCCGAATGTGGCTTGAATAACATTTTAATTTTCTTATCTCCTCCCTAAATTATGTTAACAGTTATATAGCAGCATGAAAGAGGGAGGTGAAATAAGCAGCATGAAATAAGAGACCATAGTAACGTCTCCAGCAAAGACCATCTAATGGTAAGTCAAGCATGAAATATCCAAGCAGGGCCAATTAAAAAGGAAATCTTGGGTAAATAATTTCAGATTACACTATTAACTTCACTTCCAACAAATTATTACTTAAAAAATATTACTAGCTGGGGACTTACAGCATAACCCTCTGTGTAAACTTCATGCTTATTAGCATATGATTTTACACTAAATAAAATCATATAAGATTCTCATTTCACCAAGTAGGGATACAAAATAGGGAGGAGAAAAAAATGGCATAGATGATAGAGGTTCAGTTCATCTCTCTGGTGACCAAATCAAAATTGTGACAGAAACAAGGAGCAAACAGCAAAGAAAATCACCTGAGATCCAGATAAACAGCAATACAACTATGAAAAGAAATAAGAAATCACCCTACAACAGGAGGAAGTAGGACAGGGTAAGGACGCAAGACTGCCCAGACTCAAGTGGCTGAGTGGGACAGAGGCCATAGCAGCAGCAGCTGCAGACAACTCTCAAAGGGGCCATGTCCCCCATTTGACTTTTGCTGAGACGGACCTTCTCTCTCTGAGCACCAGCACCAGGTTGGCTGTGCAGGGGCTGTCCAGGGACTTACAGAAGGACACTGAGTTGTCGGAGTGAGGGACAGGGAGATATTCACTTTGTACAGAAGTGGTGGCAGTATCCATTGTTCCTCTGTTCAGCCTTCCCCATCCCAGAATGCAGACTTAGAGCTGACATGGCTGAAACATCAACAAACTGGATTACAGATGTCACTCTGCTCTGTGGATTCCCTGAAACTCCTCCTCCCCCAACTCACGCCCCACCCAAACCACATTCAAGTGTATCCTCAGTGAGTCAAGTGCCCCTTGCTGAGCAGCACCTAGACTCACACTAGTGGCAGGTGGCCTCGGTTTCTGGTGTGCCCTTCTGAGGTAACTAAAAGCATAGCTTCTATGGATTGCTTGTGGAATCATAACAGGTGGTCCCAGAGGGTTACAGGCTGGTGCTAAACTTGGCTTGCAGCTGAACCCCTTTCATGACTGCCATTGGTACCTAGTCGTATTAATAAGACTGGATGATTTAAGAGCTTTGCTTAGTACATAGAAGCAGACAAAGAAAGTCAGCCAAAATGGTAAAACAAAGCAAAAGAAACCATATGAGAGAACAGAACAGAGATCCAGAATAATAGAGTCAAGCAATCTAATAGATGCAGAGTTCAAAATACTGGTTATAAAAATGCTCAATGAACTTAGGGGAAGTGTAGATGAATTCAGTGAGAACTCTAACAAAGAGATAAAAAACATAAAAATGGAAATGGAAAGTATAAAAAGAAACCATTCAGAAATAAAGGACACATTATTTGAGATGAGAAATACATTAAATGGAATAAACAGAGTGGGTAAAGAAGAAGATCAAAGCACTGACATAGAGGATGGGGAAACCAAGGACACTCAATCAGAAAGGCAATTAAAAAGAAGTCAAGACTATAATAATAATTGAAGGAGCCTTTAAGACACTATTAAATGTGAAATATCTGTGTCATAGGGGTCCCGAAAGAAGTTGAAGAGCTATTTGAAGAAATAATGATGGAAAACTTCCCTAACCCAGTGAGGGAAATAGACATACAATCCCAGAAAGTGCAGAGAGTCCCCAAAAAGATGAACCCAATGAGGCCCACACCAATACACATTCTTATAAAAATGATAAAGTTAAATATAAAGAGAGAATCTTAAAAACAGCAAGAGAAAAGCTCTCAGTACCTACCAGGGAGCACCCATAAAACCGGCAGTTTATTTCTCAAAAGAAACTATGTAGGACTGAAGGGTTTGGCACAAAATATATAATGTGATGAAAACATAGGCTCACAGCTAAGAATATTTTATCCAGCAAAACTATCATTTAGATTTGAAGGACAGATAAAGTACTTCCCAGACAAAAAATATGCTAAAGGAATTTATCAACACCAAGTCAGTATTATGGGAAAAGTTGAAGGGACTTCTATAAGAAGAAAAAATATGTATCAAAAACAGAAATAAAGAATGGTAATAACTACATTCCTATCAACAAGTACCTCAAATGGAAAATAATTAAATGCTCCAACCAATAGAAAGAGTGGCTGAATGAATAAGAAAACACGACCCTGACATATGCTGCCTACGATAGACTCAGTTCAGCTTAAAAGACACACACAGACTAAAAGGAAGGGGATGAAATAGATATTGCCCTGATGGACCAAGAGGGTATTGTGATGAATGAAATGTGTCAGAAAAAAAACAAATATCACATGATTTTATGTACATGTTGAATCTAAAGAACAAAAATCAAAAACAACAAAAGCAGAAATAAACTCATAGATACAAAGAATATTTTGAGGGATACTAGGTGGAAGGGGTATCGGGGGGATGAAAAAAAGGCAAAGAGATTAAGAGATACAAATGGATACTTGCAAAATAGACATGTAGATATAGAGTACAACATGCAGAAGATGGTTAATAATGTTGTAATACATATGTAATGGGGAAGAAGGGTCCTAGATTTACTGGGGTGATTGTTTTGTGAGTTATGTTGATTTCTGATCACTATGCTTTACAACTAAAACTGGCATATTATTGTATGCAAACTGTAATAAAAAAACTCATTAAATTGTACAATGTAAATATAAGCAACTACTTGTCTAATATATTTCAATAAAGATAGAACAAATGAGTTTGGAGAAACATGGCAGAGTAAGAGATGTCCTCATATCTCTCTCCTTGAAACAAAAATCAGCTGAATGTCTAAAACGCAACAAAAAACACCCAAAGTGCACACCAGCATGTCTGATTGTGGGATCTGCACATAAGAGCTACCACAGGTTAGAACCCTGGGTGTCGGGCAGTGGACTGGGAGAAATAAAGAAGCTGCCTTGGGCAGCCACTGGAGCTCTGCATAGGAAGAGAGGGAGAGGAGATGGTGTGGCAAGTTCCATGAACAGCCCTGCCTGTGAGAGGTAGGAGCTCCTTGTAGTTGGTGGCAGGGTCCAGTCATCAGAGCAGAGAGCAGAGAAGCAGGGATGGCATAGATTGATTTTACCAGCCATGGTAAAAACCAAGACTGAGCTACAGCCCGCATTCCACAATCCATTGAGCTCCTCCCATATCCTCTGAGACCCAGAGGAATCTGAGTAAATGCTACCAAAATTGTTGCTAACATTGACAGGGACTGAGACTGAAGGTAGCAAACGTGATTAATATTTACGAGAAAATAAAAAGGCATTATTAAGCTTTTATATAAAGCAGGATCCAAGAGGCTTGGATGCTACCTACTTGAAACCAAAAGAAAAATGCCTTCTTTGCAACAAGCTAAAGAGAGAGCTTTATATAATAAATATTCTTTCTGGAAAAAAAGCAGAATACACATCTATTAATGCCCAGGTGGAGCAAAAGTCCATTAAACATCAGGAACAAAGAAGGTGACAGGGCATCTCAGAAAGAAAAAGAAAAATCTCCAGGAAAATATGCTTAAGACATAGAAATAAGTAATTTAAATGACAGAGAATTCAGGATGGTACTTCTGAAAAAATTCCTTGAGATCTGAAACAAGTCTTAACAACAATTTCAGGAATTGAAAAAACAACTAGATGAGCACAATGAGTTTTTTAGTAAGTAGATTGAAATCCTTAAAAAGGACAGAATAGAACTTCTGGAGATTAAAAACACACCTCAAGAGTTGAAAAATGAAATAGCAAGCTTGAGAAATAGAGTTGGAAAAGATCAGTGATATCGAGACAGAAATCTAGAAATAAATCAGAAAGAAGAAGAGAGAAACTGAAGAATAAAGAATAATGAAAGAGAAATACAAGCACTAGCTGATATCACCAGGAGGAAACATAAGAATAATGGGCATTGTCAAATGGGAGGAAAAGGAGCAGGTATAAAAAGGATTTTCAGACTAATAGTTGATGAGAATTTCCCAAATCTAAGCAATGAGCTGGAGCTTGGAATTCAAGAACTCAACAGAAAACCCGAAGATCTTAACACATAAAGGCCTTCACCAGTCACATTCTATTAAAATTATCAAAAAATCAACAACAAAGAGAGCATTTTCAGGGCAGCCAGGGAAAAGAAGATGATAACCAAACTGAAAACCCATTAGATTGTTGTCAAACTTCTCAGCACAAACCTTACAAGCCAGTAAGGAGTGGAATCAAATATTAAAACTATTAAGTGAAAGGAACTACCAGCCTAGAATAATGTATCCAGCTAAGCTCTCCTTTAGGTATGAAGGAGAAATTAAGACATTTCCAGACATACAAAAATTGAAGGAATTCTCTATTATGAGGCCTACACTACTGGAAATACTGAAAGAGTTCAGCTCATCTAAAACAAAATGACAAAACACACACACACACACACACACACACACACACACACACACACACACAAATAGGAGTAAGATGACTATCAGGAAAATACAAGTAGAGGAGTACAATCCTTACTAAGAACAGAGCATTATAAGCTTAAATAATAAGAAGAGATTTGCTATAGCAAGATGGTAATGAACGTTCCGCATACATAGGAACAAATTGAGACAACAATTACTGAAAAGGGGAAGATTCAAAGTTCCAAATTCACAAAGGTGAATGGAGATAAGGGATGCACAGAAGAAAATGGATGACTGCATACATATAACTATCCTTTTCATATTGCTAATGGTAACCACATACCAAAGATTCAGAGCTGAAGTATACAATGTAAAATGAGAAGGATCAGAGGCAAAACCTACAACAGCCAACCAAAATAAAGGAAACAGATACACAAGGACAAAGAAGCAATGGAAACACCGAGCTAACAGACTTGAATGGGAAGATAATTAGAATGTATAAATGTGAGGGTTTGACATGCTTGTGGAACAGATGAAGTGTCAACTGGCAAAACAGTGGATGGTTAGGTTTATGAGTCTGGAGTACGGAATGAGATCTGGGTAAAGATACAGATTGGAAAGTCATTTGGCATATAGGTTGTCATTGAAACCATGTGAATGGATGAAATAACCAAGACAAAATTTCAGAACATAAAAAGACTGACAGTTGACCCTGAAAAAACACCAGTATACAAAAGGGCATCTGGATGCAAGAGGGCTAGGAAGGAGAAGTAAATTGTGCAGGCATGCTACCACCAAAGCTAAGGGGAGAAAAGGATTTGAAGAAAGAAGAATTGGTCAATTCTGATATGTCAAGATAAAATTTGAAAATTTTTCATATATTTTGAATGAAGAAGTTGTAGTTGACCCTGAGGAAAATTAAATGAGTGGTGGGGATGGAAGCCAGATCAAAGTGGGTTTAGGATCAAGTAGGAGGGAGGAGATAGAGATGGCCCTTTTTAAGAAGCTTAGCTTTTGTGGAAAGGAAAGAATACAGGATCAAGGGATTGTTTGTTTGTTTGTTTGTTAGATAAAGGAGACTTAGTTTCCATTTGCATTAGCTTCCCATTGCTGCTGGAATAAATTACTACACACTTAGTGACTTAAAACAACAAAACTTTCTTACTGTTCTGGAGATCAAAGGCTTAAAATGAGTTTGCAAGGCTGCATTCTTTTTCGAGGTTCTAGAGGAGAATTTTTTTCCCTGTCTTTTCTAGCTTCTAGTGGCTGCCTCTATATAGATTGTGGCCCCTTCCTCATCTTCAAAACCAGCAATTGTAGCATCTTCCAAAAGCTCTCACTTCCTCTCCCTCTCTTTTTACCTCTGCTGTTTATCATATTGCCTCTGTCTGACTCATCAAAGAACCTTCTGATTACATTTAGCCCACCCAAATCATTAAGGGTGAAATCTCCACTTTAAAATCCTAAGCAGGTAATGTCAGAAACATGGTGGAGTGAGAGATCTCTTGCCTTGAAACAACAATGAGCTGAACATCTAAAACTCAACAACAAACACACACACACACACACACAACCTGCACACAAGAACGTCTGAATGAGGTTTCTGCAAATAAGAGCTAACAAAGTTCAGAACCTCGGGTTTTGGACAGTGGCCTGGGAAAAACAAAGAAGCTGCCTCTCCCAGCCAGAGAGTCCTGCAGGAAGAGGGAGAGGAGAGAAATTACAGTGGGAACCCTGAAAACCCAATCTCAGAGAGCTGTGAGCTCCACACAATGACAGTACCTGTGCCCAGGTTACAGGGCAGAAAGCAGAGAAGTGGGGACAGCAGAAAAGCAATAGTTGATTATTACCAACCATGGCTACAAAATGCAAAGCTGAGCCACAGCCGCCATTCCCCAACCCAGAGGCCAACTATCCCCATACCCTCCAAGATGGAACACTGTAGAGCCCCAGGGGAATCTGAGCAAACTCTACCAAAACTGCCACTAACATTGACAGGGACTGAGATGAAGGTAGAAAGTGTGATTGAATATATTCATAAGGAAAAAAAGGCATTATTAAGACTTTATCTAAAGCAGGGATCCAAGAGGTTTAGACATCACCTACTGGAAACCAAAAGAAAAACACCTTTTTTACAACAGACTAAAGAAAGACTTTTATATAATAAATCTTCTTTCTCAAGAAGAAGAAGAAGAAGAAGAAGAAGAAGAAGAAGAAGAAGAAGAAGAAGAAGAAGAAGAAGAAGAAATACATTTCCATTAATGCGAGGTGGAGAAGTAGTTCATTAAATACCATGAACAATCAAGGTGACAAGGCAGCAAGGAAAGAAAGAGAAAAATCTCCAGAAAATAAGCTTACAGACAAAGAAATATGTGACTTAAATGACAGGTAATTCAGGATGGTACTTCTGGAAACTTCAGTAAGATCAGAAACAATTCATATCAACAATTTCAGGAATTTAAAAACAAAACTAGGTGAACAGAATGAGGTTTTCAGGAAGGAGATTAAAATCCTTAAAAAGAACCAAGTAGAACTCCTGAAGATGAAGACACACTGAAGGAGATAAAGAATGCAAAAGCAAGCTTGAGAAATAAAGTCAACCAAATGGCAAAAAGAATCAATGATATCAAAGACATAAATCTAGAAATAAATCAGAAGGAAGAAAAGAGAAACTGAAGAAAGAAAAATAATTGTAAAGAGAAATACAACTAGCTGATACCATCAGGAAAGGAAATATAAGAATAATGGGCATTCTCGAAGGAAAGTAAAAGAAGCAGGGATTAAAAAGCATTTTTAGACAAATCATTGGCAAGAATTTCTCAAATCTAAGGATTAAACTGGAATTTGGAATTCAAGAAGTCAACAGACCACCCAATTATCTCAACCCAAAAAGATCTTCTCCAAGACACATTGTATTAAAATTATCAAAAATCAATGACAAAAATAGGATTCTCAGGGCAGCCAGGGAAAAGAAGATGGTAAACTGTAAAAGAAAACCCATTAGATTATCGTCAGACTTCTCAGCATGAACTTTACAAGCCAGAAAGAAATGGAATCAAATATTCAAATTATTAATGAAAGTAATGACAAGCCAAGAATAATGTATCCAGCTAAGCTCTCTTTTAGATATGAAAGAGAAATAAAGACCTTTCCAGACATACAAAAATTGAGGAAATTTTGCACTAGGAGCCCTGCACCACAGGAAAACTGAAAGGGGTCAGCTCACCTAAAACAAAATGACAAGAAAAATACATAATTAAGAGTAAGACAATTAGCAGGCAGATAGAAGCAGAGAAGTGCAACACTTATGAAGAGGAGGGCATTATAAGCTTAAACAATACTATAAAGCAATTTAACAGAACTAGAAGAGATTTGCTATAGCAAGATAGTAATGAATGTTCAGCATACATAGGGATAAATTGAGACAACAATGACTGAAAAGGGGAAGACTGAAATATCTGAATTCATGGAGGGGATGGAGATAAGTCACGTGCGGAAGAAAACACACAACTGTGTGTGTGTGTGTGTGTGTGTGTGTGTGTGTGTGTGTGTGTGTGTGTGTATAACTATCCTATACATATTGATAATGGTAACCACATGCCAAAGATTCAGAACTGAAGTATATAACATAAAACAAGAAGGACCAGAGGGAAAACATACAAAAGCCAACCAAAATAAAGAAAACAGACACATAAAGACAAGGAAGCAATGGAAACACTGAGCTACCAGAAAGCAAAAAATAAAATGGCTAAAAGAAGACCTCATATTTCAACATAAATGTAAATGTAAATGGACATGAATTCAACAATAAAAAGGCACAGAGTGGCAGATTGGATAAAAAAAAAATAAAAAACCAACCATATACTGACTCCAGGAGACATATCTCAGTTCCAAAGACAAATATAGACTCAAAACAAAGTGAAAGGGTGGAAAATGATATTTCAAGCAAATGGCTATCAGAGAAAAGCAGGAGTAGCGGTACGAATATCAGACGAAATAGACTTCAAAATAAAAAAGATAAAGAAAGATACGGAGGGACACTCATAATGATAAAGGGATTGGGCACCAAAAAGACCTCACACTTATTAATATCTATGTTTCCAATCAGAGCACATGAAATATATAAAGCAATTACTAGCAGAACCGAAGGCAGAAACAGATCAAAACACTATCTTAGTAGGGGACCTAAATACCCCAACTGTCAGATATGGAAAGATCACCCAAACAGAACATCAATAAGGAAGTAACATCCTTAAATGACACATTAGACCAACTAGACATAATTGACATTTAGAGCTTTTCATTCCAAAAGAGCTGTTTGTACATTCTCCTCTAGTGCACATGGAACATTTTCAAGGATTGATCATATACTGGGACACAGAGATAGCCTCGACAAATATAAAAAGATTGCAATCATACCAACCATATTCTCTGATCACAATGCTTTGAAGCTACAGATCAACTATAAATCGATAACAGGAAGAACCACAAATACATGGAGATTAAATAATATGCTACTAAAGAATGACTAGGTCAGAGAAAAAATAAAAAGAGAGATCAAGAGATACATAGAAATAAATTATAATGATAGTACAGCATATCAAGGCTTTTGGGACATGGCAAAAGCGGTAATAAGAGAAGGTTCATATCATTACAGGCTTATCTCCAAAAAAAAAAAAAAAAAAAAAAAAAACCGAACCCAAATAAACAATCTAACACAATCATCCGAAAAACTAGAAGAGGAAGAACAAATGAAGCCTAAAGTCAGCAGAAGGAAAGAAATCATCAAATTAGAGCAGAATTAAATGAGATTTTTTTAAAAATAGAAAAAATAAATGCAGCAAAGAGCTGCTTCTTTGAGAAGGTTATTGAAATTGGCAAACCCCTGGCTACATTCACTAAAGAAAAGAGAGAAAGGACACAAATAAAAAAATCAGGACGAAAGAGGAGAAAGTGTGATGGATACAGCAGAAATACAAAGGATCATACAATACTATGAAAAAGTATATAACACCAAATTTAATAACCTAGAAGAATTGGACCAGTACTTAGAAAAATACAACCTTTCTAGACTGAATCAAGAAGAACTGGGAAATCTAAATAGACTGATGAGCAGTATGGAAATTGAAACAATCATCAAAAACCTACCAAAAAGTAAAGTCCAGGACCAGATGGCTTCACCAGTGAATTCTACCAAACATTCAAAGATTTAATACCTATTTCCTCAAACTCTTCCAAAAAAATTTGAGGAGGAGGCAATACTTCCTAACTTATTTTATGAGACCAATATCACCCTGATAACAAAACCTGGTAAAAATAATGCACAAAAAGAAAACTTTAGACCTATATCTCTCATGAATGCAGAGACAAAAATCCTAAAAAAGATGCTACCAAACTGAATACAACAACATATTAAAAGGATTATACACCACAATCAAGTGGGCTTGATTCCAGGTGCTCAAAGGTGATTCAGGATACACAAATCGATTAATGTGATGCACTACATAAACAAATTTAAAAATAAGAATTATATAATCACATCAATAGGTGAAAAATAAGCCTTTAACAAGATATAGTATCCATTTATGATCAAAACACTTAACAAAATCGGTATAGAAGGAAAGTACCTTAACATAATAAAGGCCATATACAACACTCAGCTAACATTATACTTATTGGTGAAAAACTATAACATTCCCTCTAAGATCAGGAACAAGGCAAGACTGTCTACTATCACCAGATATTCATTATAATATTGGAGGTCTTAGCAAGTGTAATCAGGCAAGAGAAAGATATAAAAGGCATCTGAATAGGAAACAAAGAATTCAAACTGTCATTATTTGGAGACGACATGATTCTCTATATAGAAAACCCTAAAGAATCCACAAGTGCACAACTGAAAACTATGAGCAAATACAGTAAAGTTTCTAGATACAAAATCAATGTTCAAAAATCCATAGTGTTCCTATACTCTAATAATAAAGTGTCGGAAGAAGCGGAAAAAAAAATAGTTCCTTTTGAAATTGCAACAAAAAAGAATAAAATACCTAAGAATAAAACTAATGAAACATGGGAAGGACTTATACAATGAAAACTATAAGACCTTATTAAAAGAAATCAAAGAAGATACAAAGAAATGGAAAGATATTTTGTGTTCTTATATTGGAAAAATCAACATAGTTAAAAATGACCATATTATCTGAAGCATTATACAGATTTAATACAATCCCCATCGAAATCTCGTAGGCCTTCTTTAAAGAAATACAACAAAAATCATCAGATTTGTAGGGAAGCACAAAGACCCTGAACTGCCAAAGCCATCCTGAGAAAAAAGAACAAGGCTGGAGGCATCACTCTGCCAGCTTCAAATTATATTACAAAGCAACAGTAATCAAAACAGCATGGTATTAGCAGCAAAACAGACACACGGCCCAGTGAAACAGAATCGAGAGTCCAGAACTAAACTCGTATTTATATGGGCAAATAATTTTTGACAAAAAGAGCAAAAATATACAGTGGAGAAAGGAAAGCCTCTTCAATAAATGGTGCTGGAAAAACTGGAAAGCCACCTGCAAAAGAATGAAACTAGACTATTGTCTATCACCGCACACCAAAATTAACTCAAAATAGATTAAGGACCTGAATATAAGACCTGAAACAATAAAATGCATAGAAGAAAACAGGAACAAAACTCAAACACTTTGGACTTAAAGAAGATTTTATGAATTTGACCTTAAAGGCAAGGGAAGTAAAAGCTAAAATAAATGAATGGGACTACATCAAACTAAAAAGCTTCTGCTCAGCAAAAGAAACCATCGACAAAGTAAAGAGTCAGCCATTCAAATGGGAAAATATATTTGCAAGCAATGCCTCTGATAAGGGCCTATCTAAAATATACAAAGAATTTGTACAACTCAATAACAACAACAAAAAAAAATCCCCAAAAGATCCAATCAAAAAATGGGTAGAGGACCTGAACAGACACTTCTCCCTAGAGGACATACAAATGGCCAACAAATATATGAAAAGAAGCTCCACATCACTAGCTATTAGGGAAATGCAAAACTACATTAAGATACCATGTCACACCTGTTAGAATAGCTATAATCAACAGGACAAATAATAATGGAGAAGATGCAGAGAAAAAGGAACCCTCTACACTGCTGGTGAGACTGCAAATTGTTATAGCCACTCTGGAAAATAGTATAGAGATTCTTCAAAAAATAAGAATTGATCTACTATGTAATCCAACAATCCCTCTATAGGTTATTTACTCCCAAAGTCTTGAAAACTCATATCTGTAAAGATATTTGCACACTGATGTTCATAAGCATTATTCATGGTGACCAGGGCATGGAAGCAACCGAAGTGTCCTACGATAGATGATTAGATATAGAAGGTGTGGTACATATATACAATGGAATATTACTCAGCCATAAAAAGAGACGAAATACTGCTATTTATGACAACATTGTTGGACCTCAAGATAGCCATGTTAAGCGAAATAAACCAGATAGGAAAAGTTGAAAATCATATGATATCAATTACATGTGTGATATAAACATAAAAGCAACAAATGAACAGGACAAACAAACAGAGACTCATGGTTACCAGAGGGAGAAAGGCAAAGGGGAGGGGGGGTAGACACGGTAAAGGGAGTCAAATATGTGGTGACAGAAAGAAATCTAACTATGGAGGGTGAACACACATTGTAAACCTATATATGCCTTACTGTTAAAGTATACAGCTGAAACTTGTTAGATGTCATTAACAAATGCCACCATTAAAAAATAATAATAATAATAAGTATTAAAAAATGAGAAAAAACAAATTATGTTAAAGGTCTGAATAATTTAAAAAAATTAGATGTCTAAGCCAAATTATTCAGTCATTCAAAAATACTCATTGAGCAGCCATCACTAGCCAGGCACTCTGTTAGACATTGGAGGTCTAGTACAACAGGGGCATATAGGACTAAAACCAGAAGCTAAACACAGAACTCAAGATTCTGAGTGACAACATTAGTTAAGGGTCTATGCTTTACAAGATATTGTTTCAAGAAGCCATGGGTTTGTCTAGATTCTATACATTATAATAAAATAGAGCACACCAAGATTTATAGTTCTTGGTTTATGTGTTCTTCCTAGTAGATTAAAAGCTCCTTGAACAAGTGATTGCATTGTTGACCATTGCAAATTCATGAATGTCCTGAAGTGCTTGAATCCAGGCAGGTGCTAAGTGATTCTTGGATGAATGAAAGTAAATCAGCGCATTTCAAATGGGGCATTTTAAATGTGTTTCAAGGCTCCAATGGTCTCCTTAATAGCTGCTTCTTCTTTCCTAAGAATAATAGAGAATTTTTATAATAGTTTATACTGTTACCAATGGGAATCAAAGGAGATTTTGGAAGAGTAAATAAATTAACCAATGAGAAGTCAGGTATATGAATGAGCTAGGGGGTAGTGAGACAAGGGAAAAATACTTGGAGAATATTCTAAAGGACAAGAGAAGGACAGAGTGACAGAAAAAAAAAGCAGGGACATAGAATATTGGGTAAGAATTGGAAAGGCATTGAGTTTTATGCTTTTATTGTAATAATGAGAACAACATGTCCCCAGAGGTAAAGTGATGTCACACAGGATTTATTTCATAGAGTTTGCATTAGGGAAAGATGAACAGAATGGAGGCTAGTGACAAGTGGGGAAGCTGAAAGCCAGAGAGGAGAGTCGGAACCAGGGAGGAAATGAGAGGCTGAGTTGGCAGTCCAAGGTTTAGGGAAGGAGCATATATATTAACATTTTTTGTTGTTGCAGTTAGTGACTAAAGGGGAGGTTTGTCTGTTGGTAGAAGAAGGAAGTCAGAATAGAGGTGTTGTGGGCTAGGTTTGTTTAAAACAGAAATCAAAGTCTGAGAGAAGTCACAGCTGTAGATGAAATGCTGTTTCTGCAACTTCCGTTGCTAGCAGTTCTCCTGCCGGGTGGTAAGAATGAAGATGGTAAGAACTCTGGCCACTGCCCAGTTGGGTGCAAGAGTGTGTGTGTGTGTGTGTGTGTGTGTGTGTGTGTGCGCGCGCGCACGTGCACATGCACGTGTGTGTCCATATCCCTGGAGACTGCAAATGTCAGCATAGTTCCATTCTGAGCATCCCTGACTCCAGGATTCTGCACTTTTGATGGTTGTATATAAAGCGTAGGGCCCTGGGCAGGCTAATGTCTGCTGAGGTAACTATAGCTTCCCTTTCCTATAGATTTTGAGTTTCCCTCTCTGGAAAGTTTCTTTCTCCATTCTCTCTCCTTTCTGATGTCTTTTTTTTTCTCAATTTATCTGTTCTTTTACAATAGTCTTCCAGGAGCAGATCTCTTTCCGAATCATCTACACCTCATCTTTTTACAACCGTTCCTGGACACAAAATTGGAGCTCAGGTTGGTTGGGAGACTTGCAGACTCATGGCTGGGAGAGAAACTCGGGCAGAATCATTTTCCTGAGGCCTTGGTCAAAGGGCAACTTCAGCAAGAAGGAGATGACAACAATGGAAGAGTTTTTCCGTGGACTCCATATTGAAATGTTTCATATATTTCACAACTATGCCAGCCAATGGAAGTTTGAATGTGAGTTCAATTTCCAAAATGAGGAGGTCAGATATGGGTGGGTTGTGTATGTCTTAATGAGTTTTTAGTTCAATTTCTCCCCCATTCAGTCTCTTCAGCAATCTCTGTCTACACATTTATTGTAACTTATTGCATTCTACCGACCTTAGATTATTATGATCAAAACTCATGCTAAGTCCTTCCTTAATTTCTGGCCCTCACCATTTATGTCAGAGTTTTCAAAAAATTTGCCCTGTTTCTCAGGTCATTTGTCTTTTTCTCCACCTCTAACTACTACCACTTCCCCTTCTTTTGAACTTCTGACTTAATCAAACTTTGTTCTATTACCTCAAACACCCAAACATCTTTCTTCTGCTTCCTTCTTTTACTTCCACTAGTTTCATCTTTAACTCACTCTTTTTTCTAATTCATAACCCCTCTTCTCCAGATCCCTTTGTGGTACAGATGACAGGAGGCTGTGAGCTGCACTCTGGGGAAGCCAAGGAAAGCTTTGTGCGGTTTGCTTATCAAGGATCAGATCTCCTGAACTTCCAGAATGATTCATGGTTGCCATCTCCAAAGGGTGGAACTGGAGCTCAGCAGGTGTGCGGACTATTTAATAAGTACCAGGTTGTCAATGAAATAATACACAAGCACATCAGTGACACTTGTCCACGTTTCCTCTTGGGTCTACTTGATGCAGGAAAAGCAGATCTCCAGAGACAAGGTTAGTCCCATACCCTCCCTCCCAGAATTTTCTATTCTAATATTATAACTTCCCACCATCCCCTTCAAATTGAGGATAAGGAGCAAAGAAGAATAGAGATAATGGGTAATGGACTCCCAGAGTGGGAAAGATGTCTCTATTTAAACTGATATGAAGCTGTGAACCTCCAGTTTTGTGTTAGAGTTCTCATCTGAATATCTTTCCTGTCTTCTGCAGTAAGGCCAGAGGCCTGGATATCCATTGGCCCCAATCCTGGTTCTGACCATCGGATGTTAATTTGTCATGTCTCTGGCTTCTACCCAAAGCCAATTTGGGCTATGTGGATGCGAGATGAGCAGGTACAACAGGGCACTCAGAGAAGTGATGTCTTGCCCAATACTGATGGGACATGGTATCTCAGGATTTTCTTGAATGTGGAAACAGTTGAGACATCTGGCCTGTCTTGCCGAGTGAGACACAGCAGTCTAGGAGGCAAGGACATCATTCTCTACTTGGGTAAGAAATAACTGGGGCCCACTTGGGAATGGGCGTAGGTGGTCCTCAAGCAGAGCAGGAGATGCAAATGAAAAATTGGGGATTTATGGACTTCAGACCCAAAAAGAGTGAACATAATTAATTCAAGAAATAAAAGAGTTAAAAATTAGAGTCCTGTATATGTGGGAGGATTTGGAGGGTTAGGTGAATGATTCATCCCTGAAGAAGGATGAGAGAAGAAATAGGAAGAAAGGTACTGGGTGAAGTAGACACTCAAATGAAAAAAGTAATACCAGGGAAATGTACCAAATGGGGTGGTTTTGAAATGACACCCTTGTGTGTACTCAAACCCACAGAACATCACCACTCCGTGGGCTTGATTATCTTGGCAGTGATGGTGCCCCTGATGCTTCTGATAGGTCTTGCATTTTGGCTTAGGAAGCGCTGGTGAGTTCTTTTTGTCCATCTATCCTGCTCTTTTACACACTCCCCACTTGTCTTTCCATTTTTTTCTTTCTGTCCTCAGTTTTCTTCTTCTCAGTCCCCTTCCCTTTTTTTCTAAATTAAATTAACTGGGGTGACATTAGTTAATAAAATTGTATAAGTTTCAAGTATACAATTCTATAATACATCATATGTATATTGCGTTGTGTGATCACCTACCAAAATTAAATTTCCTTTGTCACTATATATTTGACCCCATTTAGACTTATTTACGTTCTCCCCCTTTCCCTCTGGTAACCATTAAACTGTTATCTATGTCTATGAGACTCTGTCTTGTTCACTTGTCACTTTCAATTTTTTTGTATTCCACTTATGAGTAAAATCATGTTTCTCAATGTTTTCTATCTGACTTATTTTGCTTAGCATGATAATCTCAAGATCCATCGATGTTGTTGCAAATGGCAATATTTCACCTTATAAATAAATATAAATATTCCATTTGTATAGGTACCACATCTTCTTTATCCAATCATCTATCGAAGGTCCCTTCAGTTGTTTTCATGTCTTGGCCACTATGAATAATGCTGCAGTGAACATCAGGGTGCCTATATCTTTAAAAATAAACATTTTCAAATTTTTAAAATAGATACGTAGAAGCAGAATTGCTGGGTCATTTGGTAATCTTATTCTTAATTTTTTTGAAGAACCCTCATATTGCTTTCCATAGTGGCTGTACCAATTTACATTCCCGTAAGCAGTATATGAACGTTCCTTTTCCCCACAACAACTAAGACTTGTTATTACTTGTCTTGTTGATGATAGACATTCTAACAGGTGTGAGGTGGTATCTCATCGTGGTTTTGATTTGCATTTCCCTAAGAATTAGTGAAGCTGAGCATCTTTTCATATTTCTGTTGATCATTTGTATGTCTCCTTGGGAGAAGTATCTGTTCAGGTCCTCTGTCCATTTTTTAATTAGAATGTTGGTTTTACTCTTCAAATCTCACCTCCATCTCGTGCACAATAATTTCCATCTCTGTTCTTATTAGGAAACACTGTGACCCTCCTCTCACTTTTATTCCCTTGGAATGAGGTTCCAGCTGCTGAGGGACCCAGGGTGCAGCATGGTGATGATGTCATTTCAACTCTCTTTTTATAACTTTTTTTTTGTGTGCGTGTTTATGCTTAGTGATAAGTTGTTAATACAAGCTAAATGTAATTTTGCAGAAATTTTTTTTTAACCTGGAGTCTGAGATTTTAAAACCATATTTTAACTCTGGATAGAATGAGGTTCTAGCAACCTCTACATATTCAAAAATTAATGAATCTCCAGCCCATTTCAGATGTCACTTCCTTCTGGGGGCCTTCCCTAATCACAAGTGGAAGCAGTGTCTGAACTCCGATCACACTTTCAGTGTACTTGTTAAATCTACTCTCATTTTCTATCTTTTGTTGCAGCTATGTAGGTCCCTTTACCCTTGTAATTTTTAAGCTTCTTGAGCCAAGTCTATGTTTTTTTAATATTGTATCATTGACAGAGTATATTAAATACATGTATTATTTTCTCACTAAAAGCATGTGTTGAATTTATGCCAAATATATGTTTTTTTTTTCCTATTCTTTACCTTTCTGACATATTTGTGGTAGTTGAGACATTTAACGCTCTTTTTGTTAAAAGTCTTCACACTTTGCTACTTTCTTAGTGATTTCTCTCAGTCTCTGAGGGAAAGCACAATTGAGCCTTCAATCATTGTTATGATTTAACTGTGGAGACCTATTGGGATAAAACTATTTCTCCAAGTATCTTAAACTAAAAGGGAAAATCAGGATGTAGTCCTTGCTATTTAGTGTGTTTCAGGCACAAACAGCAGAGTTGCCACCTTGGAGGCCATTAAAAAATCTAGAATTTTGGACCTCACCTCAGTCATAGTAATTCATAACTGCATTTTAGTACAATCAGAGGAGATTCATAGGTGCATTAAAATTTGAGAAACACTGATATAAGTGATGCCTGAGAGGTAGTAGTGCAAGTGTGCCACAAAAACAAAGAAAGATATTCAAGAGAAAAGAACAAGAGTGTTGGTAGTCAGGATTGAGGTGAGATTAAGGCAAGGGGAGTACATACAGCACATTATCACTATTCATGCCTGTTGTGTTAAAGACACTGTGAAAACCGAGTTAGTGAATGTGGAGCCATTGCTTCTAGAGGAAATAGGTTTCTGTGAGCCTCTGGTCAAAACATTTTTGTGACTCTTATGAATACAGAACCCAGTTTTTTTTGTGTGTGTTTTTGTTTAAAAACACTCAATTTAAGGTATATATAATTTCAAATAACTTATTATATGTAGTATATATTTTTTTGTAATAAATACCAGCTAAGAAATATTTAATATTTCTTGACTGGGTAATGTGACTTTATTTTTTATTTTTATTTTTTTACTTTTAGCAACACAGTTTTGCCCTCCATTATGCTTTAATAAACAAATAAAAATGGTCTTCATATCATGAATTCAAAAATGTAGGTCCCTTTTCCATTTTTAGCTTCATCATAACATTATAGATGCTACTTTAGCACTTTCTGAGCAGCTTCACATACAGGTCAGAAAATTCCTCTTTTTTTCTGGATTTACTGCACTGGTGATTTATTAACACTACACTTATGGCCCACGACACTATAACTCATGCCTGAACAAAGTTTATCTACATGTGCATTTTCTCTTAAGGCATATCACAGTCTTCTTGTTTGTAGAAACACTAGACTGCCCCTCTGCACACAGCACTATTTAAACATCAAAATCACCAAGAAAGAGCACAAAAATGTGAAAGATGTGGCACTTAATAGACCTTAAAAGGGACACTTGTTCACAGTACCAGAAGTGAAACAAGAAGGCAGGGTATCAGCTTGTTCAAATCAGCAGGAAGTTGAGGGGCTTCCTGTGAGGGGCTGACTCAAATTTTGTGCCACTCTGCACAGGTCATGAATGACGATGAAAGCATTATTATGTATTGATTTTGAGGTTACAATTCAATTTTATCAGGTAGGCAAATTTACAAATACAGAATTTGTGAGGAGTGAAGATTGACACTTTCCGATCAATAAGCACAGATGGTGGTGTGAATTGAGATATCCATGACCAGATTTCAATTACTTTGGAATTCACTAATTAATTCTGCAAATAATTCTTCAGCACTTGTTATGCAGCAGGGACACACTGAGAATAAAGTAGTGGGGAGAGGAGGATCATCACTGTCCTCTGAGCTTGAAAATTTTACCCTTCTAAAATAATTTCACAGTTTACTCTTTTCGTTGTTTGTTGCATCTATCTTAATTTCTTAGTATAGCAACTTATTTGAGTTGAACAAGGGGGAACGGACTTGGCTCCAGTTTGTTTAGGGAGTTGAGAGAGGGGGCTCAGGGCAAGGAGAACATCTAGATAAATCTAGTATGGGTAGCAGCAGCGGCACATGTAGAAATGTTTGCAAAATAAAGTTGAGATGGGAAAGGAGGAAAAGGTGAAAATGAAATGTAGAAGAGCAGACAGTGGGACCATGGCAATCTTCCTGCTTGGATTAGATTGGCTGGTTATTCTTCTAGGTTCCAATTTACCTTGTCACCATTGTAAGCAGCCATGTGGTTTTTGGTTGGCTGACTACACTCTCATCTTAGTTTTGGACTCTTATCAGCCTAGGGCAATCATAAGAAAACATCTTCGACAATGTCATAGGGTAAAGGACAGACCAAATCATCATACAGATCCCACTTATTCTTGCTCAGAGTGACGGTTCAGGGCTAGGCATCTGTGCTAAGATGGCATAGTTTATATGAAGTCTGATTCTTGTATTTGATGATGAGGGAAAGAGATCCTCTTTTTATTTTTTATTTTTCCTGAATGTTGCGGTGTGGGGAATAAAGCTTGAAACAATTAAAGCTATTTTTCCAACACCAGAAAGTAAACTGAGGATGAAGTCCTACATGCAAGAAGGTAGAGAAATTGTATACCTGAAATTTATTAAGTGGGTAGATCTTAAGTGTTCTTAAAACAACAACAATAACAACAAAAAGGAAAAAGTAACTGTGAGATGATGGACATGTTAATTAGCTTGATTGTTGTAATCATTTCACAACTGATAAATAAATCTAAACATCAAATTGTAGACTTTAAAGATATTAAATTTCATTTGTCAATTTTACCTCAATAAAGCCAAGAACAACTGCAACAGCAAAATATTTTTAAAAAGAGAAACAACGTACCCAGAGAAGAGTCCAGATTAAACTCTAAAGCCTGAGGGACCCTGACTTCTTAGTTATGTCAGATCCTTTATTGCTTCAGCCAAAATGTGGGATTTTCTTTTGTTTGTGACTGAAACATCCTCTCTAAAGTACATGGATCTCCGGGGACTCTTGGCTAATTTCTATTCTTACTTGCAACATTCCTCTTGATGTTCCTCCTTTTCCTCTATTCTTTAAAAGCGGATTCTTGCCCTTTTGCTTTTTCCATAGTGTCTTCATTCTGTTAAATTTTCTCACTGTCTTCCTTTTTAACTATGACATCTGGATAAATCCTTCCTCTGAACTCTTTCCATATATTTCTAACAAACCACTGATTAGGACTCTAAGTGCTGGTTCTGCGGCTGGGTAAGTGAGTAACTTTGGAAAGGTTCTCTGGTCTTCATTGTTTTCTTTAGGTAAATGAAGAGAAAAATATGTACTCTCAGTGTTTTCATAGAGTTGGAAAGACGGTCTAGCACCAGCATTTAATAAACCATAAAATGTTGCTGCAATGACAGTTAAATTATCAAGATGGAAGGTATTTTTCATGGTGTTCCTCCTGACACAATAAGTTTCATTCATTCATTCATTCATTCATCTATTCATCCATCCATTGCATGTTCAGCTTTTACTATTTGTATCATAAACATGTTGGCTGAAATATGTTCCAAAATATATGAGAAGCAGCTGTATTTAAACTATAATAAATGATGTCTTTTCCCAAGCTTGTTTCTGTTTTGATGGCTATAGTTCATTACCCAGAGTCAAACTTCAGAAGTCTCTCAAGCCCTTCTTTCCAAGCTTTTCTGCTTACCAAGTTATGCTACATAAAAATCTTTGAAGATTATTTCTTCTTTTCTCCATTGATGGGCTTTATCATCCTCAACATAGAATAAATGTAGAGCTGTTTTTTCACCTAGGACACATTCCTGTTGGTTTCTTAAACACTCTGTTTTGGTCACAAAAGTTTGGGCCCAAGTTTAGAGGATAGTAATTTCCACCACTGAGATTCTCCTCAAAATACATAAACAAACAAACAAACAAACAAATAAATAAAAATCAAATGTGAGGCAGGTATGTGATTGTATTTAGAAGAAAATACAAGTTGATATGTAAACCTCCTGTGATTTCTCAATTGGAAGGCGTTGACTGTATTGTCAGAATTAGTAGGCAGACCAGGGAAGTGGATAAGTGAATGATGACAAAGCCGCTTCATTTGTGAAAACATGTAAGGTGCTGGGTATTATGCCCCACCCTACCTGTTTCCATCTCCTGGTTATTTGATATAAAGGCAATTTGATCAAGTGGAAGATGAGATATTTTAAAATTGTGTTGAATAGTAAAAGTGTGTAAATTAGTATTTGATGATTTTTAAATTTATTAATGAAATCTAATTTTGTTCTTAACTTTTTAATGCCATATAAAATATTATTTTTTCAAAGGAAATCTGGGCAATGTGACCAGATGGCTATAGTCAGCTTCGTAAATGACAGAAGTTTTAACACATCATTGGATCATCACATTTATAAATATTTGTTTACTTCTTATAATGATTTAATTATGAATTCTTTATTAATTATTTTAATGGTTTCTGGTGCTCTTTCTACAAATTTTTTTTCTTATTTGCACTTCAGAGGACTTTTAACTGACCAAGTGCACAGCGAGCTGCAGGTTTATAGGAAATTTCTCAGTTCTAGAAAGAAAGATTAAAAGAGAACTTGTGACAGTATTTTAGGACCAGAATTCCAGTGAAAACCAAGGGGAAGAAAATTTCTTCTTACAATAGACTTAGCCACATCTACACACAATATGTTTCATCATAGGCAGGAGCAAGTGATAAGGAAGAATTTTAGAAAGATTAAAGGAAAAATCAATCTATATCATGTATTGTGAAAATTAGTATTAGCCATTCTCACTTAGAAATTCATTTTCCATGTGAGTTTAATTTGGGGCTAGAGACATTCACAGGTGAATGTGAAAAATCATTGTGGTCCACAAGTTTCAGAAATGGTTTATGTGTGCTTTGTTTAATTTTCTGTGGTGATTTGTGCATTCGGAACCTCAGTACATAAAAGGGGATGCAGACATGGACTACGAACAAACTGGGTATCTGCACTCACACATTTCTGCTTTCTGCTTTTGTTTAATTTTAAATACTCTGAGATTTTTAAACAAAAAATGAAGGATTAGTTTTTGCAATCTTATTACCATGCATCGTTTTTATATAGGTGAGCACAAATTTTCTTTTTCCGGTTCATAAATGATTCTGAAGTAACACATACAAGGGACATTACAACTTTCTAAGCATTTATTTGTAAACAAGATAGGCTATAAACATGAGCTAAGAAGATTTTAACTGAGAAAGCTAGAAAAATAACAAAATCAATAAAAATTTAGAAAGTAGAAAGTTAATTTAAAGCACTAAAAATTAGAATAAAAAGCAAAACGAAACATTGATAAATGTGATTGACAATATTAAAGGATGGCTTCTTGAGGAAATTAATAAAGATATAAAAAGCTCTCAGAACTTATTATTAGAGTAATAAATATTAGAAAAATAGACATTATAGATAAAGATATATAGATTTAAAAAATGTTTAAATTCTGTACATAATTTATATCAACACACTTGTTATAGATAAACTTTTATTTAAAAAATCCTAGAAGAGGGGAAAAATATGAATAAGTAATTGTTAAGGAAGATAAATAAGTCATCAAACTTCTTACTATTCACACAAGGTTCTCATCCAGATTACAGGGTGCAGTAGATAATCATATGTCATATACATTGATCCAGGTAGAGAAAAAAACAGAAAAGAATTTCGACTAATTTTACAAGGCAAAATTTTTATGACACCAAAGTCAGCAAGAATTTGGCAGAAAACAAAACTAAAGAAATATTAAAATGGGAACTATCGGCTAATTTCATTTTGTATATGTGTTCAGAAACAACGTAAATGTATAGACTCCAATACTATATTTGCAAACAGAAACTAGCATCAGGTGCAGTAGGATTTATCCTACACAGAATGCAAACATTATTTACTATTAAAAATTTCAATAAAGTACAAATTAGGAGTTGATAGTTGGTCACGGGGATGGGGAGCATGGCATAGGGAATGCAGTTAGCATTAATATGATAGATAGTTGGAGGATCAGGGGGAGCAACTGAGGTAACTGTTTTATGGACTATATAGATGTTTAACCAGTGTACTGTATACTTGAAACTAATTAAAATTAATAAATCAATTATAAAAATATTAAAAAATAAAAGCTAGCTCAAGTTTGTTGGTTAAGTAAAATAGATGTGTCTTAATTTTGCCTGGGTTTTACAAAAGCAAGTCCATGTTAGTAATTGATATTTATGTTTATTAAATATGTTTCAAGAAGTTATAAATGTCCAAGCTAAAGAACATGAATTGATTACTTCTTAGTTTCCATTAGATTGTGAAGTTTTAAGTGTTGAAATCTCAACATATGTAGGAATAACTTTGTGGTGTTCCAGAAGGGTCCCTGGAACACCCCAAGATGAAGCCAGAGAGCTCGGACCCTCAGTGACTAGGTTCTTGTCTTATGTCTTAAGAAAGAATTCAAAGGCAAGATATCAAGCAAGCAAGCCTAAAGTTAATTAAAGATAAAGTACACACTCAAGAGGTGAGTGCAGGCTTGAGAGAGAGAGACAGAGAGACAGAGACAGAGACAGAGAAGAAAAGTATGTCTCCACTACAGCCTTTTGTTCTTCTTGGGGCAGAGCACAGAAATGTGGTACTGACATAAAGTCATCGTCTCCTCCAAGTAGGTGGGGAGCTTGGTTCCTCACTTTTTATTTCTTATATGGTATTGTTGGAACAGTCATGGCAACATGTGCATGTGAGAGCTGCAATATTTGCAATGTGGATGAGATAATATTATAATTAATAAAAGGTCATGCCTTAGCCAAAAATGTCATCTAAGCAGGAAGAGACCAGTTTGGGCATATGTCCCTTGTCAGGGCTAAAACAGAGGGAGATTTGAAGAAAGGACAAAAATTTCTGGAGCCATATCTTGGAGGAAGAGGGGATATTCCTACGCTAGCTATCCTGCCTCAAAAAGATTTGAAATTGCATGGGAAGCATTGTAAAACAAAGTGATGAAAACTTCTGGGGTATACTGTATGGATAAAAAATGGTTGTAATTTAAACAAATTCTTGGGGCTATGGGAAACCCAAGATGGTGGCTTGGTTCTTCCCTGCTCCCTGGCTCCCTATTTTGGGTTTAACATTTCTTTATGTGTCATAGTCCATTTAAGCTGGATTTAGGTGAAGGTACTTATAAACTGACATTTTTGAAAAGGAATATTTTACACTGTTACCAAAGTTTGATAGAGTCACCTCCAGTGAATACCAAGTTGGTAACCACTTCTCATAGTCAATGTTCAGTTAGGAATTTATGATTAGGTCACCCTATGAGGTTACTTTCTGTAGAACCCCTTTTTTTATCCATAATAAATCAAAATAATAGTGAGCACAGACCAAGTCAAAGAATGTTAAAGTTAAAGTGGAATTAGAGAATATCAAGTTCTTTTAATCCAGTCATTCTTACAATGGGAGAAACTGAGACCTGGAGTGATGATCTATGCATTCTAGTAAATGGTCCATCTAGGAATTTATCTTTGCTCTCATGATGAGGCTCTTTCCACTGTTGTAAATATATGTAGGAGGACACAGAATAGAGGGAGGGACTGATGTTGGAAGCCAGAAAATGGAGAGATAAACTTGAAGAAGGGCTAATGAGGAAATGAAAAACATTGTAAAAGACATGTGGTTGTGAGACGCAGTGGGGTTTCTCAAATAGGGAAGTGGGCAGAGGGCAAGGTATCTGTTGGCAGAAAGGAGGGTGATAGAGCATATGACTATGTGGGGTGGGGACATGCCATCAGAGTTCTGAAGAATTTTCTCTAGGGAGACAAAAATCACCCACTGAGGTGAACTTGAGGAAGTACCAGGTAAGACCCAAGCAAAGGTAAACATGAGGATGCCTGTGGCCTGATAACCTATGGGACAAAAAGTAGGAGCCTGAGGAAGACTGGTGACAGAGAAAGAGCACTGAGCTCTCCCTAGAATGACTAGGACACTCTAGTCAGGCTGAATTCTAATAACGGGATTTTTCATCCATCTCAGATTATTCTTTTTTAGATTGTATGTGTTTACAGAGTTTATATAGTCATCTTCTTCCCTTATTACATTTCATATAAATTTTAGATTCTTGGATCTATGTTCATAAGTAAACTTTGGTACAAATTGTCAGTTTCTTTTTTTCACACAGAGTCTGTTTTACCCCACCTCCCTTTTTGTTAGGGATTGAGTTATATGTGTGTAAAAATGACACACTTAGGAGTTTGTATTATTTTTCATAAAAGTAATTAAAATGTTTTGAGCATGAACTAGACATGATGAAGTTTAAATTTTATGTAGCAGTTCTGAAGCACGGTGCTGAATAGATATGGAGAGGATTTGGATTGTAATGTACGGCTAAGGGGTTGTGGCAGTAATCCAGGTCACACATCATGTTGACGTAAGAAATGTCAAAACCTATAGAGAATTTTATAAGAGTTTTTTGAAGCAAACTCACTGCACATGCTGGAGAGCATGATCTTAAATGCTCCAGAGAATAACAGTTTTGCAGTTTCTCTTATGCATTTGAAATTAAGGAAGATTACATGGAGATGAGAGAAAGCAAGGTGGAGTTTGAATTACAGGATAGTTAACAAGATTATGTGCTCTCTTGAGGGTGGTTACACTTACTTTCAAAGGTGTGTGAACCTAGATGCACAGAAACAATGGACAGGGCTTGCTTAAAGCGAAGATAAACCTTTTACTGAAAATTCACATGCCCGGGATGTGACTATGCACCATGACCTGCCCCATTAGAAATTTATGATCTGATCGCCCTGTGAGATTACTTTCCAGAGAATCCCTTTTTTTCATCCACAACAAAATATCAGTGAGGATAAAGAGGAGGAGTGAGGTTTTACAAATTACAGAGAGAAATAATAAGGTGAAATAGCAACTGTGGGGAGTAAATGAGAGTTATGTTTCCAAAGAATAAGGTTTTTTAGGTTTCTGCTTAGATAATTGGATGTATATTGCCAGAGCATGGGATGAAGCTGTTATCTATTCTTCTAGTTTCATTGAAGGAGAAATTTCCCTAAATAAATCCTTTTTGTGTCTTTCTTCACTCCTTATTCATTCATTCATTCATTCATTCACTTATTTATTTTTAATGGTGACAATGGTTAACGAAATTCAGTAAATTTTGGGCATACAATTTAACAATGAGGCATCTATATATGTATGTGCATACACACACACACACACACACACACACACACATTGCATTGTGTGTTCACCTCCCATAGGTAGATTTCTTTCTGTCACCTAATATTTGACCCCTTTTATCCCATATACCTGTTACACCATATTCTTTTCCATAAAAATAGAAATAGCCAAGTAGTGGTAAGCACAGTAGAGAACATGCATATATAATTTGGTTTCTAGTGAAGGCTTTCTTCATGGCTTGCAAATAGTTGCTTTCTTGATAAGTCCTCACATGACTTTTCCCCAATGCATGTGGAGAGAGAGAGAGAGGGACAGAAAGAGAGAGAGAGAGAGAGAGAGAGAGAGAGGGAGAGAGAGAGAGAGCATGTGGAGAGAGGGAGTGATGAAGACAGAGAGAGGTAGAAAGAGAGAGAGAGAGAAAGAGAGAGAGGGAGAGAGAGACAGGGAGAGACAGAGAGAGACAGAGACAGAGAGGCAGAAAGAGACAGAGACATAGAAGAGAAAGCACACTCTCTGATGTCTCTTTTTATAGAGCCTCACACTTAAGATCTCATTTAAGGTTAATTTCTTAGAGGCCCCATCTCCAAATCCAACTGCAATGTGGATTAGGTCTTCAACATATGAATTTTGGGGGCACACAAATAATCAGTTTTTAACAGTGAGTAAGACTACTTCATTTGGAGTTCAATACCAGCAACATTACTTGCATTACACACTTAATGGAAATTCTCTAGAATCTTTTTCCAGAAGTTATGCAAAGTTGACAATTTGATCCATATACCTTATACTCTATATCTTTATTTCATTTGTTTCTGAATTCAAGAGCGAGGTGAAACAGTAGTTACTGGGTTTCTATAATATTATTCAGCATAGATAGGTTAATATTGCAGTTATAAATAAATTTGAACATATTAGAGGTTAAACACAGCAAAGTTTATTTCTCGTGCAGGCAAACTCCATGTAGATCAGTCAGTCCTTGTCTGTCTTAAAGCTCTGCCTTCTGGAACAGGTGACCTCCAAGCTGGCACTGCAGGCAAATGATCAAATGTGATATTTTACATGGTCAGGCCTGGGTGGCTTACATCTCCAGCAGAGCATATTCCATTGCCCAGCACTCAATTACAAGAGAGTAAGGGATTGTGTATTTCCTATAGGCCTGCAGAGGAGAAAATGTGATAAATATGTAACACTACATTAGCTATACCTTCCTCAACCACAAACTAAGATTTGGCCGTTGACAAGGAGATTCAGGCAAAGATGAGATCTGGTGCTTGTGAGTGATTTGGGTGGGGCTTAAACTGTGTGTTGTTCTTCAATGTGTTCATAGCTCATAGAAATTGCCAAACATGTGGCCATAATAGAAAGAGCTCATTGAGTGTCACTTTCAGCCTCGTTATTAATGTTGACAAATATGAAAGAGAAATAATGTTACAAACGGGATTTTAAATAACTGCTTCCTGCATCCAGTAATTATTTAAAGTTTTTAAAGAGATACTATAATAATAATCATAAGGCCTAGGTGTTAGAAAGATTTTGTGTTGATGTATTTACACACATTAATCAGTCAGAACCACTGACAAATCATCAACTACTTCTAAAATCGACTACTTAAACTAAAATATTAACAAACATTACCCCTCTTTGACAATGTATTTTTATCCAATCACAAAGTTTAACTTCAACATGGTTGTTTAATGTCTCCCCTTGTATCTCTTGAAAAGTTGAATTTTCTGACTTCCATAATCCAACACAGTTGTACTCTGCACAGAAGTTTAGTTCTCTGGTTGAGAAGCATGATGCACTTCCGAGACTTCAATTATGGACACCTCAAGGGTTAAGAAGTCATAATGCCTTCCTGGGAAATCTTTTTTCTGAACAGGCTTGTATCTGGGATTCTAGAGACAAATGGCAATCATCATAATGCATTTTAATTATTGGTTTACATATACTTCTGCAGTTTGAAGCTCCTTTATAGAAGTGAATACACTGTAAGTCTCTGTATGTTAATATATTTACTAAAATACTTGGTACCAACCACATGTTGAGGCATTTTTTTGGTGAATAAATATATAAGTTAAACTCACTAGGAGGGCTCGTTCTTTCTTTCTTTCTTTCTTTCTTTCTTTCTTTCTTTCTTTCTTTCTTTCTTTCTTTCTTTCTTTCTTTCTTATTTTTGTGGTTTTATGAACTCTGGGATGCCTGCAATTTTATCTCTAAGGATAATTAAGATCTGTCTATAGTTTATACAATTGCATGGGGAAATCATAGGAGACCTGAAAAATCAAATTCTCCAATTCATAAATAAGCCAGAGAGAGTCGAGAAATGAGAAAGGTGGAGGAATAAGGGATGAATGGCAAAGAGAATACTTTGAGGGTATTCAAAAGGGGGAGGAATAGAATGGAGTGCCCAGAAGTGGGGGCATAATGGATCCTAGAGATAGAGCTGAGTGAAGAAACTTGAAGAATTGTGATCTGTTAAAACAAGCAGTGTCCAAGGAAGGCATGCCATTTCTCTTTTTTCATTTTAGAGATGAGATGCAAGTTCTAGAGAGGTGAAGTGACCTTTCAATATCACACACAATTTTATCCACGGCAGTTGAGGAGGAGAAACAGACAGGGTGAAGGCTAGTGATAGGGACAACAGCCGAAATCAGACAGGAGAGAATAACTTTAGTCAGAGCTGGAGAGGAAGTGAAAGATCAAGTAGGAGGCCCCAGGTTGGGAGAAGCAGCAGATTTTCTTTGTTGCAGTCAGTGGTTGGTGGGAAAGTTGTCTGTTGGTGGAAGCAGGAAGTCAGAATTCAGAGTTGCTGAGGGATAAGTTTGCTGAGAAGAAAAAGGAAAAAAGAAACATCTGCAAATGGCATGCTGTTTTTGCAACCTGCAATGTTAACTGTTCTGTCAGGTGGTGACAATGCAGACACTAAGAACATCTCTCAGGGGGCCCAGATGATGAACTGTCCCAAGATGAATCTGGATTTTAAGGATGCCAGAGTGCTTACAATCTGAGGAGTCCTGTTTCCAGGTTCAGTTTCCTCTTTGAAGGATGGTGGTAGAGAATAGGGTTCTGTGTCAGAAAAACATCATTGTTAAACTAATCATTATGTTTCTCTCCCTCTCTAGTAACTGGTTAATTTTCTATTTTCTCTCCTTCCTGCTCGTCTTTCTTTTTTTTTTAAACTACCTGATATTCTACCACTCATAGTGGTCCAGGAACACATCTCATTCTATCTCATCCAGATCTCATCCTTTGCCAGCCAATCCTAGGCACAAAATCCGAGCTCAGTTTGGCTAAATGAGCTGCAAACTCATGGCTAGAAGAATGAAAATGGCACAATAATTTTTCTGCTCACCTGGTCCAAGGGTAACTTCAGCAATGAGGAGCTCATAGACCTGGAGCTGTTATTTCATGTCTACTTCATTGGATTAACTTGGAATTCAGATATTCAAGACCACACCAGTCAATTACAATTTGAATGTAAGTTCAACCCACTCAATTTGGGGATCTTCAAGTGGTTCTATTTGTGAGAAATAAAAACCATAGAAACCATCATGTGTAAATTTCTTGGGAGTTATTTCAAATGTTGACTCCACAGGATCTCGTAGACTCTTTCTTTCTCTGGCTGCCGTTTTCTTGTGCTGTTAAGATATATTTCCTCATGGAAATATATCTTCCCCCTTCTATGGCCTAAACCCCAGAGGCACACAGTTTTACCACTCTGTGCTTGACTCTCTTAAACTCCAATCTCTTTCTCCATTCAGTTTCTCTCACATGGGTTCCTCTACCTGCCCCTTCCAACTTATATCATGCACCTCCCCTATCATTTCCCTAAACTTCTTCAAATTTATCTCTTATGCCCCCTTCCCAATCTCACTAATTTTTTCTTCCTTTTTTTTTCTGATAAATACATTTTTCGCTCAACTCACACCCGTATAAAACTTTCTTCTTCCACTTATTTATGAGACCTTATGTTCTTATATAGTTTCTCTCATTTTTTAAAAATTAATCAGTTTTAATTCTTTCTCCCTTTTCCCAGATCCCTTTGAATTACAGGTGACAGTGAGCTGTGAGCTGCATTCCAGAGACCCTGCAAAAGGCTTCTTTCAGGTGGCTTATCAAGGATCAGATTTCCTGAGTTTCCAAAATATGTCATGGGTACCACCTCCAGAAGGTTAGAGTAGAGCCCATAATGTCTGCTATCTAATCAATCAGTATGAAAGCATCAAAGAAACAGTGCATGGGCTCATTGGAAACACCTGCTCCCTATTTGTCTTGGGTCTTCCCTATGCAGGGAAGACGGATATCCAGAGACAAGGTTAGTTCAGCCCCTTCCTCTAAGATTTTTTTATACATGTCTTGTCCCTTCCCACCACTTCCTTCAAAGTTAGGAAAAGAAAGAGTTCAGGAGGGAGCAGGTTGCTGGGCAAAATGTTCCTAGATGAAGCTAATATGTGTATATTAATGTAGATAATTTGCCTGTAAGTTGTTTGAGTCTTTATCTGAACACCTTTTATGCCCTCTGCAGTGAGGCCAGAGGCCTAGCTGTCCAGTAGCCTCATGCTTGGGTCTAGCCAGCTGTTGCTAGTGTGTCATGTCTCCGGCTTCTACCTAAAGCCTATTTGGGTGATATGGATGTGGGGTGAACAGGAGCAGTCAGGCACTCAGCAAGGTAATGTCTCACCCAATATTGATAGGACATAGTAGTACTTCAGGTGATCCTGGCTATAGAGACTGAGGAGGCAGCTGGCTTGTTTTGCCAAGTGAGACACAAAAGTCTGGGAGACCAGGACATCATTCTCTACTAGGGTAAGTAAGATTGAATGTGTAAGTATGAGAAGGTAGTTCTTGAGCTTAGAAGGTAGTGCAGAGGAAAGTTTTATGATGCCAGAACTAGGTAAGAGAGATAACAAGAAGAAATGAGTATAGGTGATTCCAGAACTATAGAAATGAAACACGAAGGGCATTGAGATATAAGAGATTTAGGGGGAGATGAAGAAGCCATCCTTGAGCAGGGATAGGAATAAAGTAACTAAATAGAATGACTAATGCAACTCATAACCAAGGCACATATAAGATAGGAAAATCGAAGATGTAGAATTGGCACTTAGTTTAAAATGGCATCCATGTGTCTCTCCAATATTCACAGGACATCACCTTTCCATGAACTTGATCCTGTTGGCAGTGATAGCACCCCTAATTCTTTTGGTAGTCTTTTCACTGTGGTTTAAGAAAACCTGGTGAGTTCTTTTTACTCCTCATTGTTTCTCAATTTCTTATTCTCATTTTTACCTGTCTTAGCTTTTGTCTCTTGACCACTCTCTCTTATCCCTGAATACTACTTTCGATTTATCTAGAGTTTCTCCCCATTTCTTTTCTTTCTCAGCTCACATGAAGACATTCCATGAGATTCTTTCCCACACCTTCCCCTTTATAATGAGAACTTAAGAGCCAGGAGCCTAGGACAACAGAGCAATGCCATCATTTCTATTCCCCACTTAAATTGTATTTTTCCCTGTTTCTGCTTTATAATCATTTGTTAATGCAAGCTAATTTAATTTTTGTAACTGTGTGGAGCACCTTCCTTGTAATTTTTATTTGTTGTAGTTCTCAAACTTCAAAGCCCATTCCTGATGCCTCTTTCCTGATTCGTAAGTGGGAAGCAATCCCTCAAATGTACCCAGATAGCAGTTCAACCATACTCTGCTACATGCACACATCACTATTTACTCTGCATTACAGTTACTTAGGTCTTTCTTCCCTTAACAATATTTAACTCTTAGAACATGATCATGTCAAAAGTGCCTTTATGTAACATAGGTTTGGTAACAATCGAACCAAAATGAACAAATAAAAACATATCCAAGTTCAATTAACTGTTGTGTTGATACTCTTTTTTCCTATATTTATTCCTGACATTGTTGTAGTATTTGAAATACTAATGCTTCCCTTCATGATTAAATGTGTTTCACTTGGCCTAAAATTTTCTCGCTCTTTTTGCTCCCTTACATTCTCCCTAAACTGTTAAAGAAAAATTGCCCCTTGCCCCATTTATTTTCTAAACACAGTGAGCTAACTCTTTTCTACTTGTTCCAAACACAAAGGGAGATAGAGTGTACAGGCCATCATGAAGGGGAGTGATGAACGAAAAGAAGAAAGAGAGCTAGTCCTCAGAATTAGTGTTGGATTGAGGCAAGGGATGTAAACAGAAGAAAATCTCCCAAAGGGTGGTGCTGTCTATGATATCTGTCCCTAAACTTTAGTTCCTTTTAAGTTCTGCTTACTAATTAAAGTAATATTTGTTAAGCACTTAGTATGAGACAGGCACAAACATCTTGTGAACTGGTGGGGGAGAAAACAAACCAAGATTATACTACCTACCTGAGTTGCAATGTTTATTTCTTCAATCTGCCCATGTTCTTTTTACTGGTCACATTTTTTTTTTGTTTCTTTTTAAAAAATTTGAATCAACTTTATGGATGTATAATTTACACATAATGCAGTCCATCTATTTTAAGTGTACAGTCCCATTCATTTTGACAAATGTATACATCCATGTAAATATGATTACACTTAAGATGTAGAACATTTCAATTACCCCAATACCCCTCATACTCATTTATAATTAAACCCACTGCTAGCTGGGCATCCTAACAACTACTGATATGCTTTTTGCTAGTTAAGCTTAGATTTATCTTTTCTATAATTTTATTAAAATAGAATAAACTCTATGTATTCTTTGTATCTGGCATTTCCCCCCACCAGCATATAGTTATGTCACTCATGTTGCTTATGTGTATTTTGTTATCTATTCTTTTTTATTGCTCAGAAGAACTCCATGTATAAATATCCTATAATTTTTTTAATCCATTCACTCTGATGGTCATTTGGTTTGTTTCTAGTTTGAAGCTCTTCAAATAAAGTCATTATTATTGTTTTGTTTTTGCGTTTTTTGTTTTTTTGTTCTTTTGTTTAGTTACTTGCCTGGACAAGTTCTGTAGATTGTGGCTGCCTTGCAGTTTGTAACCACTAATGGTTTTGCTTCTTTTTAAAAAACTATGTAGAACTTTTTTCTTTTATTCCTCCTTTCTTTCCTCACCCCTCTCTCTTTCCTTTTTTTCCCTCTCTTTTTATCTCTTACTGTCTTCTGCTTTCTCCTTCACTCCCTCTCCCCACCTCTCCACCCAATCCCTTTCTTTGTTTCTTCATTCTGTTTCTTTTCTGGCTTCCTGGGGTCACTCCTAAGTCAACATAGCATAGTGGTAGCCAATGATTAGTCAGAGGTTGTAACTTTACACCTAAGACTGGTAAGGTTTCCATCTTTTGCTGAAGGAATATGTGTGGATTAGAGCACACATTTATCATTCAAGCAGTTTACAAATCTGCCCTGGTGTCTGCTTTTTCTATGCACAGGTCTCATGTTTGGCCAGGTATAAGTACATATTGTTGCCCTCTTTGGCGTCTCCTTAGTATGTGTGCATCTTCTAAACTTCTGGAAACAAATGGAAGGTTATCAAAGTCCACTATGGCTGTCTCATTTCCCAAATATCTTTGTTAATTTTTGGCCAATCTTTTCTTCACTTCAATTAGTATTTACAGTGTCAGGCAGCTATAATGTTGGCCACTGAGATTTTTGTCACCAATTGCTATTGTTTTCTACAATTTTCCTGGGCATCAGACCTCTCTATGTATTTCCAGATTGGGTATACCCTTCTGTAACAGCAAGACTGCCACCAAGTGAGAGGAGGGATAAGAGCAGCTCCAGGTTACCACCAAGTCAGAAGAAGGATAAAAGCAGCCCCAGGTTAACTTGCCACCATTGTTTTTACTGAGATTCAGGTAGTTCTTGAATAAGTACTTCTTAATCTGCTGTGTATCTTTGGTCATTTTCAAGAATTCTGAAATGGTTTATTTTGAAAATTTTGTTCAATATTATCTTTGATGTTTGGGGAAAAGATTTTCTGAGCTCCTTGCTCTGCCATTCTGGATTATCTGCTCCATGCAGACTTTTTGTAACATTATAAATCAAATGAACAAGAGTTTCAGTTCCTAAAAATTGAAAGCAAATGCAACAATGAATATAACTACTTATCAAGTTGGTGACATACCATAAGTCAGTAACTGTTTCAATTGACTTTGAAGCATAACAATTTGCTTGTCTCCAGGGGATATACCCTAGTGTCAGAAAATAAATTTTTAATTGTTTTCAGTAATTATATTGTTGATGGTAGTGTTACTCTAAGACTATCATGCATATATAGTTTAGTGGGTTATAGTGTATAGTGGGATTAAGTGTTGACATATTTGGAACAAAATTATTGCATGGGAGAAATTGATAAGAGATAGATGAGTAAAACTCTGTAGTTCTAAACTTGAAGCAGAAGCATAAATATGGTTCATCGTGATATTTATCTTAAAAAAAATGTTCTGGACACTTAAAAAGTCCAGAGACCAAGACTACCCTAGGGTTCAGATTATGGTTTCCACATAATATTTTTCCACTAAGAAGAACCAAGACAATCTTGGAGAAAAGGAATGAAGAGCCTGGAACAATCTTGTCACAACAGAAAGTAATGTAAAGCTCAAAAATGAAGTCATCTTAAAAGAATTCAGAAGCAGCTGACTTGAAAGTATCACATGTCACAGGTGGTACAATTTGACCCTCAATAAAAGAAAGTGGCTCAGATATAGAGTCAAGCATTTCAAATATGTCAAATTTCATAGGTATGCAATAATGCAAAAAGTAATTCATTAGTCACCTAGGAAGCTATATAAGGAATTCATGCTCTTGAAAAGTGGTAAATAAATGAAAAGAATCAAGTATTTAGTCTGTCTTTTGTTATCTCAGAGTAATAAGATATTTAGGATAAAATATCTCTTAAGAAATATTCTAACTAATAAAGATAAATAAGAAAGAAAGTGTAATACCTTTATGTATTCCCTAAAGAAATATCTGATTTCAGTTATTTGTTTTCAAGGTGTATTCAGGAATACCAGGGTTTCCTGACATCCTTTCAGAGGGTTCATGAGTTCAAAACTATTCTTATAACAATACTAAGATGTTATTTTAGTGCTCATTGTTTTCCAGAACTATACAATATTGCATGTACTATTGCATCAGGTTGTATTCAAAAACAGATATAAAATACAGCTATCTTCTAGTAAGTCAGATGTTAAAGAGAATTTCAAAATTATTTAAAAATGTTTAAATAGTTACAAAGTCACTATCCTCACTATATTTTGGGTGATTAGTAAGGATATTATTTTTAATACACATTCAGTTTGTTTTATTTTGTTAGGTAACAAATGCATATTTAAAAATTTTATTAGTTTTTACTTCTGATATAGTATTTATCACCTATCTATCTGTCTATCATCTGTCTATCTATCTATCTATCTATCTATCTATCATCATCATCATCACCATCTATCTATTCTATATAAAATTCCAACACTCACATGTTGTTAGTGGGACTATCATATGACAAAGCTTCTACAGATAATAGTTCGGTAGTTCCTTAAATACTTAAATATTGAGTTAATCATTTGACCTAGCAATTCCACTTCTAGGTATATTCCCATAACAATTGAAAACAAATGTTTAAACAAATATTCATAGTTGTACTATCCACAATAGTAAATAAGAATAGGAAGACAACCCAAAAGTCCCCCAATGAATAAATGAGTAAACAAAATGTGCTATATACATACAATGAAATATTATTCAACCATTAAAAGAATGAATGATACATGAGACAATTTGAATGCACCTCAAAACATTATGTGAAAGAAATCAGACAAAAAGGACACATATGTTATGATCCCATTTATATGAAAAATCCAGAATAGGTAAATCCATAGAGACAGAAAGAATATCAGTTAAGAGGGATCTGGGGTGGAGGAGAAATGGGAGGAGTGACTGCTTAATGGGTGTGGGATATACTTTTGGGGTGCTAAAAATGTTTTGGAAAGTGTTATACATGATAGTTGCACAACATAGTAAGGCACTAAATGCCACTAAATTGTAAACTTTAAAATGATGAATTTTATATTTCACCTCAATAAAAAATAAGTAAGTAATTGTGAGATATTCACACTATAATATGAAATTCCAGAGTCTAAGGATAAGATGTTTCATTAGAAAAGAATGGTGGAAAAGGTGGAAAGTCTTTGAAGAGAAAAAGTTGCCTACAAAGTAATACCAAATAGCATGATAGAAGTTTCCTCATCAACAATAGATGCAAGAAAACAAAGTAGAATTTGACACTAGAACTTTGAATCCAGATATACTTGGACATTTATCTGCTATTCATCCATTAGGCCATATGGACCATACTATATGCACTCTTAAGTTAGACAATAGCAATAAACAAACAAACAAGCAAACAAACCTATAGGAGTATTGCAATGTAAAAACAAACAAACAAACAAACAAACAAACAAACTCCAAACCCCAAAACAGTTTGAATTAAAGAATCAATAGGCAAAAACACAGTGGTTTTGCCTATCAGACTGTCTTAAAGGTAAATTTCTCTAAATAACTGAAGAGGCAGGTAAATTTTCACTGGAAATATGTCCCTTACAGATCAACTTTGAGGTTCTTTCCAATTCTGAAATATCAATGGATCCTGGACAAAATTAAACTAATTAAGGTTCTTGAGCTAAAAAAAAATAGTCTGTGCACTCTTTTCCAAGTTTGGGATAAGGTGATATAAGTGTTGAGAATTTGGAGAGTGAAGAGGTAGTGCAGAGCTGCTACAGGTCGTAACAGTAGGCACTCAATAAATACTCAATAAATACTGTTGATAAAATGAATAAATGCATAAAATGTATAAGTAGGTCAAAATATATGTGTCATTGTGAATCTATTGTTAAATTTTATTACTTAGTTAAAATCACAAAATTTAAAAAAAAGTAATACCATAGGCAACTCACTTGCTTCAGTTTCCTCTGCTTAATTTAGCATCTTTAGGTACTGTAACCATTGCTCAGACTGCATGGGATTGCATACAGTAGCAGCCCTCAGACAACCATTCGATACCAGCTCTGCTGAGCAGCTAGCTACCTTATACTTCAGTGGAAGATCCTCTGTTGACCTCAGGGCTGCAGAAATCTCACTTTTGGAGCCAAGGTGTGTGTCTTCTTTACCTTTGGGGTAGAATGTTATGATATTTGTTATATTTCTTATAGTTGAGAACTTGGGGGAATCAGAAGTAAATTTTTACCTTTTAATTCCTACTCTCTCACTCTACTTTTTATCAGGAAAGGCAGGACCTTGTCTTCTGAGCCTCTTGATTGGAGTAATCTGGATTTTTGAAACATTTGTTTCCAGTCAAAGTTGTGTTTGGGGGACATAAGACATTTGAAAGTATAGTCTTTATGGTATTAGTGTGGAATGGCTTGTGTAAAAATTAAGTTTTAAATGCTCTTCTTTTAGGTCATCATCTTCATGTTCTAGTGAGTATATTTAGTACCTGTAGTCAGGTTTGAAGCCAAGCATTAGATAATAATGGTATTTACAAAGGTACAATGAGTACTAGTGCATTTTAAATTGTCTAACTCCCCAAAATGGAGGCTGCAGTTCTCAGAATCTCTGGTGCTTTTTGATTCTCAGAGCATGTCTCTCTTTGAATGTACACCAAGACACCATGAGCACTCACATTGATCCATTTGACACCATTTTCAGGGTTAACTGCTTTACTTGTCTATCACTACCATATCACTGTCAGTGGTATATTTGGTGTATGGGAGAATTAACCTACTTATTATACTTGCACACAACTAAGTTCTTAAAATGTATTCATGTCAGTGAATCTACAGTATAACAAATAAACAATCTTAGGAGTTCTATTCAAAACTCAAGGTTTACAAAGAAAAAAAAGGTGTTAACATTAAAGGTAGGTAATATTAAGTCTCTGCTGTTGTCTGTGACTGTTACACTAAAAATGAATAGAGTATATCATATCCTGATTTATGAGAATATTATTTAGATTTATATGCTTTGGAATGAAGATAGTAATTCTGGACTTTACAATAAGGCAGTGATAATCTTAGATGAAGGCTACTCTTAATAATGTGAACAATTTATTTCTAAGAATAGAGAATGTTACATTACTTATTTTGCCATTTCTTATATATGTAAATATAATCAGTTAGTGAAAACTCTTTGCACTTGGAATGATTTACTACCACATTTCTAATAGATGATATGTAGACCTGTGCAAATTTGTCATTTTTTCCCTGATTAGAGAAAATCAAAGAATTATACTTAAAGCCAACAATGATTAGAGTCCAAATATTTTACTCAGTGGATGCTAAATATACTGTTAAATCTTGCCAAACGCATACTAAAAGAAAATAGATGACATCATAAGATAAGTAGCTCTAAACTTTTCATGAAAAATTGAGATCACTGCTCACTTCATAATGGTTTATTTGGTGATAGGAAAGGCCAAAATGTAGATTGAGGCTGTGAGATATTACATAAGGAGAAAGAGGTTCTATCGCTTATAAACTTTTTTACAAAAAGTTAATTTTGACATATGCTGAAGCTACACATAACATAACTTTCAAAGTTTTGCTTGTCACATGGAGATTTGTTGCTCAAACCTTTAAAAGTCAAAAGATACTGAAAAGAATGTCATATACTAGTTGCAAATGTAACTTTCCTTCTCAAAACTTGCTATGACGTAAGACAATTTTATTTGGATTATAAACTGCAATATTTATCACATTTGATTCTGGCATTTTGATTTGTGCTGCTATAGTCCAGGCACATTTTGTTGTTGATGTTTTGTTTTGTATTTGACAAGCAAAACTAAACTAGGATAACAGAAATCAGTGGTTGCCTCTGTGTGTGTGTGTGTGTGTGTGTGTGTGTGTGTTGGGGGATGGGAGTGATTACTATAAAGGGTGATAAAAAATTTATACCTCATTTTACACGTTGGTTATACTTGTAAAAATTTATCAAAATATGTATCTTATTATGTGTACAAATGTGTTATTGCTTTATGATAAACAATGTGGTGAGTGAAATGACTAACCACAATCTTCCTTTTCCTCTACCTCTTATCTTTCCCATCTGAATTGAGAAATCCACCACCTTGTGGTAACTCTGGCATGTTAGGAAATGTAAATTGCGTTTAATTGTAGAAAATGCAATATGCTGTCTAGACAATATTTTAAATGCTTTGTTTTTGTAAATGATTCTCAACACACACACACACACACATACATACACGCACGTGATCAATAATGTGGGATTAGAGAGACCAGACACGGGGATGAGGGAAGAAGAGCCACTGGGAATATGGAGAAGAGGTAATGATAGAGTTCCAGAGAAGAGAGGACCATGGGAGGAAGGTCGAGTTGGGTGGATCAACCAAAAGAATCTTTTTAGATTAAAGCAGGCTAGAAGCAGAACAATTGTTTAATATTTAACAGATGTCACAATAAATGATTGGGGAGGTGAAATAACCTTTCAGGATCAGATGGGGGCTTTTTCAAGTTCATAAATATGAAGAAAGCTGAGATCAGGAAGAACAACTGGAAGCCAGGGAGATTAAAAAAAAAAGTCTAGAAATCAAGGGCTAGAGTGCAAATGAGAAGGAGATTGGGAGGCCCAGGACTGGGGGAGGTACAGCTCTTCTCCGATGTGTAACGTGGATGAGGAGCAGATCAGTCAGTTGAAAGAGAGAGAAAGTCACTATAGAGTATTGAGAAAAAGGTTTACTGAAATCAGAGATCATTCGTGGCTCTTAGGAGTGAGAAGTTCTATCTCCCAGTAAAATGCTGCCTCTGTCACTTCTATTGCTAGCAGTTCTCATCTCAGATGGTGACAATGAGGATGGTAAGAGTACTCTGGCAACCCCCAGCATGGGTGTAGGGGGTCTGGATAAAAGCATGCTGCACTTACCCCTGTGGGTCTGGATCCTCCTGTATCCAGCCCTTCTCTGATTCTGCAGGTTGGGGATGGAGACTGAGGCCCTGCGCAGGCAAATGTCTCAGGATTTATTTTGTTCATTAGACTTTGGGTTCTTTTGCTCTGGATCTTTTCTGTTTTCATTTTTTTTAAAAATTCCTTCTTGCTTCTCCTTTTCTCCTCACTTTTTTTATCCTTCTACTATCCACAGCTTTCCAGTGGCCAACCTCTTTCCACATCATCCAGATATTATCCTTTACCAACAGTACATGGGCACAAAAACAAGATTCAAGCTGGCTGCATGATTTGCAGATTCATGATGGCATAGTGACTCAGGCACTGCTATTTTCCTGAAGCCCTGGTCCAAGGGTAACTTCAGTGATGAGTAGGTGACTGAGCTGGAGGAGCTATTTTGAGTCTATTTAATTGGATTCATTCAGGTAATACAGGACCATGTCAGTGAATTCCAGATGAAATGTGAGTGCAATCCTTGGATCCTGGGAGTTTCTCACTGAATTTTTTCTTTCTCCTGATTTAGGCTACTATTTCTCATGATCTTTCACCCCTCCTTCTCACCTTACCCAACTGCATGCACACACTTGTCTAAAGTAGTCTCCCACTCAGACTTCATTCCAGATTTTTCCTGCTTCCTGCAGTCTTGTCTGATAGATAAAGATATACCTTTGTAACCATCTCCTGGTTTGCTTGTGTATAATTTTTTCGCTCTCAAACCTCAAAAAAGAAGCCCTCTTTTCTTACACTGTGCTTGAGTGAATTAAAGTGTGACTTCCTCCTCCTTCAATCCATCTCCTCAAACATCTCTTGCTTGATTCCCCTTCTCAAGGTAATTCTCCTGTTCACCCTGGAATGTTGTACTTCTGACTTCATCACCCTGCTTCTCACACTTTGCACCTCTTCTCCCTTCTTACCCATTGTACCTCATTACAACAGCCCTTCTCTACCATTTGTGACTGCAAACTTCTCCCCTATACTCTTCTTTCTGAAAAGTCTCTGAAATACAGTCATGCACCACTCAATGATAGGGATATATTCTGAGAAACGTTGTTAGGTGATTTCATCATTGTGCAAACATCATAGTGTGCACTTACACAAACCTAAATTGTATAGCCTATTATGCACCTAGGTTCTATGGCATTGCCTATTGCTCCTAGGCTACAAACCTGTACAGCATGTTACTATATAAAATAATGTGGGATAAAATCAAGCACAAGAGAAAATAATGCAATCAAGGGACACATGAGATGTATGAGGTTACTGCCAGTGTAACACAGCACACTGTTTTATAGCAAATGGTTTTTTTTATAAGTAGGAAGAATATACTCTAAAATAATAAAAAAATATAGTAAATAGATAAACCAGTAACATAGTCATCTATTATCATTATCATATATTATGTACTGTACATATTGTACATTCTATATTTTTATACAATTAGTAGCGCAGTAGATTTGTTTACACCAGCATCACCACAAATAATGCAAGTAATGTATTGTACTATGATGTTATGATGGCTACAGTGTCACTAGGCAATAGGAATTTTTTAGCTCCATTGTACATGTGGTTTATTGCTGATTGAAATGTCATTATGCAGCATACGATGGTACTGAGTTTATTGATGGCTCATCATTTCACATCTCAGACTTTTCTCCTCACAAAAATCCAACATCCTAGGTCCTTCTCTTTCTTGTTTGTATTTAATAACCTTTTCTCTGGTTTCCTTCTATCCAGGTTGCTTTGAGATCCAAGGCATAGCAGTCTGTGAGCTGCATTCTGGGGAGGCCACAGTAAGCTTCTTGAGGGGAGCTTTAGGAGGACTGGATTTCATGAGCTTGAAGAATGATTCACGTATTCCCATCCCAGAGAGTGGCATCAGGGCACAGCACACTCAGTACCAAGATATCTGTGATACCATAGAGAAGGTCCTCTTGGAAACTTGCTCTTGGTATCTCTTAGGTGTTCTCAATGTAGGGAAGGCAGAACTGCAGAGGCAAGGTTAGTCTTGTTCTCTCTTCAAGACTTTTTAATTTCACTTCTCATCACCTTCTTTAAATTCAAAAGTAGCAGGCAAATAAGAAGAGAGGGGTTTAATCAATAAATGATTTGATTTCCAAAGGAGTAGAAGGGGTCACTGTCCAAATTTATGAGTTTTTGAGTCCCTATGCTCTAGATTAAAGCCATAATCTGACACTGCCTCTTCTCATCCCTGCTATAGTAAAGCTCAAAGCCTGGTTTTCAAGTTGACCCAGTCCTGGGCCTTGCTGTCTGTTGCTAATGTGTTATGTCTTAGGATTTTACCCAAAACCTGCATGGGTAATGTGGATGAGAGGTGAGCATGAGCAGCCAGGAACTCAGCAAGTTGACATCCTTCCCAAAGCTGATGAGACATAGTATCTCCAAGTAACCCTAGATTTTGTGGCTGGGGAGGCAGCTGGTCTGAATTGCCGAGTGAAGCACAGCAGTCTAGGAGGGCAAGACATTACCTTTTACTGGGGTGGGAAAGAACTGGGGCCCAGCTGTAAATGGGAGAGGATGATCCTCAGGCATAGAGGGAGGGACTAGAAAAATGGTGAGACTTAATGAAGAGAGAGAGGGAGATGAGAGAAACAGAAAGACTGAGAGAGAGAGGAGAGAGACAGAGAGAGAGAGAGAGAGAGAGAGAGAGAGAGAGAGAGAGAGAGAGAAGAGAGAAGACACCTAAGGCATAGAAGAGGTAAGAATAAAAGACCTATAGATTGGGTGAGGTGGGGCATGAGTGAGAGACAGGGGATGTATATGAACATATGGTATCAGGAAATATAAGAGAGAATTAGAGATGCTCATACATCGGCAGCAGGTGAATAACAGTGTTGACACCCAGATGAGCAAAGAAAGCTCAGGAGAATAAGAGAATGAATTTTGAAGTGACATTCTTACATTCTCTCCCAATTGCCAGGACCCCCCACCTCCATCAGTGTGATATGTTCAGCAATAATAGTGCCCTCCTTGATCCCTTTTATGTCATGTGTTATGGTGCTTGAGGCGCTGGTAAGTTTTTAAAAAATTTTCTTTTCTGTCTTCTTCTCACTCTTTTACATCATTTTGTCTATTGACAGCACTTTAACCTCTTTCTAAAAGACCTTTTCCCCTTTTTCCCTGATTTCTATCTTTTTAATATAAATCTATTCTTTAATTGTGGTAAAATATACACAACATAAAATTTATTATCTTAACCTTTTCAAAATGTACAGTTTAGTAGTATTAAGTACACTCACATTTTTTGTGCATCTAATCTCTAGCACTCTTTGCATCTGAAAAAACTAAAACTAAAACTCTATACCCATTAAACAACATCTCCTCATTTCTTGCTCACTCAGACCCTGACAACCACCATTCTACTTTCTGCTTATATAAATTTGTAACAGGTCATACCAGAATATCCCATGAGCTTTTACTATTTCTTATTTACCATTTGGAATAAATACCCAGAAGACCAGAATCTCAAGTTTTTGACCTAGGAATCAATCTCATCATATTTGATCAACTCAGAGTTCTCATAGGTTGTGAGATAAATCATAATTTATACACCAGCAGAAAAGTAATTAAGAACTGCAAATTTATTATTAGATCTTATCAATAGTAGAATCCACCCAGATTTTATAGATGTGAGGTGTGAGAAAAAAATCTATCTCAGAATAAATAAAATAAAGTACAATTTTACAACTTTATAATGGCATGAAAGTGATACACAATTCAGTAGAAACCATACTTTGAATTTAGATCTTTTTCTGGACTAGTGATATGTGATATGTTACTCTCTCATGATGCTAGGCAGTGGCAGTGAACCACAGCTCCCACTTGATCATGGGGTTGACAACTGATACTCTATGATGTGCTCATTGTGTTAGATGATTTTGCTTAACTGTAAGCTAATATAAGTGTTCTGAGCATATTTAAGGTAGGCTAAGCTAAGCTGTGATATTCAGCAGGCTAGCTGAAGTAAATGCATTTTGACATACAATATTTTCAATTTACAATGGATACTTTGTCATGTAACCCTATCATAGGTCAAGGATCATCTGTGTACAACTCAATGGTGACAGCACTTTGGTTTCCTATTTTAAAACATCATTTTCTGCTTTTGATGAAATATTATTTGTCAAAGTAAGGTTACTATAATTATGCTAAAATAATTGTATTTGCAGAGATTATGATCATTTTTAAAATATAAGTCTCTCTGTCTGCCTGGATAACAATCCTTAAAGTCCATCTGTGATACTTCTTTCTCCGGGAAGCTTTCCCTAGTGCTAGAGCGGAAGTAACTCTCCCTTGTCTGGTATCACACAGAGATCCCTTTTACTCTGTATTCTCAACATTGCACTTATTAATATTTTTATTTCCCTTCTACTTGCAAGCCCTTTGAGAGAAGACTTGCTCTAGGTGGATTCCTGGCAAGATCTTTAACTTGAATATGTATCTGTTCTGTAAAAATTATCTGAGTTGATATAACGGCTATGTTAATGGTCTTTTCTCAAAATCATTGTCTTCCTTTTTTTTTCCTCTATAGTTAATATTCTAAATTTCCCTTTTATTAAACTATTTCTCATTTAGCAAAAAAATAGCTTGCTCTCCTTGTTTATGTCCTGAACCCCTCTGAAGAAAACCACTTGTGCCCATACTAGAACTATAGTTAACCTACAAAGAGTCATCAAGATGAGATCCTGCTCCTCCTTTTTCTTTGAGAATGAGTGAGAGAAGCAGAATGGGTGAGGCATAACAGTGCAGGAGGGTTGTTAAATATTCAAGCAAAAAATCAAGAGGGCATTTTATGCCCTCAGAGACATTGAGATTTGTAGTGTATCAATTCAGATATATCTTTGTTTTACATTTACTTTTATTTATTTGTTTTTGTTTATTCCATAGTTTTCTAGAAACACCATTTTTAAAAAATTAATCTCCTTTGATTAAAATAGCAGCAGGAGGGAGATGGAAAGAATTTGAGTACATTTTTAATAGGACTTTAGAAGGGAGGTCAGAGCAAGCAGATCTTTTGGAGAAGCTAGGGGTACTGGAAACAGTTCCTCTACCTGGAAATTTTAGGACAATATGGACTTTAGGATTTGAGAAGGCTAAGAAATTGCTGAAAATAACGGAGAACATTAGCATAGTGAGTTAGTTCTCCAGGATGCGCTAAACTCCACCTCATCTTATAGAGCTGGCATGTTGTTATATGCTTGACTACACATTGAGCTATAGTCTAGGGCCCTGATTAGTCTGTTTTTCAGAGTGTGGAGTATGAAGCACCAGCAGCGGTAGTACAGGTAGGCTTGTTAGAAAAAGAAAATTTCTTTTTCTTAGTCCCCTCTCTAGACCTATTGAATCAGAAAACCCAAGAATGGGGACGAGAAATCTGTGTTTTAACAAGCTTTTAGGTTATTCTAATATATGCCCATTATCTAAAGATTTCTCAACTTTTGCACTATTGACCTTTTGGGCCAAAGAATTTATTGTAATGGAGGGCTGTCCTGTGAACTATAGGATTTTCAGCAGCATTTTTGGCCTCTACTCACTTGGTACCAGTAGTACCTTTCCAGATTTAACAACCAAATATATCTTCAGATATTATCAAATGCCCTCTAGGGCTCAAATTTGACCCCAGATGAAAACCAAGGTCTAAGATAAGGAACAGAATTTTAACTCAAACCCCAGACTTTGTTAGAATACTCAGTTAATTGTGTGTAAGTGACCTCATTTGGTTGAAAAAGGAAGGGCTCTTTCTTTATCTGGATAATGTGCTACCTTCAAAGCTAAAAATGGCTATAGAATTTTTTTCCATAAGTAAAGCTGGCTCAGGAATAAAGCTGAGAAGAGAAACAAAATGATTAAATGAGAGCCAAAGATCAAATCAAATTCAACCTGGAGACTGTCCTACCTTTGGATATTTTAATTATATGAACTCAAGTATCATTTTTACTTTTAAACCAACTGATTTGGAATTTTAAATTGCTCAAAAATTCTGATATTACTATGATGTCTGATGTCTTGCAACAGCTTCTTAAAAGCTTCTTCTGTTTTTTTTTTTTTTTTTTTTTTTTGCTCTTGTTATTCCCCTTCCTCCCCAAATCATCACCCTGCAAAGGCAGTTTCTTTCTTCTTTTTAAATACTATTTTTTTATTTAAATTATAGTGAGCATGCAATGTTATATTAGTTTTAGGTGTATTACATAGTGATGAGTCATCTATAAAACTCATGAAGTGACCACCCCAATAAATCCAGTACCCATCTGACACCATATATAATTATTTCAATATTATTGGCTATTTTACTTTATGCTATAACTTACATGCCCATGACTGTCTTGTAACTACCAATTTGAATTTCTTAATCCCTTCCTTCATTTTCACTGACTCTCCCCAAACCCTCCCATCGGGTAACCCTCAAAATGTTCTCTGTAGCTATGTGTTTGTTTCTGTTTTATTTGTTTATTTTGTTCTTTAGATTACACATGTACATGAAATCACATGGCATTTACCTTTCTCTGTCTGACTTACTCCATTCAGCAAAATACCCTCTAGGTCCATCATGAAATATCTTTTCCATCCCTTTACTTTCAGTTTGTGTGTGTCTTTTGATCTGAAGTGAGTCCCTTGTAGGCAACATATATAAAGATGTTGTTTTCTTAAACATTCAGCCACACTATCTTTTGATTGGAGCATTTAATACTTTTTTTTTTGAGGTACTTATTGATAGATATGTAGTTATTACCATTCTTCATTCACATTTTTATACCCTTTTAATCTTTTTAAAGAAGATCCTCTACCATTTCCTGAAATATTGGATCAGTGGTGGTGAACTCCTTTTTTCTTGTCTGGGAAGCTCTTTATCTGTCCTTCAATTCTAAATGATATCTTGGTTGTAGGTTCTGGGTTTTTATCACTTTGAATATTTTGTGCCAAGCCCTTCTGGCCTGTAAAGTTCTGTTGAGTAATCAGCTGACAATCTTATGGGAATTCCCTTGTAGATAACTAGTTGCTTAAAATTCTCTTTTTGTATTTAACCTTTGGCATTTTAATTATGATATGTCTTGGAGTGGACCTCTTTTGGTTCATCTCATTTGGGACTCTGCACTTCCTGGGCTTGTATGTCTATTTCGTTCACCAGGTTAGAGAATTTTTAATTATTCTTTCTTTAAATAGTTTTAAATTTCTTGCTCTCCCTCTTCTTCCAGTACTCCTATGATGTAGATGTTGGTAAGATTGATGTTGTCTCAGAAGCCCCTTAAACTATTTTTGTTTTTATTTTTTTGGATTTTCTTATCTTGTTACTATTATGATTGAGTGTCCTTTACTACCCTATCCTCTAAATTGCTGACTCTATCCTCCACTTCATCCAATCTGTTGATTCCCTCTAATATACTCTTCATCTCAGATATCGTATTCTTCATTTCTGACTAGTTCCCTTTTATGTTTGTCATGTTCATTTTTATGTTCTCTCTCTCTTTGTTAAAGATCTCAAAGAGTTCATCTACTCTTTCTCTAAGTTCATTGAGCATCCTTATCATAAATGTTTTGAACTCTGCATCTTGTAGATTGCTTGTCTCCATTTTGTTTAGCTCTTTTTCTGGAACTTTGTTTTGTCCTTTCATTTGGAACATGTTTCTTTGTCTTCCCATTTGGGCTGCCTCTCTGTATTTGCTCCTATGTATTAGTGCTCCTAAGTCTCCCAGTCTTAGTAGAGTGGTTTTATGTAGTAGGTGTTCTGTGGGGTCCAGTGGCACAGTCTTCTCTGGTCATCTGAGCGAGGTGCTCAAAGTGTTTCCCTTTTGTGGGTTGTGTGTGCTCTCCTGTTATAGTTGAGCCTTAGTTTTTGTTTGCATGTCAATGGGAAGGATTGCCCCTTGGACTGATTTGTTGTGAGGATTAACTAGTGAGGGGCTGACCCTATGGAGAAAGATTCACTTTAGCAGGGTTTTGGTGCCTGTCCAGTCTGCCCTTTGGGTATGTCCACCTCTGATGCTGCCCTGGGCAGTGCTCTGGCTCTGGCGCTGGTCAAAACTGACCATTGGGTGTGTCAGCCCAAGGCCTCCTGGGAGGATTCCAACTGTAGGACAGGTTGAGCTGCAGCCTATGCACCTCTAGGGCCACCTGGTAAAAATCACAAAGCAATCTGCATATGGCTGTCAGTCATGCTGGGTTTATAGGTGCCTCAAGAGGCCAAGCCAGTAACTGAAGCTGACTGCCTCTAATGCTGGACTTTGGACTACTCGGTAAGAAGTATGGGGCATGCTGAGGTCAGATGTGCCTCTTTTGGGATGTGTGAGCCCTTGAGAGATTTTAGAAAAGTCCTCAGCATGAGCCAAGATAGGCCATTTGTGTGGAATAAACCACTAGAGGAAGCTTGGGTGGGCCCACAGTTTGGGAGCCCACCCAGGGAACATCCTGGGTGAGTGACCTGTGTTATCTAGGTTGCTAGAAACTCAGATATGATGGTCCCCTGCATTTGCATGCTGGGAGAGGAACAAAGGAACAATGGATACTGCCAGCACTTCTCCAGGAGGAAGCCACTCCTCCGGACATAGTCCTGAAGCCAAACAACTCACTTCTTCTCTGTATGTCCCTGGTAATCTTCAAGCAGCTATCCCAGAGCTGGAGCTCAGAGAAAATGAGTCCATCACTGAGTAAGTCAGGGTGAGGGCCCTTTCAAAGGAATTTCTGTGATTCCCTCAGCTCTCCATCTCACTCAGCCAGAATCTCCACTGGTTTTCATAGCCAGAGGTTGTGGGGACCTCTATTTCCAGCACTAGAGCACTGGGCTAGAAAGCCCAGCATGGAGCTGGAACCACTCACTCATCTAGGTGAGGAGGGGCTCTGCAGCCAATATGCAACCTTCTGATTCTTGACCTTCACACATAGTTGTGAGATCAGGCTGTTTTGAGTCTCCACCCCTCCTATTAGTCCCGAGGTGACCTTGCATATGTCCCCAGTTGTAGGACTTTTTTATTCAGCCATACCTGAGGTGACACCCAGTGATGGTTGTTCTGTCATTTTGTTGTAATTTTGATGTGATTGTGAGAAGAGGCAAGCACAGCTTTTACCTTCTACTCCATCTTGACAGAATCTGAAAGGTGGTATTATAAACTTATGATTTTCCTCTAAGTGTCCTCACTTTGGAAAACCTTTATTTACCAAAAATTACTTTCAGAAATATATCTTCAGCCTCAAAATACAAAGGATTTTCAACTTTTTTTTTCTGTTGTGAAAGTGTGTGCATGTGTATGTGACTTTTGCTAATATATAAAAGTATGATATAACAGGAGTTGGCGGAAGATGGAAGACTAGGTATAAGCAGGATTCGTCTCTTCACAGGTCCACATTGAAATTACAACCAAAATATAAAATAATCAATATGGAAAATTACCTGAAGTCCAGCTGATGGTAACACCTACATCTGATAATATAAAGGAGCCACATTGAAGCCAGCAGGAGGGGCAAAGTCGTGAATCAGGCTGAATCTGCACCTGTGGGTGGTAAAGGATCACCGGGAGGGAGAGCGTGGATGCAGAGGCTCTCCTGAAGGATAGGGGGATCTTGGTCTCATTTGGGAGCTCCCAAGCTCAGGGAAGGGGAGATTGCGATACCCTGACTGTAGAAACCAGAGTAGATTTTGGCTGTCTAGGTGAGATGGAAGGAGACTGAATCCCTAGACACACCTTTGAAAAACCCCCACACAGGCTTTCTGACCTGTGGACACTCACCCAGGACACCAGCGGTGCATCAGAAGCTTGTGTGGGATTAATTCTGAGAAAGTCTGCATTACCTAGAGCCAGAATGAGGGCTGGAAGGGCAACCACCATTGTGCATCTCCCCTACAGGGCAATTTACAGACTGAGCCACTTAACTGTGCAGACCCCTCCCACAGAGCCATTAGGAAACCCAGGTCAGAGGGTATCAGCCTGCTCCACCCAACCTGCACATTTCCCAGGGTTTTTGTTGATGGATGGTTGCCAAGCCCTGCTCCTATTCAGGGCCAAGCATTCTCAGTGGGCAACCAGCCCTGTGAGCTGCATTTCCATCCCCAGCAGGTGGCCAGCACTGTGAGCCACATTTCCATGATAGGGTCAGGCAGATTACTGCTGCCAGCACAATCTTGGGTGGATTTCAGGGAACTGTGGGCCAGTTCCAGACAGCAGCTGATCTTGCTATGATCTGGGACTCCTGTGGGGACTTGGGAACAGTTACCAAAGTTGCAGCAAGACTGAGGCTGTATTAATCTGTTTTCCACTGTCTCTCTGAGACCCTGTTCCACCCTACCCACAAATTTCTCCAGGTGGCCCATTGTCAGTGAATTGCCACAGCCAAGCCCCTCCCCTCCCCTCCCTTGAATGCCAATCCACACAGGCAACAAACTTTGCCCACTGCACGGAAGTCAGTGGCAGGCAGACATATGCTGCCTACAAGAGTTGCAATATTGTGTCCAGGGAGTGCAAGCATCTGTGGGACTGCCTCAGACTATAGCTGGTCGCATTGTGATCTGTGACTACAGCGGGAATGCCCAGGCACAGAAGCTAAAGCAAAACTAAGACTGTATTGATCTGTCATTATCGCTCTGAGACCCCACCCCACTCTGCCCACAAATTGCCCCAGGTGGCCCATTGACAGTAAACTGCTACAGTCCTGCCCCTCTCATTCCCTTGAACTCCCAGTCCACACAGGCAACAAACTGGCTGGAATAGGGTGGGCACTGCACAGAAATCAATGGCAGGCAGACCTTTGCAATATTGTGTCCAAGTTGCTCAGATATCTGTGGGACCATCCCAGAAGGCAGCTGGTCTCACTGTGATCCGTGTCTACAGTGGTAACATCCAGGCACAGAAGTTGCAGCAAAACTGAGGCTATATTTGCAGGATGGACCTTGTCTTCCTGAGATTCCACTTCATACAAGCCACAAAGTGCCTGCAGCCCATTGACAAGCAGCCTCTTGTGCCCTGCTTGGCTCTGAGGTTGTGCAGTCAGTGCAGGCAACAGACCTTGGGTAGCACAGGGAGTGCATTTTGAGGAAAACAGTTGTGAACAGACCACTGCTGCCTGTACAAGATGCAATATCTTTTGAGGGGATTGCAAGGGTCTGTATTGGCCTGATGGCGCTTGACTCCCTGAGCTACTGTCCCACTCAATACACAAAGTGCTCACTGCACATTGATAGGAAACTTCCTGTGCCCTGGGGTAGTGCATTTAGGCCCAGAAAGGGCAGCAGCTGGCCTTGCTACGAGTTGAAACTTGTACGGGGAGCAATAGAGACAGCATTGGTACATAAACTGATACTGCAATGGCAGGGGGAAATTTACTTAATAGACCCAGGAGACTTCCAGGGTCCCTGTGTCACCTAACACACATATCACCCAAAGGCTCATCCAGTTTCAGAGACTTATAGGCAACTGACAGGCAGTGTCAGGCCTTGGGAAGCACTGGTCTCTCTGTTAAACTGCAATAGGCCGGCAATGGGGGATAACCGACTGCTGCCTGCAGCATTGTCTCTTCCACTTACCTATAGATCCAGCATAGGCAACAACCAACTGCTAATCGCTTTGTAGTTCTCGTTGGGTAGCCCTGAGCAATCAAAAGCAACAGCTGACCTTAGCCCACAGGGTAGCCCCTCCCAAGGGGCCACAAAACCAACGCATATGGAGGCTGGCACCAGACCACAATGGAGCAACTCCTGACTAGTCTCATTAGTGATACACACAAAGAGTGATCGCAACAAGTATACAAACCTGCTAGGGCAAATCCCACTCAGGGAGTCAGCCTGTACACAGCATCTGTTATCCTGTGGGTGCAGCTAGTTCCCACAATTAGTCTGCCTGAGCATTAATCCCACCTACTAATCTGCTAACAACAATAAAGGCTTGGCGACAACAAATATACTTGTATTAAAATAATTTATTTCTTTTTATGTTGTCTTTGGTAGTTCTGTTTTTCAAAGATTTTGTCCAAAATGTTCAAATGTTCAATTTATTGATTTCTTGTGCATAATATTTTCTTATTATCATGTTTATGTCTGTAGGGTTATGGACTCTTTTTACCAGATCTTGGAAATTTGTTCTCTCTCATTCTTTATTTCCCTCATCTTAAAAATATTTATCAATTTTATACATTTTTCAAAACTAACTTTTGGCTTTGTTGGTTCTATGATCATACTGTTTTCTTTACCATTCCTTCTATTTTCTTTGTTATATTAAGATTCTGAACACCTAATATCAATGTGTGGGGATGGGGTTTCCCCAAACACTCAAAAGGCAATTTTCTGGACACCCATTGAGTGTCTTACAATTCTACTCAGTTCTGACACTATCTATCTAGAGATAATGTCAAATTCCATAGGTTAAGAAATTTGTCCTATATGGCTGCCTCCCTATCTTATTTAAATTCAGATGCTAATTGCAAGCTCAAGCTATCACCTGTGATTCTGACCAATTGGCTATAGATCAGAAGTTCCCATGCTTTACTCTTAGGGTTCAATTAATTTGGTAAGGCAGCTCACAAGACTACCTATTTATTATAAATGATAAAACTCTGGAAAGTCGGTGGAAGAGATATATTGGGTAAGATATGGGGAAAGGTCAGAGCTCCCATGTCTTCTCCAAGCGTGCCATTCTCTTGAGTTTTGAGGTGTTCATTAACCCAGAGGCTCCTCAAACCATTTTTTAAAAGTTTTTTGTACACACTTCATTAAATAAGTATGATTAATTAAATCATTGGTCATTGGAGATCAATTTAACTTCCAGTTTCTCTCCCCTCCCTGAAGGTCAGTGAGTGGAACTCCTTGGGACTTTCCCAAAGTTTCCTCATAATCATAACATTGATTTCAACATTTAGGAAATTTCAAGGGTTTAAAAGTTCTGTACCAGAATCAGAAATGAAGAACAAATACATATTTCTTATACAAATTACAATATCACATTATACTTTTAATTTCTTTATGTAGATGCTTAAACAATTTATATTCAGCCATTATTACTATTTTTAATATTTTATAATTTTTTTCATTTTTTCACATTTTACCATCTTTCTCAAAATATAATAGACAATTAGTTGCTTGCATTTACATTGTACAATACAATGAGTTTTTTTCAATTATAGTTGACATATACAAATATACCAATTTCATATGTATAGCATAGTGCTAATAGATCCACATAACTTGCAATGTTATCAC
>CM053517.1:22046068-22145306 GCA_028627145.1 Eidolon dupreanum | reverse complement strand
ATCCAAGAGAGAACAATGCAGAGCATCAGAGGAATCTGAGCAATTGTTGCTAACACTGACAGGAACTGAGACTAGCAAGCATGATTAAATATCTACAAAAAAATGAAAAGGCATTATTTAGGCTTTATATAAGGCAGATATCCAAGAGGCTTAGATGCCACCTACTGGAAACCAAAAGAAAACTCCTTCTTTGCAACAGGCTAAAGAGAGACCTTTATATAATAAATCTTCTTTCTGAAAAAAAAAAACAACAAAAAACAGCAGAACACATTTCCATTAATGCCCAGGTGGAGAAATAGTTCATTAAACACTATGAACAACAAAGGTTACAAGGCATCTCAGAAAGAGAAAAATCTCCAGAAAATAAACTTGAAGACATAGAAATATGTGACTTAAATGACAGAGAATTCAAGATGGTACTTCTGAAAAAAACCCAGTGAGTTCCAAAATGAGTCATATCAACAATTTCAGGAATTGAAAAAAAACACCTAGGTAAGCAGAGCAAGAAAATCGAAACCCTCAACAAGAACAGAATCGATCTTCTGGAGATAAAAAAAAAACACACTGCAAAAGATGAAAAATGAAATAGCAAGCTTGGGAAATAGAGTCGAACAAATGGAGGAAAGGATCAATGATACTGAAGACAGAAATCTAGAAATAAATCTGAAGGACAGAGAGATCACAGAATGAAAAAATAATGAAAGAGAAATGCATGAACTCACTGATGCCATAAGGAGAGGAAACATTAGAATAATGGGCATTATCGAAAGTGAGGAAAAGGAACAGGGACTAGGAAGCATTTTCAGACAAATAGTGGATGAGAATTTCCCAAGTCTAAGGAATGAGCTAGAGCTTGGAATTCAAGAAGTCAACAGAACACCCAAAGATCTCAACCAAAAAGGCCTTCATCAAGACACATTGTATTAAAATTATCAAAAATCAATAACAAAGACAGAATTATCCGGGCAACCAGGGAGAAGAAAACAGTAACTTATAATGGAAAACCCATTAGATTATCGTTGGACTCCTCAGCACAGACCTCACAAGCCAAAAACGAGTGAAATCAAATATTTAAACTATTAAATAAAAGAAACTACTAGCCTAGAATAATGTATCCAGCTAAGCTCTCCTTTAGATCTGAAGGAGAAATTAAGATCTTTCCAGACATATGAAAAGTGAGGGAATTCTCTACTCACTACGAGGCCTACACTACAGTAAATACTGAAAGGGGGCAGCTCACTGAAAACAAAATGACAAAAAAAAAAACATAATTAGGAATAAAGTGACTATCAGGCAAAAAGAAGCAGAAGAATGCAACCCTTACTAAGAATAGGGCATTATAAGCTTAAACAATAAGAGAGGAATTGCTATAGCAAGATAGTAGTGAATGTTCAGCATACATAGGGACAAATTGAGGCAACAATGACTGAAAAGGGGAAGATTCAAAGATCCAAATCTGCAAAAAATATCAGAAATTATTTATTTGTGCTTTGCTCAACTCTGTATCATAATATGTGTATACAATCATATCAGAATTTAATATTGTAGGGATAGTCATAGAGTACTTAATTGATTTTATAGCTGAGACCTATAACTCACACCATAGTGAAAATTAATGACACTGTCCTCATTAGTGATAGAACTCATAGACTATTTGATTGCTTGACTATCTGAATTTAGATGACAACTAATTACAGGAAATCCAGCTTCCAAGTTCATGGGTGCATGGGAATTTGAGTTTTCTATCATTTCCTGCTTGAATAGAAGACCAGTGGTCTGGAGTTGTAAGTTTTAGTAAATATGAATATAGGATGCCTACTATTTGAATTCCAGAAAAATAGCAAATAACTTTTAGTTTAAGTATATCCCATGCAATATTTATGGCATAACTTATACAAAATCATTATTTTTATTTATCTGAATTTAAAATTAATTTGTGTTTTAATCATAAATAGGTGTATCTTGTCAAATGCTTTTTCTGCATCTATTGATATGTTCTTAGGATTTTCGTCCTTTATTCAATTGGTGTTTCATATTGCTCGATTTATGTATGTTAAACCATCCCTATATCCCTGGGATAAAGTCCACTTCATCGTGATGTATAATTTTTTTAATGTATTGTATTTGATTTGGTGGTATACTGTTTAAGATTTTTGCATCTGTATTTATCAGGAATATTGGTCTGTAGTTTTACTTTTTTGTGTGTGTTATCCTTACTAGGTTTTGATATCAGGATAATGTTGGCCTCATAAAATGAGTAGGAAAGTATTTCTTCTTTTTATTTTTCTTTTCTTTCTCCTCCTCTTCCTCCTCCTCCTCCTCCTCCTCCTCCTCCTCCTCCTCCTCCTCCTCTTCTTTCTCCTCCTTCTTCTATTTTTTGGAAGAGTGAGAAGGACAGATATGAGATCATCTTTGCATGTTTGGTAGAATTCACTAGTGAAGCCATCTGGACCTGGACTTTACTTTTTGGGAGGTTTTTGATGATTGTTTCAATTTCTGTACTGTTGATCAGTCTATTTAGATTTTCCAAATCTTTGTGATTCAGTCTAGGAAGGTTGTGTATTTCTAAGAACTGTTCCATTTCTTCTAGGTTATTGAATTTGGTGGCATATAATCTTTCATACTATTCTTGTATGACACAGTATTTCTGAAGTATCTTTTATAACTTCTCTTTCATTTCTGATTTTGTTTGTGTCTTTTCTCTCTCTTTTTTAGTTCATCTAGCCAGGGGTATGTCAACTTTATTGACTTTTTTAAAGAACCAGCTCTTTGTTGTATTCATTTTTTTATTGTCTTTTCATTCTCCATTTCATTCAATTCTGTTTTCATTTTGATTCTTTTCTTCTGCTTACTTTGAGAATATTTTGTAAATATATTTTCCCATTCAGTTGGCTGCCTCTTTGTTTTGTTGATGGTGTCTTTTGCTGTGCAGAAGCTTTTTAGTTTGATAAAGTCCCATTCACTTATTTTTGCTTTCACTTCCCTTGACTTTGAAGTCAAATACATCAAATCCTCTCTAAAATCAAGGTCTATGAGTTAAGTACCTGTTTCCTTCTGTGAATTTTACTGTTTCAGGTCTTATATCTAGGTCTTTGATTCATTTGAATTCATTTTGGTGTATGGTGACAGATAGCAGTCTTTTCATTTTGTTTTGCATGTGGCATTCCAATTTTCCCAGCTTCATTTATTGAAGAGGCTTTCTTTTCTCCATTGTATGTTTTTGGCTCCTTTGTCAAAAATATTTTTCTATATATGTGGGTTTATTTCTGGGCTTGCATTAGTCTTTGTGTCTGTTTTTCCACTAATACCATGTTGTTTTGATTATTGTCACTTAGTAGTGTAATTTAAAGTCAGGCAGTGTGATACCTTCAGCCTTGCTTTTTTACCTCATATTTACTTTGGTTTAGGGAACTTTTGTGTTTCTATATGATTCTGATGATTTTTTTTTGTTCTATATCTTTGGAAAATGTCAGTAGAATTTCAATGGGGATTACATCAAATATGTATAATTCCTTGAGGAATATGACCATTTTAACTTTGTTGATTGTTCTAATCCATGAACATTGAATATCTTTTAATCTTTTTATAGCTTTAATTTATTTTAATAATATCTCTTAGTTTTCAGGGTATAGGTTCTTCACATACTTCATTAAGTTTATTCCTAGGTATTTTATTTTTTTAGTTGAAATTGCAAAAGGAATTTTTTTTCACTAAAATTTTATTGTTAGTGTATAGGAGCAAAATAGATTTTTTTTACACTGATGGTGTATTCTGCAACTTTATTGTATTTGTATATTGTTCCTAATGGTTTTTCATGGAGTCTCTAGGGCTTTTATATGTTTCCTAGACTGAATCATGAAGAACTGGAAAATCTAAATAGACTGATCAACAGTAAGATATTGAAACAATAATCAAAAACCTACAAAAAAGTAAAAGTTTAGGACCAGATGGCTTCACCAATGAATTCTACCAAAAATAAAGATGATTTCATAACTGTTCTTCTCAAAATCTTTGAAAAAATTGAAGAAGAGGGAATAATTTCTAACTCATCTTATAAGGCCAACATTGCCCTGATACCAAAACCTGGTAAGGGTAACACAAGAAAAAGAAAACTATAGACCAATATCTCTAATGAATACAGATGCAAAAATCCTAAACAAAATACTAGCAAATTAAATACAATAATTCATTAAAAAGATTATACGTATTGATCAAGTGGTGTTCATTTCAAGGACACAAGGATGTTTCAACATCTTTGCAAATCAATTAATGTGATACACCACATAAACAAACTGAAAAATAAAAATTGCATGATCATACTAATAGATGAAGAAAAAGCATTTGATAAGATATAGCATCCTTTTATGATTAAAACACTTAATAAAATGGGTATAGAAGGTAAGTACTTCAACATAATAAAGGCCATATACAACACACACTCAGTTAATGTCATACTTAACAGTGAAAAACTGAGTTTTCCCTTTAAAATCAGGAATAGGACAAGGATGCCCACTCTCTCCATTCTTATTCAATATATTGGAAGTCTAGGCTAGAGCAAATCTGGTAAGATAAAGAAATAAAGGTATGTAAATTGGGAATGAAGAAGTCAAATTGCCACTTTTTATAGATGACACAATTTTCTAAATAGTCATAGTTTTATACTCTATTAACTATGATTTCACTGCTTTATGGCTTTATTTATTATTTATTCCTTAAATAATTTAATAAACATCTATATATTTCATAAAATACAGTGTTAATAAAAGCCTGTAATTCTTAATTGTTAGAATAAACATGAAAAAATGTTTTTTAAGTAGAAACGTTGTCCTCAACTTTCAGTCTATATTACTCTAGAGATTTCATGGAAATACACACAAAGACAGAATAGTTTTTAGTGCATCTTTTAAGAATATTAATTTTTACTTGGGGTTTTTAGAACACAGTCTTGAACCGTTGTGCTTGCAACATTTTAAAATTCTTCCTTTATCTTTTGAGTAGAATTTCTTTCATAAAATTCAAGAAAAAAATATCTTCATGCATGGTGAGTGGAATTAATATCTGTTAATTTGATGTTCAAAGTGCATAGCTATTTTATTTTACTGTATAGCTATTTTATCAAATTGTTATATAAGCAATTGAATTTTTATGTAGGTGAGATGCAGGTCGAAGTAAAAAGTTTTAGCCTTGAAGAATCAAAGGGACCTTGGGAATCCTAAATCATGTTTTACAGCTTAATGTAAATGGATAAAATAGAATAAATTAGCTATACTGATCTAATTTACTGAGCTTAAAGATGGAGAACATAATTAATTGAACATTAGATAAAATTTCAAAGATTCAGATGTGGGGTTTCATCATTAGTAGTTACTGTTCACATCAGAGAAGTTGTAGGGGGAAGCTAGGGCTATGCTAGAGGCAAAGCTGTCTTAGGTAAGAGGTTGTGGTGAACTAGGAAAAAAAAGGGTAACATACAGCCTGCATTCTGGGTTTCAGATATCAGGTATTTCTAAAATATAGGTCTCTAATAACTGGTGAGGTAATTCTGAAGAGTTTCTTTCTGAAAAATTCTTAGTCAAAAGACTAAGATTTCTACCCTAGTCTTTCTTTGGAGAAAATTTCAATTGAGAAATCAATGTAGATAAAAAAAAATTTAGCTTTGTTAATCCCTTGTTCTTGTTTCTGTGCTTTTTGAATCTTCTCTATTTCCAGATGTTTCTAGTCTAGAGTTTCCAATTATTCTGAATTTCCTATAGTGTCTGACTAGTGCATTTCAGTGTTTGTCTCAAATGTACTTGACATGAAGAAAGCACCAGCTGACCTTCCCATTATCCACAGGCTTGCTCTGCTATCTGCTGAATGTAATGATAGACTCTGTCATTTATTTGTTTAAATACTTTGAATTTGTACTTTAGAGAGTTTATTTAGGTACAGAATTTATTCTTATTCATGCTAAAAACACAGTGAACATTGCTTATATATCTTTTTATGAATGAATTGATTGATAATTGGCCAGTTTAAGTCTCTGTCAAAGCTATTTTTCAAATCCTGATTTCTGGTGGCAGTATTTTCTAGGACTCCATATTTAAAGTTTTTGGTCTATGTATATTTGCTTAGTAATGTGGGTTATTTATTTATTCCTATTGCCACTGTTTTTTGAAAAGGTTTATCCCATGTGTATTTTCTGTTGTCTGTTTATCTGAATTTCTAATAAAAGAATGGAAGTTCATCATCCCCTCTGGTCAAGAAATTTACTAGATTTAGTGCCTCAATTTGATACTCTAGTTTTGTTTGTTTGTTTTTATTTCTTTTTTTTTTAAGAATCAAATAACGATTTTATTTTTTATTGATCACTTTAACAACTTAGAAGTCTCTCAGAGCCTAATGGAATAGAAAAACAGACACTCTTTAATATCACACATCACGGCCATTTCAGCATTCGGCTTTCTGTCTGCTTATGTTTAGCAACCTATTCTTTTGGGGTGCTCTGCTTTCTAAAAGCAGTGTTTCCCACACACTTTTTTTATGATTTTATATCTTTGTAGATTCTAATTTTGTTTTCTGTCTAAAACATATTTAATGTGCATTCCGCGACTTTTATATTTTAGGTCCCAACTCTGAAACTTATTTCATGCTCTATATTTGTAAACTTCTTTTCTTATGTGGAATCTCTGATGAGAATGTAGAATGGATCTCATAGGGCTCACATTACAGTTTTTCTTTTATAGATTGATTCACTGAGTTGTGTATGATTTACTGAAACCTTTCTGTTTTTTATTTTATGTAGTTAAAACTTTTATTTTTTCTAGTCTCTTCATCATGTAGTATGAAAAATGCACATAGTACTTACTTAAAGGAATTCACTGGTGGATTTGCAGTTTGCATTCACCCAGAAGTTTAAACACTCCTTTTCTTATATAAAAAAAAAATCCCAAAACATAAGTATGTTCCTATAAGGACTCTTGGTTTCTTTCAGAATCTATTGGTTGTTCTTTATTTGATATCCCAAGAATACCCACTCCTGCTTCAAGGATCTTGGCCTGAAAAACTTCCTGGAAAGAACTTTATCTTATTCTCATTTCCTATGGAGATGTAGGAGAAATTATGTTAAACAAAGGGAGCTGCAAAAATATAGTCTTTTCATATCAAATACAGAAGCAAATAGGTGGTTTTTGTTGTTGTTCTTGTTGTTGTTATTTTCCCAAAGAAGTCAGTCTGTTTTATTACATGAAATTGGGAACAAAAAATATACAACAATGATCAGACTGTGATGTTTTAACCATTTAATTACATTTCAGTATTTTTGAAACTATGGTAATAGGAAAGCAAAGGCTTAAGTGGAAACTTTAGAGGCAAGTAGTAGAAGGGAAATATACAATGTCTGAGTTAAAACAGGTTATGTTCTTAACACAAGATATGTTGAAAGAAGAAACATTTTTTTCATAGTTTTGGTTTGAAGTTGGTAAAAAACAAAGAAACAAAGCTCTTCTAAGAGTAGGGATTTTCCAAATATTAATTTTATATCCATACTTTATTAAATTGGAAAGGGGTTTCTTAGGATAAATATAAAATCTTCTACTTAAGACAAATGGCAAATATTTAAGAAACTGAGGTTAATAATAGAGATATTCAATTTTCATACCATAATTTCCCCTATAGAGGTTTTAAAAGTACCAAATTTCAAGTTACTCTGTAGATTAAAAGTAGCCCAGATATTCTGTGGCAAGATGCCCCCATTTTTTGAAGGTCACTAGAGTTTGGAATATATTCTTATATTGGACACATGCTGTCATAGTCAAATGCCATGTGTAATCCAGATACTTTCTCTTCTTCCTAGGATATGACTAAATAAAGAACAAAATTTAGGAGAAGAGATTGTAGGAGAGCTGAGTCTCATTACACAGCACAGTTTAAAGTAGATAAATGAGCCATAAACAAGAAGAACTTATTCAAATTTTTAGGTTTGAATATTAAGGAATGTGTAAATGCACATCTTTTATCAGTTAACAGAAAGTATGGTAGGGAGAACCTTGAATTCTGGTAAGAGACTCTTGAATTTGCTAGAGATTCTGTCCCTTTAGTTTGGAACTGCTGTGGGATGCTCCCGAAAAACTGGTTAGTGTTACTTCACTCAGTCTCACAATAATTACACTCTTATACCTGAACATCAAACAATTGGGAAGGATTGGGAGAAATATCCAGTTGAGAATAGTGAAGAAATAGTCTTCTGCAGGCTGGAGTGCTCCAGTTCTTAGAAGCAACAACATATTGATAAGGGAGATGACAATGGTGAAACTGCCTGCCTTAAACTTATTTTTATCTGGTATTTGGGGAAGAAGTGAACATTTAGATGGTAATATCTATGATGCTAATCTTCAATGAGATATGACTGAAGTAGGTTAAAAGTTAAATAACTATAGCGAGTTCTGGTTCTATTTTGCCAGTGGTTCTATATATCCCTTTGGAGTAAATTTACTTGATTTTGAAGACTATTGTTAAAATATGACCCCTTATTATATCATTATTACCCTATCTCATTTTGCCCCATCTTCGAGGAAACGTGGTATCAGTGTTTTGGAGCTCAGGGTGACACATGCCCCAGCGGAAGAAGAAATCTAAAAAAAGCTAAATAACTAACATTTACTGAGATGCTACTATGTTTCAGCTGCTCAGATATATCTAATTTTATGTAATTCTACCAAGAAATGTTGAAGCCGGTGTTGTTATCACCATTTTCTAAATTAAGAATGTGAAGTACAACAAAGTAGGTTTCTGTTAGTCACAAGTTTGAGAAGATGCAGATACAGAAAATGTATACAGGTTTGTGCAAACCAAAGTCCTTGTTTGTTCCATTACTAATAATGTAAGTAAAAATAAAATAATAATTTACCTTCTGGAAATTTAGATAGAGATATTTTTCACATGAAAAATTATACCAGAAAATTTGACTAGCTAATATTAAGTTTACTGAGCAAAGGCAATAATAATTATACATATGTAGGGCCAAAGGAGATTATGGTCCTTGACTAAAAAATATCTCATTGGGAAAACTTGCAGTTTATTCTCATTCTCATGTACATTTATCCTTACCAAACCCCAAATGCCTATGACATTTAATCTTACAGATCTCTAACATTGATTCTATGATAAGATATAGGAATTAGGAAATGAGAATTGCTTTTATAATAACCAGTTTTGCTGCTGTTTGATAATTGAGAAAAGTCACTCATTCAGACTCATTTTTAGTCAGCCTGGTCAAAGTATAAAAATGTACACAAATGTATAAATGAGTGCAGTGGATGCAGCCCAGAGCTCCCTGCAGGACTTAGGGAAAGGAGAGGAATGAGGTGGTAATGAGCATTCCTGCCAGAATGATCAGCATATACTATGGTGGAACTGAGTGATCAGTGCAGAGACAAAATACAGAGGTGTGACAGCTGTGTTCTTGCAGCCATTATTGCCAGGTAGAATACAAAGACAAAGAATCTGGCTGCCTCCCTCCATCCTTCCAAAGCTTGCCTCTGTGCATCCACCTGGAGCTAGCAGCAGGCCCAAGGAGAAATTGCAGCAGGAAATATTGAGCCACAGAGCAAGGAGTCAGAAGCCCCAGGAACTGATGAGTCAGCTTCAGAGTGGTAGATGCACACTGAAGGTGGTCTTAGTGACAGGAGTGACTATACAAAGGCAAGGCAGTTGAGGCCTAATAGTCACCAGTATTGGGAGAAAAACAGCCACAGGCACATCAGTGGCTTCTCCCAGCCCACTCCACTACCACCAATCAAGGCTGATCCTAGTAAAGGTACCTGGGGAACTTCAGGAAGCACAACACTGCATCTGGATGTTTGGGAAGCACTGGGATTTCAGGGACTTCAGGGACTCTCCAGGGGCTCAGAATTCCATCACCCACCACATTTTCTCAGGGAGTGAGGCCCTGAAACTGAGATAACCTGGTAACAAAGGACACACACATCCTCAAGAAATAAAGGGCAATTTTTTTTTTTTGCTTGTGAGGCCTGGACAGTGCTGAAGTCTTGTGAACCACCTAATGAAAGACACATAGTAAGAAAAAAAACCCTCTTCTTACTAACCTGCTAACAAGGGGATCACTCTTAAAAATAGTATTTTTTTTAAAAAAAGCAGAGTTCATTCCCATAAATGCCTAGGCAAAGAAATAATCCATCAAATACTATTTAAAAAACCAAGGTAACAAGGCAGCTCAAAAAGAAAATAAAAAGTATCCAAGAAGTAAACTTAAAGATATAAATATATGAGATTTAAGTGACAGAGAATTCAAGATTGCAGTTCTGAAAAAACTCAAAGAGATGCAAGAAAATTCTGATCAGCAGTTCAATGAATGCAGAACAGTATCAGTGAACAACAGGCATACTTTACCAAAGAAACTGAAAGTCTAAAAAGAACCAAATAGAACTTTGCAGCTAAAGAACTCAATAAAAGAGATGAAGAATGAAATATCAAGCTTAGGAAATAGAGCTGACCAGATAGAGGAAAGAATTAGTGATATCGAAGACAGAAATCTGGAAATAATGCAGATGGAAGAAAAGAGAGACTTGAGAGTGAAAAAAATGAAAGAACTCTACAAGGACTATCTGACACCATCAGAAAAAAAATATAAGAATAATGGATATACTAGAAGAAGAAAAAAGGGAGAATGTAACAGAGAACCCATTTAAAGAGTCAATAAGAATTCCACAAATGTATAGAAAGAATTGAATCCTCAAATCCAAGAAATGAACAGGACACCTAATTATTTCAATCCAAGGCACATTGTATGAAAACTATCAAAAATTAATGACAAAGAATTCTCAAGCCAGCCAGAAAAAAGAGGATAATATATAAAGAAAATCCCATTAGATTATCATCAGATTTTTAAGCAGAAACTCTATAAGCTAGGAGAGATTGGAATCAAATATTTAAACTATTAAAAGAAAAAAATTACCAGCCAAATATATATATCTAGCAAAGTTATTCATTAGATATGAAGGAGAAATAAAGACCTCTCCAGATATATAGAAGCTGAGAGAATTTTCCACCACAAGGTCTACATTACAGGAAATACTGAAGGAGATTATTCTACCTGAAATAAAAAGACAGAAGGTTACAAAATTATGAGATGACTAACAAACCGAAGCAGGAAATGGGAATCCTTATTCAGAATAAAGTATTATATACTTAAATATAACATAAAAGTTAAAGGAGGTAGAAACAAAAGCAAAACATCTACTGTAAGTCACAGCGTGAATAGGGAGAATTTGTGACAAAAATATAAAAGAGGAGAGAATAAAAGTCTGACTTTGCAAAGGAAAATGGAGATAAGATGCATGGAGAAGAAAAATGCCTGCTGAGTATATGAAACTTTCTTTTATATAAACTTGGTAATAACCCTTCCACAGACAAAATCTATATCTGAAAGACATAACATTGTTGTATGCTAACTATAATTGAAAAAAAACTCATTGAATTGTATGATGTAAATACAAGGAATTGTCTATTACGTTTCAATAACTTCGAAAAAAAAGTGAAAAAGAAAACTAATAGACACAGACAACAGTTTAGTGGTTACAAGAAGGAAGGGGGAGGATGAGGTAGATAAGAGTAAAGTGGTTAAATATATGGTAATGGAAAGAGATTTGACTTTGGGTGGTGGATACACAATGCAATATGCATATAATGTATCATAGAATTGTGCATATGAAACCTATATAATTTTATTAACCAATGTTGCCCTAATAAATTTAATAAAATAAATAAAATTTTAATCACTAATTTGAATGTAAAGAATAATTCCAGTATATAAATTATTTCATTTACTTGATGTTTGGATAGAGTGGTGACTTTTTCTTTCCTCAGCTTTATAGAGGTATAATTGATATATAACATATGTAAGTTTAAGGTGCACAATGTGATAATTTGATTCACATATTTATTGCAAAATGGCTACTACAATAAGGTTAGTTAACACATCCATCACCTCACATAATTATACATTTTTTTGGTTGTAAAACATTTAAGATCTACTCTCTTAGCAACTTTGAAATATACAATACAGCATTATTAACTATAGTTGCCATGATGAATGTGAGCTCTAAAGAAGTTACTTATCTTATAACTGGAAGTTTGTACACTTTGACCAGCATCTCCCCATTTATCCTACCACCCAGCCCCTGGCAACCACCATTTTACTGTCTGTTTCTATGAATTTGGCTTTTATTAGATCCTACATATAAGTGAGGTCATATGGTACGTGTCTTTCTCTACCTGGCTTTTTACTTAGCATAAGGCCCTCAAGGTACATCCATGTTGTCACAAATAGCAGATTTTTTTTTATGGCTGAATGGTACTCCATTGTGTGTGTGTGTGTGTGTGTGTGTGTGTGTGTGTGTGTGTGTGTGTGTGGTTGTGCATATAACATTTTCTTTATCCATTCTTCAGTTGATGAACATGTAGGTTGTTTTCATGTGCTGGCTATTGTGAATAATGCTGCAATGAACAAGAGGGTACAGCTATGTCTTTGAGACAGTGATTTTATTTCCTTCAGATATATATTCAGAAATGGAATTGCTAGATCATAGGGTAGTTCTTTTGTTAATTTTTTGAGAATGTCAATACTGTTTTTAATAAAGGCCATATCAGTTTACAATCCCACCTGATCCCTATGCTGACAAAACTGCTCACAGACTGCCTGGGAAGGGCTGGCACTGAGTATAGAGCTGCTCCCTTTCAATATCTCTGAGGGTACATATAGGAGTTTCTCATACAGGTTCCTCAGGCCAGCAGCACTGCTTATGGACTGTGGCTGGGAGGTACTGGAGGTGAATGTAGGGCCCTTTTAGGATCTTTGGGAGTGCTGACAGGAGTGTTTCCTACTGGTCTCTGGGAAGGCATGTTTTCTGGTGGACTGTGGCTATAAGGGGATTGCAACCATATATATAATAGGGCTCTCTCAGGATCTCTGAGTGTGCAGACAGAAATTTCTTGTCTGTTTCCTGTGCCAGCAGGTCTGTTCCTGGAATATAGATTGAAGGGGTCAGGAGTCAAGCATAGGGTTCATTCATAATCTTCAGGCATGCAGACAGGATGTCTCCTACTGGAACTTTGAATGCTCAGGACTGCTGGCAGCCTGGAAGACTGTGGATGTGAAGAAGCTGGAACTGCACATATGGCTCTTTCAAATGGGAGTGACTTCTGCAGGGTCACTATGTCAACAAGCATATTCTGGACTGTGGCTGGGATGGCCTGGAGTGAAGTTATCGGGCCCTTTCAGAATCTACAGTCTGACCAAGATTGGTGGACTTTCCTCCAGGAGCTCTATGAGCAGGTCTGAGAGTGGTTGGAGTAGGTTCATGAGCCACTTCAAAATCCACAGCCAGAACAAAGATCTGTTTGTCTATTACACAATACACAGGTGAGTGTAATGACTCTGGGTCCCTTGGTGTACGGTGCTGGTGACAGACCCAATGCCACATGTGACTGTAGCTGCGTTCTCTGGGGTATAGAGCTGTTTCTGGGTTTGTAGCCATGCCTATGTCAGAGAGTCAGTCACCTGGTACGAGCCTGACTTCTCAAATGAGTTCTCCTTGGTCTTGGACTGCATTGGGGGTTTTATAATCTCCTATCTAATCTCAAATCCTATGAAGTCACTTTTGTCCACAGTAGGTGCCAAATTATTCTTGATGGAAGGAGTTACATGTGAGGGACATAATATTTGCTCATTTTGCTGACTTTGAATCCAAAGAGTTGGTCATTTTGAATCTAAAATTATCCTCAAGTGCAATTACTTTGGAGAAAAATCTAAAATTTATTGTCTTAAAAGGAAAAAGTACTCTATGTAAAGGTCTTTCTTTAGACAAATCTGCATTTCTAATGACAATAAAAGGGATTTACTTCCATAACATTAGAAAAACATGCCAAAAAGTATGTTAGATTTCCTTAGATTCAAGGTATAGAACTAACTGGTGAGAGAATTCTCCATGTGTCTCTCACTTTCCTGCTCGTGTTGGGAGCAGAAACATGTGTTGCTTTTGCTCCAGAATATATTTTTCTTAATAAACAGCCTCAGAAGTGAAAGATATTCTTGTTCTCTAGAGATAAGTGGGCTTATTGACTATATAAAAGATTCAGTATATTTATCTCAAAGCAAAAATGTGCCAAACAATGTTAAACAGGCAAGGATGACTTTATTCAAGGGTATTGTAATAGAGGAGAGAGACCACCACTCAGTCTGAGCTTAGAAACACTGCCATTACCAAGAGAAATGATTCTTAAAGGATGATGTGAACTAGTGGAAAAGTACAGGAGGACTTTAGGCCATCAGTGTTTGCTAATTGACTTTATCAAAAGGAAAAAATAAACTTCTCATAACTTTATGGCAGGAGGTAGTTTTGTAACTTGTAGCAAGGCACCTTTCAAACCCACCAAAGTTAGGCTCTTACCCTCCAACAGAAACTGAATTATAAGAATAATATCTCCCTTGATAATTACTTTTCAAACAATGGTTCCCAGGTCTTAAGAAAGACATTCCTGGGTTATAAAACTGATGAAAGTATTTTAAAATGATTTACATATCAGAGGTACAGATAAATAATTTACAATACAAATATTCTAAAGTAAATGCTCTAAGAAAAGGGATGTCAGGGGTCTAGAGTCAGAAAGAAGCCTCCCTGAAATTTAGTCTGGCTGAAACATTAAGCCTGTCCTGGTCACTTGCTCTGGGTTGCTCTCCTATAACACACACTACTGTATGTCCAGGTATTACCTGGCTTCTTCGTATTTTCTTGTGGGAATTGAGGCTCAACATAAGCTTTGAAACTCTTTCTACCTCAATTACTCTAAGTAATAAACTGTTCTTTGTCTTTGAACATCAGCATCCATAAAATTGTAGCGGACTAACTTCTTAGCTTGCATCTAGTGTAAAATTTCAGACTCCTAACCATTCTTCACACCAAACATGATTAATTTAATTAAGCAAAAATAATAGTTTTAGGGAGGCTTGTGGGCAATTTATATACAAGAAAAATGAGCTCAATAAGCAAGCCATGTAAAAGAAACAGCAAGTCAAAAATGTCAGCTGAAGGATCTTATTAATTATTTTTTAAGGGAATTGTCATTGTACAGTTGGCAGCCCCTTTTGTCTCTACTCAAGATTTTAAACCTTAGGTAAGAGAAAATGCTTACCTCTTTGAAGTTACAGCCCCAAACCTGTGGTCAGGAGGATAACTCCCTGTAATTTATTTCACTAATTGGCTTATGTGGAGTCAGAGAAATATAGTTCTCTGAAGGAGGGATGCTGAACAAATAAAAATAATGATTCACTATTAGAAATCCACTGCTAGGTTTTTAAGTATGTACACATGTGTTTTCATACACAGAGCTATCGCTTCCTTTACTTAATTCCCAAAATATTCATTCTTAATCTAAGAAAATACTATATACCAAACTCTTCTGAGTGTTAGGCATTTTTCTAGTTAGAGGATACATCAGTGAACAAAAACAAAAAATTCTGCCTTAATAGAGTTTATATTCTATTGCTGGGAAAGAAAACTAAACAAAAACAGGATAATTAATAAATCATATAATATGTTAGAAAGTAATATCTGTTATGCAAGAAAAGTGGAGCAAGACAAGAGAGTGGAGATGTTGGGAGTGCTGATTTTAAATGGGATGTTCAGGGACACCTCATTAAGGAGAGATTTGAGCAAACACATGAAAGAGGTGAGAAAGTTAACAGTTGCACACGTATCTATGCAAAGAGTATGATAGACAGAAATAGTACTCATTGCAAAGCTTCAAAAACTAGAGCATGCCTGGAATGTTCTAGGAAGTCCAGGAAACCATGTACTGTAATGGAAAGATGGAGGATGAAAGTAGTAGCAGATGAATTCAGAGAGTTATTATCTATGATAATAAAGAGGGGCCAGTTCGGAGGCTGTTTGGTAATCTAGCTGCATGCAGGTTAACTATAATAGTATAATAGGGATAGATATTGACTATTGAATCAAACAACATGAAGTAAAAAAATATATATATTCACTACTTCTAAGAAGAGACTACCCCAAATAATAAATAAGTTGTGGCAACAACCTATCAGTCAAATTCATTCCTCCTTTAGTTTTATCATAGTTCTACTTATTATTGCAATATTACACAGCTGTTGAACTAGGTGTTCAATTTAAGAACCACCATTACACTTTTTAATACAAGGACATGGAACACAAAATAAACTAAAAGTTTTTTTTTTTTTTAAAGTGAAACTACATTGGGGCTACGATCCTCACTTCTCCCACTTTATTATAGTGATATAATTGCTATCTATTTATGGTTCATCTACACATTTACCTTTGTCATGTTTCCTTACTTCATTTATCCTAGAATTTGGCTGATATTTGATTAAATCTCTGTTCCTGAGAAGTCAGAGTCCTTGGAGAAAATGCCTTCATGGGATTGTAGATGTCTTCTTTTATCGCCAAGATAGATAGTACAATAAAGGATGAAAATGATTCTCAACATGCCTTCCATTCTTTTTATCTTCATAATATAGCTGTAACTTAATTTTCCTAAGGTTGCCAGATAAGTCACTCCAAGCAACACTATAATTCCTATATTTCCTCATTTGTTTAATAGCTTGGGAAGCCTGAAATTACCAATTGTTTTCATTGATCTAATGACTCCATTATTAAAGAAACTTGGGCTCTTGATTCTATAGGCCAGTAAAGAAAAGACTGGGAAGAAAATATTTTAAGTGAAATTGGAGAATTTTGAGAATCAATTTCTATCTCACTCCCAAGGTTTCTACAAACCCACCATATACTAATTAATGTTTAAGATCTTATGTTTCTTCTACAAGATAGTATGAGTCCTTTGTTTCAAGATCTTTTCTCAAAACTGGTATCATGCTGAGTTTTTGATAGGTCATTCCAGTAAATATAAGGCACAGTTGTGACAAACAGAAAAAAAATAAAAATTCAGTGTTAGTAAATATTGTTGGTATTCAGCAGTGAGTGAGAGCCAGGTAAACTTTTTGAGGCAAAGCAAATATTGATGAGTGCATAAGTAGTTTATACCACTGTCAACATAGCTGCTTTCTTTATCATACCATTTGGTACATAGTGAGTGGGCTGGCAGAGAAGGAGTATGACCGTAATCTCCAAGTTGGTTGTCTTATCTCCTGGATTATTAACATTATTTTGTTTTAAGATCGTAATAAAATTGTTATGTGAATATTATTATGTGAATATTATTATATAAAATTTTATGTGGAATATTATTATATTTGCATTCAAGAACTATTCTTAGAGGTTTTCCCATCTATCTCTTTCACCAGTTACCGTGTTAATGATAATCCAATCTTTCTTTCAGATCTAATAATTTGGCAAGACCATAGCAGTTTGGATTGTTCAGGAGTGTGCTGCTTAAGTTCCACATAATTGTGAATTTTCTAGTTTTCCTCATGATTTTTAATTTCTGTTTTTATATTATAGTGGTTGGAAAAGATACATAGTATAATTTCAATCTTCTTAGAATTTTAAAACTCATTTGCTGACATAACATACAATCTATCTTAGAGGATGTACCATGTATGCTTGAGAAGAATGTATATTTTGCTTCTGCTGGGTCAATTGTTCTGTTTATGTTTGTCAATTTAAGTTGTTTTAAAGTATAGTTCAAGTTCAATGTTTTATTACTGATTTTCCATCTGGATAATCTATCCATTGTTGAAAGTGGGACATTGAAATCCTTTACTACTATTGTATTTTTGTCTAATTCTCCTTTCATATCTGATTAAATTTGCTTAATATATTTAGGTGTTCCAATGTTGGGTGAATGTATATTTAGAATTATTATATCTTCTTGATGAATTGACCCCTTTATCATTATATAATGGCATTTTTTTGGTCTCATTCCTATTTCGGTTTCTATTTTCATAGAATATCTTTTTCCATTCCTTCACTTTGAAACTATGTGCTTAAAGCCTAAATGACTTTCTTGTAGGCAATATATAGTAGGTCATTTATTTTCTTATCCATTCAGCTATTTTATGCCTTTTATCTGGATAACTCAATTCATTTACATTTAAAATAATTATTGTTACGTAAGAACTTACTATTTTCTTTTCGTTAATTGTTTTCTGATTTTTGTAGCTATTTGCTCCCTTTTCCCTCTCTTGCTGTCTTCCTTTGTAAACAGATTTTTCTATTGTTATGTGATTTGATTCCATTCTCTTTGTCTTTTGTGTATCTACTGTAGATATTTTCTCTGTGGTCGCCATGAGGCTTATATAAAGCAACTTATAGTTAAAACATTATTTTTTACACTGATAACTGCTTACATGCAAAGTTTTACTCCCCACACACAATTTATGTTTTTGATGTCACAAATTATATGTTTTATATTGTTTATCCATTAACAAATTATTGTAGATGTAATTTTATTGTTTTATCTTTGGACTTTATACTAGACATAAGTGATTAACCATATTGCTGTACTAGAGTATTTTAAATTTGGCCATATACTTATATTTACCAGTGTGTTTTATATTTTTATTTTATGTTAAATATGAACATCTTTTTTATTATTTATTATTATTTACACCTATAGCACCTATGCAAGTGCTAACGAAGCCTGACATTGCTTAGCTTCTGAGATCAGACATCAGACTTGTTCAGGGTGGTATGGCCGTAGACCGTGGCTCCACTGGGACATGAGCCCAGGACTTTCTGCATGTAAAGCAGATGTGCTAACTGCTATACTATGAAACCACATCCAGAATAGCCTTTCATTTCAACCTGAGGAACTTCTTTCAGCATTTCTTGTAAGGTAGTTCTAGTGATGATGAACTCTCTTAGCTTTTGTTTTCCTGGGATTATCTTTATCTCTCCTTCATTTCTGAAGGATAAAGTATTCATGGTTGGCATTTTTTTTCTATATCATCCCACTCTCCTTGCCCACAAAGTTTCTACTGAGAAATCTACTAATCTCTTATGAGTAAGGCTTTTATTTTTGTAAGAAATTTTTTTCTTGCTATTTTATAATTTGGTTTTTGTCCTTTATTTTTGACAGTTTGATCACAATGTGTTTTGTAGATCTTTATGGGTTAAATCTTTTTAGGGATCTCTGAACTTCATGAACTAGATGTCCAAATCTCTACTCAGATTTGGAAATTTCTAGCTATTATTTCTTTAAGTAAGCTTTTTTGAATATTTCTTCTTCTTTTTCTTGGAACTTCAATAATGTGTAGAATGTTTCTCTAGATAGTATTCCATAAGTTACATAGTCTTTCTTCACTATTTTTATTTTTTTATTTTTATTTCTTTAAATTTTATTTTATTAGTTTCAAGAATACAGTACATTGGTTAGACATTTATACAGCTTACAGAATGATCCCAATCATTACTCTACTCTCCCCTGACTCTCCACTGAGCCATTACATTAATGCTAAATACATTCCCTATGTTGTACTCCCCATGCCCGTGACCATCTATCAACTATTAATATGTACTTCTTTAACCCTTCACCCCATTCTTCCAGTCCCCACAGCCCCCTCGCCTCTGACCACCACCAGATTGTTCTCTATATTTGTGGGTCTGTTTTTGATTAGTTTGTTCTTTTTGTTTCTTAGATTCCACATGTAAGAGAAATCATATGGTATTTATCTTTCTCTGTCTGACTTATTTCAATCACGATAATAACCTCTAGGTCCATCCATGTCATTGTAAATGGTAGGATTTCATTTTTTAGTGGCAGAGTAATATTCCATTGTATATATGAACCATAACTTCTTTATCCAAGTTTGTTAATGGGCATTTAGGTTACTTTCCTATCTTGGCTATTGTAAATTGTGCTGCTATGAACAGAGAGGTGCATAGATCTTTACAAATAATTATTTTGGTTTTCTTTAGATAAATCCCCAGAAATGTAATTGCTGGGTCAAAAGGTATATCCATTTTTAATTTTTTGAGAAACCTTCAGACTGTTCTCCATTGTGGCATTACCAATTTGCAATCCCATCAACAGTGTTGATCTTTTCAAAGAACTAGCTCTTGGTTTCATTAATCTTCTGTATTGTTTTTCTATTCTCTATTTTGTTTGTTTCCTTTCTTAATTATTTCCTTCCTTCTATTCACTTTGGGCTTTGTTTGCTGTTCTTTTTCTAGTTCTTTTAAGTGTATGATTAGATTGTTTATTTGAGCTTTTCATTATTTCTTGAGGTAGGCCTGTATTTACTATAAATTTCCCTCTGAACTGCTTTTGCCATGTCCCATAGATTTTGAGTCATTATATTTTCATTTTCTTTTGTCTCTAGGTATCTTTTGATTTCTTTCCTGATCTCATTGATAACCCATTTATTGTTTAGTAGTATGTTATTTAGCCTCCATACGTTTGTGTATTTTCCAGATTTTTTCTTGTTTCTTGTAGTTGACTTCTATTTTCATACCATTGTGATATGATTTCTATCTTCTTAAATGTTTTCAGACTTGATTTGTTTCCTAACATGTGGTCTATCCTTGAAAATGTTCCATGCGTACTTGTGAAGAATGTATATTTTCCTGCTTTGGAGTAAAATGCTCTAAAAATATATATTAAAATAATATGGTCTAGTGTGTCATTTAGGTCTACTGTTTCTTTGTTCCTTTTATGTCTGGAAGATCTGTCAATTAGTATCAGTGGGGTGTTAAAGTCTCTACTATGAGTCTATTACTGTTGATCTCTCCTTTTATGTCAATCAATAGTTGCTTTAAGACTGTAGGTCCTTCTATGTTTATTAGGGTTATGTCCTTTTGCTTTATTGATCCCTTTATCATTATGCAATGCCTTTTGTTTTCTCTTATTATAGCCTTTTTTGGCTTTATAGAAATATAATAGACAATTAGTTGCTTGGATTTACATCACACAATTCAATGAGTTTTTTAAATTATAGTTAGCATAGAATAATATATTAATTTTATTTATACAGCATAGTGATTAGAGATCTATGTAACTCACAAAGTAATCACCCCACTAAATCTAGTACCCCTCTTCCCCTTACATATTTATTGCAACATTGTTAACTATTTTCCTTATGCTACACTTTATATCTTCATGTCTATTTTGTAACTATTCATTTGTACTTCTTAATTCCTTTGACCTTCCCCCAACCCCCCTCCCATTCAGCAGTTCTCAAAATATTCTATCTATAAGCTTATTTCCATTTTTTGTTGTTATTTATTTTGTTCTTTAAATTCCACATGTATGGGAAATCATTGTTATTTGTCTTTTTCTATCTGACTTATTTCATTTAGCACAATACCCTCTAGGTCTATTAAGGAAATACCTTTTTCCATCCTCTTCATTTTAGTCTCCATGTGTCTTTTAATCTGATGTGAGTCTCTTGTAGGCAGCATATGTAGGGATCTTATTTTCTTATCCATTTTGTCACCCTGTCTTTTGGTTGGAGCACTCTGTCTTTTGGTTGGAGGTACTTGTTAATAAGAATGTAGTTATCACCATTCTTTATTCCTGTTTTTGGTACATGTTTTTCTTCTTAAAGAAGTCCCTTTAACATTTTCTGTAATACTGGCTTGGTGTTGATAAATTTTTTTAGCTTAATTTTTTTTCTGGGAAGCTCTTTCTCTATCCTTTGACACTAAATCATAGCTTTGCTGGATGAAGTATTTTTTTGTTGTAGATCCTGGGTTTTCATTCGGTCAAATATTTTGTGGCAAGCCCTTTTGTCCTGCATAGTTTTTTTTTTTTTTTTGGAAAAATCAGAGGCCAATCTTATGGGTACTCCTTTGTAGGTTATTAACTGCTTTTCTTTTGTTGCTTTTAAGATTATCTTTTTGAATTTAACCTTTGCCATTTTAATTATGATGCGTCTTATGTGGAAGTCTTTGGTCCTGGTTTTTGGGACTCTGAGTTCCTCGAGATTTTATATCTATTTCTTCCATCAGGTTAGGGAATTTTCTATGATTATTTCTTCAAATATGTATTCAACTTCTTATTCTCCTTCTTCAGGTGCCCTGCTATGACATGGGTGTTATTACTCTTAATTTTATGCTATAGACTCCTTAAATTATTATTATTTTCTTTTTTCATGGTTACCTTTTTCTTGCCATTCTGGTTGGGTGTCTTTGGCTTACTTCTTCAGAGACACCCAGCTAGTAAGTGGTGGAGACATAATTTAAACTCAATTAGTTTCTCCTCCAACATTCATTCTCTTTTTATCCCTCTTTCCTGCCTTCTTGGGAGGTTTAGATGTAACTTACACACTTGATATACCAATATACAGATACCATTTATAGGAATACAGACAAACAACGAAACCCTAGATGAACAGGCACTGTGTTCCCCAACCCCACTCATTTTTTGTTTTCTTCTCACTGTATTCTTTGCTGAACCTCTCACACAGTTCAACCACTAACACTACTGGCTAAACTTTCTACCATAGAGAAAGCAACAATTTTTAATTGTTCAAGATTCTTACTGAAAATAACACAATCTACTTTGGTTATTTTATTTTATTTATTTTATTTTATTTTATTTTTTTATTTTAATTTAATTTAATTTTATTTTAAATTTGGTACACAATTTTTTAAAGATGTACACCATGATGATTTAATAAACATATACAAAGGTGTGTTATTAAAGAATATTAATCTCCCTGATCATTAGAAATGCTGAAGAGCAAAGTCAAGTCTAAACTCACAGGAAGAAACCACCAACATGGTTCAGTTCCCACACCTATATGCATACACTTCAAACAGGAAGCAAAGTTATTCTGAATGAGCCAGCTCAGTGTTTCTGCCACTGTGCTCAAATGAGACTGAATTCACTCTAATCATGAAATCTGCAATGCTTATGCCACTTATCAGGAATTCAAATTTGCTTTTACCTAAACCCCAGATATCCCTGAATCTTTCTGTATTAGAAGCCCCATGTAGAGCCCACTTCTCATGTTTCAAATCAAGCCTCATGTGAAAGCATGTGACAGGGCAAGCCTATGCCTCATATGTCCATCTGGGCTGTAAGAGAAATTGAGTGCTTAACTTATAAGTTAGGGAGGTGAGAACTGTTACATGTGAATTATTAGAAAGATGTTATACAGCTATGAATATTATGTGTCTACTATAAACCCATTACTCTCATATGTCTGGCTCAGGAAAGTAGGTCAATAAAGAATGGAGCACTGGAGGAGCAGTACATTGGGATAGGTGAAGAGAGTGTGGCTTTAGTGCCAGAATTATTGAGTTGGAGCTACCTATCATATATGTAAATGGAGATATTTAATTAAATATATGAACCTGAAGTCAGAACTCCAGATAATAACATGGATGGCATCAGACTACAGAAGACAACTGATGCTGTAGAATGGGATGAGATCATCAGGACAGGGCATATTTAGTGAGAAGTGGCGTTTTTTGGTTGAAGCACTTAATTCTTCTCCATTTGAGGTACTCATTGATAGAAATGAGCATTGATACATGCTTTTTCTTCCCAAAGAAGTTCCTCTAATTTTTTCTGAATATTTTTCTGAAATATTGGTTGGTATTGATAAATTTCTTTAGCTTATTTTTTTTCTGGGAAGCTCTTTATCTGTCCTTTGTCTCTAAATGATAGCTTCGCTGGATAAAGATTTCTTGGCTGTAGATCCTGGGTTTTCATCACTTTGAATATTTTGTGTTATGTCCTTCTGTATAGTTTCTTTTGAGAAATCAAGTGCCAGCCTTATGGGTGCTCCCATGTAGATAACTAACTGCTTTTCTCTTGCTACTTTTAAGATTCTCTCTTTGTATTTAACTTTTGGCATTTTAAATATAATGTGTCTTGGTATGGTCCTTTTTAGGTTCATCTTTTCTGGAATTCTCTGAGCTTCCTGGGATTGTATGTCGATTTCCTTCACTAGGTTAGAGAAGTTTTTCATTATTTCATCAAATAACTCTTCAACTTTTCGTTTCCCTTCAGGTACCCCTATGACCTAGATGTTTTTTTCATTTAATTTTGTCCCATAGGTTCCTTAAATTATTATTAAAATCTTGGCTTCTTTTTTCTTGCTGTTCTGATTGAGTGTCCTTGGCTTACCCATTCTTTATGTTGGTGGTTTGATCCTCTTCTTTATCCACTCTGTTTATTTCGTTCTGATATAAGTATTCCTTTTGTTCAGAGAAGACAGCTTTGTTTGTGGACCATGCAATCCACATAAGTTTCTGTTCATGGGGGCTACATTGGGTGTAGTGTGAGTAGTTGTTTCATCTAGTCTTGATCTTGGGAAACTGGGCCTGCACACTAGTTCCTGTGAGGAGAGTCCAGGCTCGGTGTCATGGACCTAAGTCTCCATTCTAGTTTCCCTTGCATAAAGACATATCTCTTTTAAAACAAAGGCCTGGACTTTCTGCAGCAGGATAGAGGATATGGGTGGAAATGGGTATGTCTCTCAGTGTTTGTGGTACCAACAGGTGGGGCTCCAGCCCCAGATCCCAAGGCTGCTGGGTGGGGGTGTCTGATACCCAGGTAGGCTTCTTGATTCCAGAGTTGGGATTATACTTTTCCTTCTTGCTTTATTCCTCACTTTTCTTTAATACTTCTCTTTCTCTCTCTCTCTGTACTTTCAAACTTCTACCTTTCTCTCTTCTTTGTCACTTAATTCCCTTCCTTTTGTTCCCTTTGTCCCTGACTCCTACCCAATTCCTGGTTTTGTTCCTTAATTCTTGCCACCTTTTCCCTGGCTCTTTCTTGATAGCATTTTCTCTCTATATGAGGCAGTACTAGAGAGAAAGACCTGGTCTACTCTGCTCCTCGTGAGTGGGCCAGAAGGACTTGATATAAGTATTGCTAATCCAGCCTTTTAAAAATTTCATTTCCATTTATGTGAAATATCTTTTTCCATTCCTTTACTTTCAGTCAGTGAGTGTCATTCGATCTGAAGTTGATCTCTTGTACACAACATATACATGGATCTTGCTTTCTTATCCATTCAGCTACCCTATGTCTTTTGATTGGAGCATTTAATCCATTTACATTTAAAGTGATTACTGATAGGTACATAGTTACTACCATTTTATTATTCGTATTTGTTATTTCTACTTTCTTTTTTACCCTCTCTCTTTTTATAGCAGACTCTTTTACATTTCTTATAATACTGGCGATGAATTCCTTAAGCTTTTCTCTGTCTGGGAAGCTCTTTATCTCACCGTCTATTTTAATCAAAAGCCTTGCTGGGCAGAGTATTCCTGGTTGTAGAATCTTGTTTTTCATAACTTTGAATATTTTTTTGCCAAGCCCTTCTGGTTTGTAAAATTTCCATTGGAAAATCAGCAGACTTTCTTATGGGGGTACCCTTGTGAGTAACTAACTGCCTTTCTCTTGCCGCTTTTAAGATTCTCTTGGTGCAGGTCTGTTTGAATTCTTCTTGTTTGAGACTCTTTGTGCTTCCTGAACTTGTATGTTTAATTCCTTTGCCAGGTTAGGGAAGTTTTCTGTCATTATTTCTTCAAATAGTTTCTCAATCTCTTGTTCTCTCTCTTTTCCTTCGGGTTCTCCTATGATTCAGATATTGTCACACTTCATGTTGTCCCAGAGGTCTCTTAAACTATCTTCTATTTTTAAAATTCTTCTTTTTCTTTTTGTTTGATTTGGTGTATTCTACTATCTTGTCTTCCAGTTCACTGATTCAATCTTCTGCTTTATGCAATCTACTGTTGAATCCTTCTAATGTATTCTTCATTTCAGGTGTATTCTTCATTTCTGTCGGCTTTTTTTCATGGCTTATGTGTCCTTTTATGCTTACTATCACTCTGTTGAGGTTCTCATTGTGCTCATCTATTCTCCCCACAAGTTTGTTGAGCATCCTTATAATCATTATTTTGAACTCAGTCTCTGGTAGGTTGCTTGTTTTAATTTCATTTAGCTTATATTGTCCTGTTGTTTTATTTGTGTAATGTTTCTTTGTTTTCTCATGTTATTAGCCTCTCTGTGTTTGCTTCTTTCTGTCAGGAATATTTGTTTTGTCTTTCAGCCTTGGCCAGATGGCCTTATGTGGAAAGTGTCCTGTGTGGTCCGGTGGCACACCTTCCCTGATCCTCTGTGCCAGGGGCTCTGGACATGTGCTCTTTGTGTGGGTTGTGTGTGATCTTCTGTTGTAGCTAAGTCTTGATTGGTGTTAGTACATCAGTGGATGAGATTAATGTTCAGGCTGAATAATTGTGAGAATTGGCTGCACCCACAAGGTAAGAGTTTCTGTGTGGGGCTGACCACACTGAATGGGATTTGCCTTAGCAGGCTTGTGTACTTGTTGCAACCACTCTTTGTGTGTACTGTTTATGGGATTAGTCAGGAGTTGGTTTGTTGTAGTCTATTGCCAGCTTCTGGGTGCATTGGTTTTGTGGCCCCTTGAGAGGGGGTCCCCTGTAGACTAAGGGCAGCCACGACTTTTGATTGCTCAGGGCCACCCAGTGGGAGCTACAAAGTGATCTGCAGATGATTGTTACCCACACTGGATCTATAGGAAAGTGAAAGAGACAGCACTTAGGCAACTGTCTAGTTATCCTCTGTCCCTGACCTAGGGCAGTTTAGCAGAGGGACCAGTGCTCCTCAAAACCTGATGCTGCCTTTCAATTGGCTGTAAGTCTCTGAAACTGGAAGAGCCTCTAGGTGATATGCATGTTGGGTGGTGCAGGGACCCCAGGAGACTCCTTGATCTATTGAGTAAATTCCCCCCTGCCACTGCAGTGTCAGTTTACATGCCAGCACTCTCTCTGTGGCTCCATGTACAAGTTTCCAATTGTAGCAAGTTTGGCTGCTTCCTCCCTCAATCTTGTAATCACCAAAGTTCTGTTTAAGAATTACTGAAGCTCATGGGCATGAGTTTTTTGGCTTACCACCAAATGTTTCTCCCAAATAAATGGGCTTTACATAGGCCACACAAACTGAGTGCTGTTGTTTTCTGTTGAATTCATGAACCAGAGAAAGCACAGGATGGGACTGGGTTGCCTGGGAGCAGGATTGCCATCGATAATTTGGGGGTTAAGTGGGGCATCATCTCAGTGAGGCACGGAACCATCAGGCCTACATGGTACTGAATTTGCTTCCAGCTCTGGAACTGCGGACTCCCACCAAAGTCAGATATCATAGTTCAATCTACTGTCATCTGTGATGGGCTCACAAAACCCCTGAGGATTTCCCAAGAGATATTATATCTCATGCTGGCAGCAGTGATCTTCCTGTCAATGTATGCCCTGAACTTTGCTCACTTCACTGGCTGAGATCTGTTGATTGCACAGAATACATCACCCAGGAAAGGGGCAACTGCTTATCAATGTGCAGTGGGCACTTTGTATATTGGAATCAAGGGCCGTCAGGGCAATAACCTCAGTTTTCTGGAATTTCTGTGTCTGCACATTTCCATGGTAGTCACAGATCACATGAAGACAAACTGCTGTCTGGGGTAGTCCCATGGACCCCTGTGATCCCTTCAAGAGATATTGAAGCTTGTACAGGCAGCAGTGGTCTGCCCATAACTGTTTTCCCTGAAATTCACTCACTGCCCTAGCCAAGGTCTGTTGCCTGCACAGAATGCACAACTCCAGAGTAAAGCAGGGTGGGGGAGGCTGCCTATCAATGGGCTGCAGGCACTTTGTGGCTTAGGTAAAATGGAATCTCATGGAGACAAAGGCCATCAGACCAACACAGCTTCAGTTTTACTGCAACTTCTGTCCCATGCATTCCCACTGTAGTTACAGTTTGCAATGAAACCAGCTGACATCTGGGACTGTCCTACAGTCCTCTGTAGATCCCCACATGCGATTCTATAGTTCTTACAGACAGCAGAGGTCTGCCTGCAACGGATTTCCCCACAATGCCTGCACTGTGCAATCAAAGTTTCTTGCCTGTGCAGATTGTGAGGATGGGTGGGAGGTGAGTGGCAGGGCAGTGGGGTGGACTGTCAATGGCTGGCTGTCTGGGGAAATTTGTGGGTTGGGTGGAATGGGGTCTCAGGGAGTTAATGGCCATTAGATTAGTACAACTTCAGTCATGCTGCAAATTTGGTGATGATTTACTCATTCCCACAAAAGTTCCAGCACACAGCAAGACCGTCTGCTATCTGAGACTGGCCCACAGATCCTCGAAATCTGCCTGAGTTTGTGTTGACATCAGTGATCTGCCTGGAACTGTCTCTGAAATGTGTGCTCACAGTGCTCACTGCCAGATGTGAATATTTGATCCTGAAAAGATGCAGGCCATGGCAGCCATCCAGCAACAAAAGTCCCAGGAATCTGCAGGTTGAATGGGGTAGGCTGATCTCTTCAGGCCAGTGCTTACTAATGGCCATAGGAGAGTTCTGCACAGTCAAGCTAGCACAGTCTGTAGATTGCCCTGTAGGGGGTCAGACCATGGCACAATGTAGGCTGCTCTTCCAGCTCTTGTTCTGGAGCCAGGTAATGTAGTCTTTCTCATATGAATCTTGTGTGAGCCTCTGACCCACCACTGGTGTCCCGGGTTAGTGTCTGCAGGTGAGATAACCTGTGCATGGGCGTCTAGGGTTTCAGTCTCCTTTCATCTCACCAAGATGGCCAGAATCCTCTTTGGTTTTTACAATTGGAACTTTTGGAAACTACTCTTCCCTGGGCTGGTACCTTAGGCTAGAGAGCCCCTAAATGAGGACAGAAAACCCCTCTCCTTCAGGGGAGCCTCTGCGACCTCAGTCTCCTTCCTTGTATTTCTCTATTACCTGCAGGTGTAGGTCCAAACCAAAACGTGATTTTGCCCCTTCTACTGACTTCAATGTGGCTCCCTTTTTATATCATCAGACGTGATGTATGTATTATGATCAGCCAAATTTCAGGTGATTCTCCATGTTGATTATTTTATAATTTGGTTGTAATTTCAATGTGGACCTAGGAGGAGGTGAGCCCTGCTTTTATCTAGTCCTCCACCTTCCTTGGAACTTCTTTACTCTTTTTAATTTTTATTCTCTGACTGGATAATTTTAAATGACTTTTCTTTCAAATGACTTCACAAATTTCTTCTTCTGCTTGAACAAGTTGGCTTATGATGATCTTAATTGCTTCCTTTATTTAATTCGTTGTATTCTTCAGGTCTAAACTTTCTGCTTGTTTATTTTTTATAATTTCTATCTTTTAAACTTCTCTTTTTGTTCTTTTTGCTGTCCTGATTTCATTGAATTGTCTGTCTGTGTTTGTTTGTTTGTTTATAAGTTTGTAAGTTTATTGAAGGTAACATTGATTAATAAAATTATATAATTTTCAGGTGTACACTATAATTTGACATTCATATATTCTATTGTGTGGTTACCACCCAGAGTACAGTTTCCTTCAGCTACCATATATCTGAAACCACTTTACCCACTTCATCCTCCTGCAAACCCCCTTCATTTGACCCCCTTTACACTGTCTACCTCTTCCCTTCTCCCCTACCCTCTACCCTGTGGTAACAACTAGTCCATTGTCCATGTCCCTGAGTCTCTGTTTATCCTGTTCATTTGTTGCTTTTAGGTTTATATCCCACATATAATTGATATTATGTGATTTTCAAATTTTTCTATCTGGCTTATTTTGCTTAGCATGATTATCTCTAAGTCCATCCAGGTTGTCACAAATGGCAGTATTTCCTCTCTTCTTATGGCTAATATTCCATCATATATATGTGTCACAGCTTCTTTAGCCAATCATTTATCATAGAACACTTTCATTGCTTCCATACCCTAGCCACCGTGAGTAGTGCTGGTATGAATATTGGTGTACAAATATCTTTTTGGATATGGGTTTTCAAGACTTTGGCGTAAATACCCAGTAGAGGGATTGCTGGATAACATGGTAGATCAAGACTTAGTTTTTTTAGGAATCTCCATATTATTTTTCATAGTAGCTATACCAATTTTCAGTCCCACCAGCAATGTATGAGGGTTCTTCTTCTCTGAAACCTCTCCAACATTTGTTATTACTTGTCCCTTATTCTAACAGGTATGAGATAGTATTTTATTGTGGTTTTAATTTGCATTTCCTTAATAGCTAGTGATGTTGACCATCTTTTCAAATATTTGTTGGCCATTTGTATGTCCTCTAGGGAGAAGTGTCTGTTCAGGTCCTCTGCCTATTTTTTGATAGGATCATTTATTTTTTGGTTGTTATTGAGTTGTTTGTGTTCTTTGTATATTTTGGATATCAGGCTCTTATTGGAGGCATTGCTTGCAAATATATTTTCCCATTTGGATGGTTGTCTCTTTACCTTGTTAGTGATTTCTTTTGCTGAGTAGAAGCTTTTTAATTTGATATAGTCCCATTCATTTAGTTTGCTTTTAGTTTCCCTGCCTTTGAGGTCAAATTCATAAAATCCTCTTTCAGTCCAAGTTCCTTAAGTTTAGTTCCTTGTTTTATGCTATTCAGTTTATTGTTTCAGGTCTTATATTCAGGTCTTTAACTCATTTTGAGTTAATTTTGGTGTGTGGTGATAGACAACAGTCTAGTTTCATTCTTTTGCAAGTGGCCTTCCAATTTTCCCAGCACCATTTATGGAAGGGGCTTTCCCTTCTCCATTGCTAGTTTTTTTTTGTTGTTGTTGAAAATTATTTGCTCATGTAAATATGGATTTACTTCTCCGTGTCCTGTTCTCCGTGTTCTCCGTGTTCCACTGCTCCATATCTCTGTTTTGCTGCCAACACCATGTCACTTTGTAATATAATTTGAAGTCAGGCAGAGTGATGCCTCCAGCCTCATTCTTTTTTTTTCTCAGAATGGCTTTGGCAATTCGGAGCCTTTTGTGCTTCCATACAAATCAGATGATTTTTTTGCTCTATTTCTTTAAAAAAATGCTGATGGGATTTTGATGAGGACTGTATTATATATGTATAATGCTTTGGATAATATGGTCATTTTAACGATGTTGATTCTTCCAATCCAAAAACACAGAATATTTTTCCATTTCTTTGAATCTTCTTTGTTTTCTTTTAATAAGTTCTTGTAGTTTTCATTGTATAGGTCTTTCACATGTTTCATTAAATTTATTACTAGGTATTTTCTTTTTGTTGCAATTGCAAAAGGAATTATTTTTCCACTTCTTTTTCTGACACTTCATTATAAGAGTATAAGAATGCTATGAATTTTTGAACGTCGATTTTGTATTCAAAAACTTTACTATATTTGCTTATTGTTTCTAGTAGTATTCTTGTGGAGTCTTTAGGATTTTATATAGAGAGAATCATGCCATCCATTAATAGTGACAGTTTGACTTCTTCGTTTCCTATTTGGATGCCTTTTATATCTTTCTCTTGTCTGATTGCACTCACTAGGACCTCCAATGTTATACTGAGTAACAGTGGCGATAGTGGACAGCCTTGTCTTGTTCCTGATCTTAGAGGAAAGGCTTTTAGTTTTTCACCATTAAGTATAATGTTGCCTGAGAATTTGTCATATATGGCTTTTATTATGTAAGATATTTTTCTTCTATACCCATTTTGTTAAATGTTTTGATCATAAATGGATGCTGTATTTTGTCGAAGGCTTTTTCTGCATCTATTGATATGATTGTATGATTCTTATTTTTTAACTGCTTTATGTGGTCTATACATGAATCAATTTGCATATGTTGAACCATCCCTGTGCCTCTGGGATGAAGCCCACTTAATCTTGATGTATAATCTTTTAAATATGTTGCTGTATTCAATTCGCTAATATCTTATTTAGAATTTTTGCATTTGTGTTCATTAGAAATATTAGTCTATAGTTTTCTTTTATTTGTGTTATCTTTACTAGGTTTTGGTATCATAGTAATATTGGCCTCATAAAATAAGTTACGAAGTATTGCCTCCTCATCGATTTTTCAGAAGAATTTGAGGAGAATAGATATTAAATCTTCTTTGACTGTTTGGTAGAATTCACTGGTGAAGACATCTGGTCCTGGACTTTTACTTTTTGGTAGGTTTTTGATGATTGTTTCAATTTCCATACTGTGGATCAGTCTAGTATATTTTCTAGTTCTTGATTTAATCTAGGAGGATTTTATTTTTCTATCTACTGGTCCATTTCCTCTAGGTTATTAAGTTTGTTATTATATACCTTTCATAGTATTCGTGCATGATCCTTTGTATTTCTGCGATATCAGTCATAATTTCCCCTCTTTCATCCCTGATTTTGTTTATTTGTGACTTTTCTCTTTTTTCTTTAGTGAGTCTAGCCAGGGGTTTGTCAATTTTATTAACCTTCTCAAAGAACCAGCTCCTTGTTGTATTTATTTTTTCTATTTTTTTGTTTTGTTTTCAATTTCATTTATTTCTGCTCTAATTTTGATGATTTTTTCCCTTCTGCTGACTTTAGGCCTCATTTGCTCATCCTCTTCTTGTTTTTTAAGATGAAGTGTTAGGTTGTTTATCTGGGCTCATTCTTGGTTTTGGAGATAGGCCTGTAATGATATGAACGTTCCTCTTATGACTGCTTTTGTCATGTCCCAGTAGTTTTGATATGTCGTACTATCATTATCATTTGTTTCTATGTATCTCTTGATCTATTTTTTTATTTCTTCCCTGACTCAGTTATTCTTCAGTAGCATGTTGTTTAATCTCCTTGTATTTGTGTTTTTTCCTGATTTCTTTTTGCAATTGATCTCTTGTTTCAAAGCATTATGGTTAGTATGATTTCAACACTCTTATATGTATTGAGGCTATTTCTGTGTCCCAGTATGTGGTCAATTCTTGAAAATGTTCCATGTGCACTAGAGAAGAATGTATAAGCAGCTGTTTTGGGATAAAAGGCTCTGTCAAGGTCAATTATGTCCAATTGGTCTAATGTGTCATTTAAAGATGTTATTTCCTTTTTGATTTTCAGTTTGGATGATCTGTCCATATCCGACAGTAGAGTTTAGGTACCCTACTACAAATAGTGTTTTGGTCTTTTTCTCCCTTTATTTCTGTTAGTAATATCTTTGTATATTTTGGGGCTCCCTGATTGGGAGCATAGATATTAATAAGTGTTATGATTTCTTGGTGCATGATTGCTTTATTGTTATGAAGTATCCTTCAGTATCTTTCTTTATCTTTTTTATTTTGAAATCTATTTTGTTTGATATTAGTACCACTACTCCTGCTTTTCTCTGAATGTTATTTGCTTGAAATATCATTCTTTACCCTTTCACTTTGAGTCTATATTTGTCTTTGGAGCTGAGATGTATCTCCTCGAGGCAACATATGGTTGGGTTTTGTTTTTTAATCCATTCTGCAACTCTGTGCTTTTTTATTGGTGAGTTGAGTACATTTACATTTAGGGTGATTATTGAAATATGAGGTCTTCTTATAGCCATTTTATCTTTTCCTCTCAGGTAGCTCTTCTTATAGCCATTTTATCTTTTGCTCTCAGGTAGCTCGGTGTTTCCATTGCTTCCTTATCCTTGTGTTTCTGTTTTCTTAATTTTGGTTGGGTTTTGTAGGTTTTGGCTCTGGTTCTTCTTGTTTAACGTTATACACTTCAGTTCTGAATCTTTGGCATATAGTTACCATTATGAATATGTAAAGAATAGTTATATATATACAGTAGTCCATTTTCTTCTGCATGTGATTTATCTCCTTTCCCCTTTGTTAATTTGGATCCTTAATCCTTCCCTTTTTAGTCATTGTTATCTCACTTTCTCCCTATGTATGTTTAATGTTCATTGCCATCTTGCTATAGCAATTGTCTTCTTATTATTTAAGCTTATAATGCCCTGTTATTAGTAAGAGTTGCACTCCTCTGCTTCTATTTGCCTAACAGTCACTACTCTTAATTATGTATGTATTTTTTGTTTTGTTATTTTGTTTTGGGTGAGCTGACACTTTTCAGTATTTCCTGGAGTGTAGGCCTCATAGTGGAGAATTCTCTCAATTTTTGTATGTCTTGAAAGGTCTTAATTTCTCCTTCATATCTAAAGGACAGCTTAGCTGGATACATTATTCTAAGCTAGTAGTTCTTTTCACTTAATAGTTTAAATATTTGATTCTATTCTTTTCTGGCTTGTAAGGTTTGCACTGAGAAGTCCAATGATTATCTAATGGGTTTTCCTTTAGAAGTTATCGTCTTCTATTTTCTGGCTGTCTGGAGAATTCTGTCTTTGTCATTGTTTTTTGATAACTGTAATACAATGTGTCTCGGAAGGGCCTTTTTGAGTTGAGATAATTGGGTATTCTGTTGACTTCTTGAATTCCAAGCTCCAGCTCATTCCTTGGATTTGGGAAATTCTCGTCCACTATTTGTCTGAAAATACTTTCTAGTCCATGTTTCTTTTCCTCACCTTTAGTAATGGCCATTATTCTTATATTTCCTCTCTTGGTGGTATCAGCTAGTTCTTGTATGTCTCTTTCATTATTTTTCATTCTTTAGTTTCTATCTTCTTCCTTCTGATTAATTTCTAGATTTCTGTCTTCGATATCACTGATTCTTTCCTCCATTTGGTACTCTATTTCTCAAGCTTGCTATTTCATTTTTCAACTCTTGAAGTGTGTTCTTCATTTCCAGAAGGTCTATTTGGTTCCTTTTGAGGGTTTCTATCTTCTTGCTCTGCTCATCTAGTTGTTTTTTCAATTTCTGAAATTGTTGATTTGTGTTATTTTGGAACTTATTGATTTTTTTCTGAAGTACCATCCTGAATTCTTTGTCATTTAAGTTGCATATTTCTATGTCTGTACGCTTATTTTCTGGAGATTTTCTCTTTCTTTCTGAGATGTCTTGTCACCTTGGTCATTCATGGTTTTTAATGGACGATTTCTCTACCTTGGCATTAATGAAAGTGTATTCTGTTGTTTTTCCAGAAAGAAGATTGATTATATGAACTTTTCTCTTTAGCCTACTGCAAAGAAGGTGCTTTTCTTTTGATTTCCAGTGGGTGGTATCTAAGCCTCTTGGATCCCTGCTTTATAAAAGCCTAAATGTCTTTAGTGTTGTTTTGTAGGTGTTTAATTACATTTACTACTCAGTTTTAGTCCTTGTCAGTGTTAGCAACAGTTTCAGTAGTGTTTGCTCTGAATCCCCTGTGGCTCTATGGTGTTTAGTATTGGAGGGTATGCGGGAATGGGCCCTCTGGGTTGGGAGTTGGGGGCTGCAGCTCAATCTTGGTTTTGTAACTGGGGCCAGTAAAAGTCAAATGATGTTTTTTGTGGTACCATCCTGCTTCTCTGCTTTCTACTCTGATAACTGGGCCCTGCTGCTGGCTGCTAGAAGTTTGGGCACTTCCAGGCAGGCTGATCAAGGAATTTGCCTCACTTTCTCCCCTCCCCCTCCTGCAAGGAGCTCCGCCACTGAGAGAGGCAGCTTCTTTATTTCTCCCAGTCCATTGCCCGACAACCAGCGTTCTGACCTGTGGTAGCTCTTATGCGCAGATCCTATGCACAGACATGCTGGTGAGCAGTTTGAGTGTTTTTTGTTGAGTTTTAGATGTTCAGCTTATTGATGTTTCGAGGGGAGAGATCTGAGTACATCTCTCACTCTGCCATGTTTTCAAGAATATGTGTTTTCTTTAAGTTTGTCTTTAAAAATTAAATTTATTAGGGTAGCATTGGTTAATAAAGTTATTTAAATTTTATTTGTACATCTTTATAATAAAATATCTGTGTACTACATTGTGTGCTCACCATGTAAATTTGAGTTTCCTACTTTAATCATACCTTTGTCCTTCCTCCATGCCCCAACATCCTTTCCTGTGGTAACCACATTTCTGTTGTCTCTATCTATTACTTTGTTTGTTTGTTTTATTTAACTAACTTGATTAACTAACTTGATTTTTTTTTATTGAGTAAATAGCAGACCACCATTCATTTAGTATTGATTACTGGAAAATTATTGTGTTATTTTGGTGGTGTCAGGTTTCTTGATTTTTCATGTTTCTTGTCTCTTGTATTTCTGTCTTCACTTTTGAAGTAGTCAACTTTTCCAGTCTTTATGGACTGTCTTTGGGAGAGAAATATCTTCTGTCATCCCTGCTAGGGACTCTGAGGCTTTTCGAGGCCTTTTTATGGATATGCTTGTCCAACATTACTTATTTCCTTTTGAGGAGAAAGCAGCAGATTTCTCAATATTGTATTTTTTCTCTTAATCCTGTATAGCCAGTCTCAGTACTGACAGCCTTCTGTTTGCTTTCCCTAATGTGAGGCTGCAGAATTATATATTTAGGAGACAGTGCTGAATGGGAAATAAAAATACCAATGAATTACCATTGGCTGATTTTGTGCCTGAAACACCAGTGAAGATTTCTCTGTAAGCTCATCTGGAATACATAATCTAGTTTGAAATACTAACATGTTTTGCTTTCTCACTAAAGCCAACCTCAAATCTAAAGATACCACCACTTTCCTAAAAGTTACATATGACTAAAGAGTGGAGCTAAAATTAATCAAGGGTGTATGGGTGTGGGTGTGAAAAAAAGAAGGAGAACAAGATGTTTAGTCTAACCCCTGATGATAGGCCCAAGGTTGAATTAATACTATGGTCATATAAAAAATAGCAAGGATAAAATGACAGAAAGGGAATTTGTTCTAACATACATGACTTTTGAACACACACCATCCTATCCACTTGTCAATGTTCTGGTATCTGACTCCAAAGAACAAGTCTTGGAAAAGAACAAATCAAAAGATGGTAGGTTTTCTCCTCGCCCCCCAACACCATGTTATATTAGGAGAAGGATTAACTACATGGTATAATATGAAGACCATTTCTCTTACACATGAGTATATCTTTTCCACAGATGTCACATGGTTTTGTCTTCTACTATTGAAGATGCATATTTATGCATTCTGCCTTCTATTAATTAAAAAGTCATAGTCTTCACAAGGAGTCATGTGAAATCATTGTAGAAGCATTAATAAAGGAAGAAGATGATGTGGGCTCAGTATCAATTATACTCACTAGTAGGCAAGACATGTTAATTTTCTAACTGTCAGTTTTCTTAACTATAAAATATAGATCAAAATATGTGCTTCCCAGGGCTTTTCTAAAGTACAGGAAAGTAATATTTTTAAACAGTTTGAATAATTAGCACATTAAATTGATTCACATGTCATCATTTTTTTTCTTTTCCTGAGACAATTTAATAGGCTGGAGGCCTGGGCTAAGCAATAGGCCCAAGGAGAAGAGAATTGGTGCCCAAAGAAATTAATTTTGCTTTAGTCTCTGTCATCTTCAGACCTCACCCTCAGCAAGTCTCAAGCTTCAAAGAAATAAAACAATTGCAGTCTTAGAAGATAAGCACAGCATCCCACCATAAAACAAGGCCTGTAACATCCTAGTTTCTTCCCTCTTGCTTCAAGCCCTGGAAGGTATAGGTCACTGATGATGAGTGTGGTGGAAGAAAAGCAAGAAACTTAGAAACAAAATGATTCAGTCAAAAGATCTTTACTGAGAAGTAGCCCTTGGAAAAAAATAAAGCAAATTGTCTGCCCTCTACATGAAGCTCTTTGTTTACTCTCACTCCTTTGGGAAGGAAAAATAACTGAACATCTAACTCAAGTTCTGGCCTAAAATGCACATGCAGACTCTTGACCTGCATGGGGAACAGAAACTGCTTGCTTTTTACACGTTTTCCATTTGTTGAATATTTAATAAAATGGGTTTAAGTTTAGCATACCTTTCTTGGCCACTGTGTGATTTTTAGGTCTTCTCTTTAACCTATGTCCCTGTGAACACCTTGAAAGAATGCTGACTAAATTTAGATTTGTGCTAGTGCACAAAAATTAGGAAAAAAGCAGCTCTATTGATACATTAGAAATACAGGGATAGATAAAATTTTGCATAATTTTCTTACTTGAACATTAAATAGATATATATTATTCACAAAATATTGTAACAGGCACTTTACAGGTGTTATCTCATTTAAAAATTATGATCTGAATATATTAAAAGACAGATTTAATAAACATCCAGAAAAGGAGAAATATAGACCTTGTGCTTTACTTCTTGGAAAAAGCAGGATTTACATTAATGTTGCGGCAGGGAAAGCTTTCTTCCAATAACTCTGTGAAGAGCTGATTTGAATTCTTTATTTCTCAAGCTGTAAATCATTGGATTGAATAATGGAGTTAAGATAGTGTAAGATATTGATATAAGAGCATCCTGGCTTGAGGAGTAGTTAGACTTAGGTCTTAAGTAGATAAAGGAAGCACAACCGTAATGGACAGTGACAACAATGAGGTGAGAAGCACAGGTAGAAAAAGCTTTGTTTCTGCTCATTGTGGAAGGGAATTGAAGAATGGAAGAGATGATGTGAATATAAGATATCAAAATCAATAACAGGGGTATAACCAGGACTAATGCACAGAGCATGAAGATGACAATCTGATTAAAGTGGGTATGGTGAGATGCCACTTGGAGGACAGGTGAGATGTCACAGAAGAAATGATGGAGCTGGTTGGATGAGTGGAAAGGCAGGTGAAATACCAGAGGTGTGATAATCTGTGCAACAGTAAAGCCACAGGCACAAGCAGCAGCCACGAGTCCCACACACATTCCATGTCCCATGAGCACTGTGTAGCGTAGTGGGTTACAGATGGCCACATAACGATCATAACCCATAGCTGCCAGCAGGAAAGAGTGAGAGCAACCAAGAAAGAGGAAGGTAAACATCTGGATGGCACAGCCCAAAAAGGAGATAGTTTTCTTCTGGGCCAGCAGGTCAACTAGCATCTTGGGTACAATGACAAAAGTATAAAAAATCTCAGAGCAGGAGAGGATGGCAAGGAAGAAGTACATGGGGGTATGAAGGGCTCTATCTAGCACAATGGTAGAAATGATGACAGCATTTGTGCCCAGAGTGAAGAGGTAAAGGAGCAGGAAGACAACAAAGAGTAGCCGCTGCAGACCAGCCAGAGGTGAGAAGCTGAGGAAGACAAATTCTCTCACCAAGGTCTCATTGACCCACTCCATGGAAAGTACATCACCAGGAAACAACCTGAGAGGGAAGAGGAAATGGTGCCAAGACGAATCCTTGAAAATTATTAGAATCACAGGAAATTGATCATTATAGATTTTGAGTTCTAAACTAGTTCCTTCTTCCTTAATTTTTTTTAAGGCATGAAAAAAGTATCTAAAATCAAGTGAAAGTGTACAGATAATTTTGGGTTTCTACAGTAGTTCTAATGCCATAGGTAAAGTGTTCTTGACATTTCTTATATTCTACTATCCCTTCATCTTCATTCCCAGGATGAGGCTGATATTACAATGCTTATCCTCTCAGTCTCAGTTTATCCTTCAACTGTTGTCCATTTGGCTTTCTTGACTTCTCACTCTTCCACTTTCCTGTAGCTGCAAACTAAACCATATGAATATACTACATTTATATATAACGTTATATATAGCTTTTCATTATTCTTTTTTTACACATAAACTCATACCCTTAGTTTTAATCTTTTTATAACCTAGACCTATATTTTGCAATTCTGTTTGCCTTACTTCCTGGCATTCTTATACTTTCCTTATACATTCCTTCCACATTTGCTGACCGTATCTTATTCTTTACCCAAATCTGGAAAAAAAAGTTTTTCAAGATGGAATACAATCATACATCCTCCAAATGCCTATTTCAGTCAGAGTCCTTTCTCCTGTAGAGAGAACCATAGTCTTTCTTTAAGACTCTTGTCTGTTTTTATCACATTTTGAAACCACCTACTAAAATCATATTGTGACTATCTTTCCCATTATCACTCTCTCATCTCTTCAATCTATACTTCTCTGAATGCTAGACTAATTTTTCTGAAATATAAATTGTATTATATTGCTCCCCTCCTCCAAAATTTTACTCATGGCTATACTTTAAATTTCAAACTATTTATTGTTTTCAAAGTCTCGTTTTGGGAATCAAATTATGTTTTTGTCATCAACTATAGACTTAAATGAGATGCATAAGTATTATGCAAATATGTTGTATCATTCTTTGCTCATATTCATTTGTTATATACTTTTCATTTATAAACATTTTATTATTATTCTGAAACCTCAGCCAAATCTACTTTTTTTGAAGCTTCCTCAGTATCTCATAAAAGGTGTTGTTTCTTATTCAGGATTCACATAAGATATTGGTTGCCAAATTGATGCATCCTTTACTTAATTTTGAAATATTGTCTTATTTTTTCCTCACATCTCTTTTCCACTAAATTGTGTATCCTTGAGGGGAAGATGCACATTATATATATTTTCACTTGAATTCTCCTCAGCATCTAAAACAAAATTAAGTACTTAATAGTTTCTAAATATAATTATCATATAAATATAAAAGTTAACTTGGCATATTGGTATGTATCTCATTCATGTCATCACGGCTTTCCTCAGACTCACAGAATTAGAGAATCCTCAGTACTATTTCATCCTCGACATGATGATTGCTCAAGACCAGGAACACCTAGGATTACAGAAGGATGTTCAATAAATACATTTATTACTTTATTATTCTGTTGGGATTGGAATCAGAAATATTTTCATCAGAGATGTAATGAATATTTAATTCATGGAAAGTTATTGAAATTGCCTTTTCTGTACTTTCCCAGGGAAGAAAATTTTAAGAAGGATTATCTTTCACGTGGGGTTTTCCAAACCTGACTAAAGTTACCTTGGTTTTCCATAGAGTTAAATTCTGCACAGGAAGTGAGGCAAGGGTTACTGATCTTGAAGTACCATACAAGTCTTTTGGTATCTAGTTGCTCTGTAGTCAGAATCATCCATGCAAATTATCTAACCTAGTAGAAAGCAAAGAAGGTTTTCTAAGTTTTTTATTTTATTTGGTGGGGAGTTATATGATAAAATTAGAAGATCAAATTACAGTTAATCTTAGTCATATCTCATTATGTCACATAAGTTTCTCATTATGGATGTTTTATAATAATCGATGATGTATATTTTATAGAACATGTTTTATCTACATATTTAGGTGTCAACCTTAACTAATTATTGTGCTCTTAAATATTGAAATAGATTATTTAATAATTCTTATATTTTATGATTTTATTATTTAAACTATGTCTTAAAAACTGTAGGTGTAAATATGAATAAAATTATTGTTCTCTTCTTAGAGAAGAGAGAATCAAACTGGCATATTATATGATGGGCTGTCATAAATATTACAGGTAAAATGTCCTGAAGATCTTGAGGAAAATACAATTTTATGGAAAGCTCTGAAGAACATAGTTTTTGAATATCATCTGTTAGCATTTTTATAGAAATGTGGACTAAATTTTAGTGGCATTACTTATGTAAACATTATAATCAAGATTATTAGTCTTTTCCTAATGTTGATTGGCCCTTTAGAATTGAGAAAGTTACCTGCTGTTTTCCAATATAAAGATAAAAAGATATGCTATTTATGAAGGAAACAAATGTTTACACAAGTCTGTGAAACAAGAGACACTAATTTTTTTCTCTCTTTTTTAAATTATAAACTTCAAGTTGAGGTCACTAATTCAGAAACGATAAAACAAGTAATTCTTCTCAATTAAGTGGTTTAAGGAGCATCATCCCAGACTATCAGTCTATTGGTATTGATTTTAACATTTCCAGTAAGAAAAATAAGGCACAATTTTGATATTGGTTTATCAACGAAAATTTAGAGAAATCTTTTCGAAATATGACTTGATGTTTATTACGTATTACCCATATTCTAGATAAAGTGACATTATATATATATATATATATATATATATAATTGGTACTTATAATGACTTATTACTTTTAATATCTCCATTATAAAAATGAGACATTTGAGAATCAAAGAGTTTAAGGACTCCTGTCAAGTTCACACAGCTGGTGGAAATAGCACTAGACCTTACATCATCTAATTGGTGTAGGAGTGGTGTGTGTGGTATGGTGTGTGTCTGCATGAATGTGTTAGTGAGAACGGGAAAGAAGTATTCTGTCACCCTTATTATACATGAAGCTATTTTTTTTAAAAAAGGATTCTGTTACAATTTTGTTATAACTCAAGTTCCAACTTGATATATTAGTTCAGGACTTTGACATGTTTAAGTCAATTTCTCCATCTTTGTAATGGGGTTCATTTTGATATCAAGGTTTCTCCAAAATGAGAAAATATTTTTTCTATAGTTAAGTGTTATATAAATATTAGTTCTCTAATTATAATTTATAATAAAAAAGAGGCAGGCAGTTTTGAAAATATTACTTTGATATTGCCTGGTGTACTCCACTAATTTCAGAAAGGATTTAATAGAATAAAGGTCATTTCCCTTCACAACTGGGAAAAGTATGTTGCATTAGTCTTTGTCTCTTACCCAAGAGGGTCTCTAAAAAGTCAAAGTCATAAATATTATATCTGTAGGGAATCTTAAAGAACTAGCCTAGTAGTTTATTTGACAGATGAAGAAATTGCGCTTCAAAGAATACCATGAAGATCTCAAGACCAGAAATCAACTGATTGGATATGTTAACAACAGAAGAGAGGTCATCTGTCTTTGAGATGAATATAATTCCCACAGTATTATACTGCCTTCTGAAAAAGTTTATAATATAGATAAAAACTTCCTCTTTGTGTAAAGCAGTTACTTATGTGTTCTTTTCCTGAGTCTATCTGTTCTCTATGAGCTTGTGCTGGCATTTATGTCTCTGATTTTGTGCTCCCAAAGGGTATGGTTTTTGTGTCTTTATATCTGTCAACTATGATTACTTGCCAGCACTAACCAAATTCTCAAAACTGTTTTAGGTATTGCAACTTTGTCTGGTATCCACCTAATGCAATCATTTCTGAAAAAAAATTGTTTAAGATTTTGTAGGTTTCTACATACAATAAAATACATTTATGTAGCTTTAAGAAAAAAATAAATTCTTCTATTTGCAATGACACTGATGAACCTGGAAAACATTATGGCAAGTGAAATAAGGCAGTTACAGAAGGACAAGTCCCACTTATATAAAATATTTAAAAATATTTAAAAAGTCAAAATCATAGAAACAGAAAGTAGAATGATAGTCACCAAGGTCTAGGGGAAAGGGGAAATGGGGAGCAGCTGCTAAACAGGTATAGAGTCCCAGTTATTCTAGATGAATATGTTCTAAAGATACACTGTACAACATAGTGCCCAGAGTTGGCAATTCAGTACTGTGTATTTAAATGTGTGCTAAAAGGATATATCTCTTGCTCAATGTTTTTACTATAATAAAACAAAAGAGTTTGTGATTAAAATATTGTTGAGTGCCCCTTTGAATTAAATCAGAACCAAGACAGTCTATGTAAATTTAAGAAGAGTAATATGTCAGTTAATTTAGACTACATATAAAATTTATATGCCTCTTTTTACAAAAAATTCACTTAAATCTTAAATAATCATAATTAACATTATTTGGAACACCTATTCTTAATTGTGGGTGTCTCTATTTTTTCACCGGCACTGCACCAGCATTGGGTCATTACCCTTCTGTCTCTTACCTGAGATGTGATAATACAGGTTCCACTAGGGGATTGATGTTTACTCTTATTCCCTTTTCATTGTCTAGTTTCTCAATATTGTAAGTTCTGAGTACAAGATGGATGTCTGTTATTCATAGGTGGGCTTCCATTTGCCTCTTTTCTTCCTAAGAGGAACCAGAGGCACAAAACCTACAGGAGACAGAATCCAAATTGAAATGGAATAAGGGGGAAAGTCAAAATGGGACAGGGGTTTCTGATTTCTACTCAGGGGTAGAGATGCGATGATGGTCTGGGAACTTGCATCTTGACCAAATGTAACAAGTTCTCTCCTGCCTTTTTGTTCCAATTGACTAAAGATCACAGATTACATCTATAGTGCAATTGGTATTTTCATTGTATTTATTGGCAGCAGGAGGTTCTTCTATGGGTCTCCTGATGCTAGAATCATTGCCATGGAGATATTGCACTGGGCTTAATTAACAAGTGAGCTGACTGTGGAAAATGGAGGTATGCCACCAAATACCAAATTGCTCAAAATTAGGCCCAGGCATTAGGTCTTGGGAAGCAGAAGGATCTAAGCCACTCTCGGATGCAGCAATTTTAGAAAATTTGACTAATTTTAAATTGATTTCTCAATTTAACATGTTACTGAGGGGCAAAAGGAATATATATGCAGATAATTTATAATGATAGGTACATTATAAAACATGTTTGTTTATTTAAAAATATTCTTTTGTACTTATAATTAGGGAAGTAGTTTTCTGCAAGGCTGAGAGGACAGATTGAGCAATGTGCTTTTTGAAAAATGTGTTTGTTTGTTTTTTTGAACAATGTGTTTTTTTTTTTTTTGAGCAATGCGAAGGGCCTGATCAGAATAAGCTGAAAGGAGACTCATTTTACTATCTTAACCTCTGAGTTTATATTTCCACCTCTTTATCCCATCATCCAGAAAATAATATAGTATATTTTTGTATATAGGAGACACTAAATAAATATCTACTGAATGTTGTGCGGATAAGTGGTCACAGACAGCCTTACTCCAATGACACAAAAAACATTTTAGTTTGAATAAAAATATCATTACTCATTTTCTAATCTTCAAAATTTCTGGTTTCCACTTGCCTTATAACAAAGCTAGAGATGAATGAGATTTCAACATCTTTCCAGCCATATGTTAATGAATGTTGAAGACCCTTAACAATGACTTGGTGCATAGTGAGAGCTCATCAAGTTTGTGATAGATAAAGAAATAATAATATTGAGAACAAAATGGAGAACGAGAAATAATTGACCCAAGAAGACATATGAAAGGCCAATAGACATATGAAAAGATGCTCAGCTTCACTAGCTATTAGGAAAATGCAAATCAAAACCACAATGAGATACCACAAACACCTGTTAGAATGGCTATCATCAAAAAAACAAGTAATAAAAAATGTTGAAGACATTGTAGGGAAAAAGGAACCCTCATATGCTGCTGGTGGTAATGTAAATTGGTGCAGTCACTATGGAAAACAGTATGGAGGTTCCTCAAAAAATTAAGAATAAAATTACTAGATTACTCAGCAAGTCATCTTCTGAATATCTACCCCCCAAAATTGAAAACATTTATTTGTAAAGTACATGCAACTCGATGTTCATTGCAGTATCATTTATGGTGGCCAAGACATGAAAAAAAACCAGTATCCTTTGATAGATTAGATCAAGAGGTGGTGCATATATACAACAGAATATCACTCAGCCCTAGAAAAGATGAAATACTGCCATTTGTGACAACATGGATAGATCTTGTGATAATTATGTTAAACACAATAAGTCAGAAAAAAATGGCAACCATATGATTTCACTTATATGTATGATATAAATCTGAAAGTAACAAATGAACAAGACAAACATAGACTCATGGACAGGGACAGCAGTTTAGCAGTTACCAGAGGGATGGAGGAGATAGAAGAATAAGGGTAAAGGGATCAAATATAATGTGACAGAAATAAATTTGATTTTGAGTGGTGAACACACAATGCAATATACAGATGATGTATTATAAATTCGTATACTCAGAACCGACATAATTTTATTAACCAATTTCATCATAATAAATTTAATTAAAAATTACCAAAAAAGAAATAGTTGAGAACAAGAAATAATGCCCATGAAGAAGTAGAAAGAGTGAAATTTAATATATTTGAATCTGAATACTGAACTTTTTGGTTGTTGATGTTCATCATTCACTGCCACTACTTTTTAAAAACTACTTTATTAATATACAGTTTACATGTAAAAAACTGTACATATTTAATGTGTACAACTTGATGAGTTTGGAGATAAGTATACACCTGTGAGATCATCACCACCACCAAGGCCATAGACATATCTGTCACCTCTTAAATTTTCCTCTAACCCTATCATTATCATTATTATTATTATTATTACTATTATTATTATTATTATTATTATTATTATTATTATGTGGTAAGGACACACAAGATCTATCCTCTTAACAAATTTTAAGTATGCAATTCAGTATTGTTAATTGTAGATACTATTCTGTAGAGCAGATCTTTAGAACTTACCTTGCATGACTAAAATTTTGTATCCTTTGACTAACATTTTCCCATTTCCATCTCCCAACAGATCCTGGTAACTACTATGCTGCTCTCTGCTTCTATGAGTTTGACTATTTTAGGTTCCACACATAAAGAGATCATACAGTATTTATCTTTCTTTGTCTGGCTTATTACACTTAGTATAATATTTTCCAGTTTCATCCAGTTGTTGCAAGTAGTAGAATTTCCTTTTTTAAAGGCTGAATAATATTTTGTTGTATGTACATACCACATTTTATTTATCTAATCATTCTTTAATATAGACCTTTTGATTGTTTTCATATCTTGATTATTGTGAATAATGTTTCAGTGAACATTAGAGTGCAGGTATCATTGGATAAATACCCAGAAGTGGGTTTGCTAGATCATATGGTAGCTTTAGTTTTAATTTTTTGAGGAAACTCTATGCTGTTTTCCATAATGGTTCTACCAATTCACATTTCCACCAGCAGTGTGCCACAGGTCCCTTTTCTTTAGATCTTTGCCAACACTTTTCTTTTGTCCTTTTAATAACAGTCATTCTAACAGGTTGTGGTAATATCTCATTTTGGTTTTAATTTGCATTTCTCTGATAATCTGTGAAGTTGAGCACTTTTTCATTTACCTGTTGACTATTTGTATATCTTCAAAATGGGGAAAGAAAGGTCTCTTCAATAAATGGTGTTGCTAGAAACTGAATATCCACAAAAAAATAAATTGTATCTTTATGTTACACCATACGTAAATATTGGCTTAAAATGAATTAAAAACTTATACATAATACATGAAACTATAAAACTCTTCAAAGATAACATAGGAAAAATCTTCTTGACATTAGTTTTGGCAATGATTTTTTTTGGATATGACACAGAAAACTCAAATAAGAAAAACAAAAGTCATGAAGTGGATTATATCAAACTAAAAAGCTTCCACAAAACAAGAAACAATAAAAAAATGAAAATTCATTCAATAAAAAAGTAGACTTTTTTGACAAATAATGTTTTCATAATGGGCTAATGTCCAAAATACATTAGGAACTCATACAGATTAGTTGTAAAAAAAACCCAACTTGATTTAAAAATGGGTAAAAAACCCGAATAGACATTTCCCCAAAGATAGTCAAGTGGTCACTCTCAATACTTATACTAATAATACCTCAATTTTATTTTTGTTTATTTTGCCCTCACTGTCATTCAATTGCTTCACCTTTCTGTTTCATGGGGGAGCAGGTGACATGAACTGTCAGTCAGGACATTGGACACTTTCTGGCTATAGCATTTGGTTCATGATGCACAAGAGATCTATGTCTGGACAATCAGGAACAAAATTCTGTCTCCCAACCTTTGTTTTCACATCTCTCTTCTTCTGTGTCACAAACTGCAGAGTTAGGCTAAAAATTGAACCAAGACTGAAAGAAGCAGCGCTAGGTGCATCCAGATGACTGGTTGAGGATGACTGAACTCTATAGCTACTTGTGCCTGAAATTATTGTACCACCGGTCTTTTCAGCTTAATAAGCCAATAGATTTATTTTTTGCAAATGTCAGTTTGAATTGAATCTCATTTGCAACCCAAAGAATCTTAAATTATAAGAACTTTGCATTCCAGAATGGATTTGAAGTTACTTAAATCGTGTACTATTAAGGTAAGTGTAAATGTATTAAGTAAATATTAGATGTAGTAAGTAAAAAATTAGAGCAATGATAAAGTAATTTTACATGACTAGAATATATGTGGGAAGAATTGTTACGTAGAAATGTATACCATAAGGCTAAATGTATGTATTAAATTACTCACCCCAATAAATTTAATAAAAAATAAATCAAGTTCCAGGAAAAAAATTAGCCTCAAAAAATAAACAACAAATTTTATACCAGCTGATTCAAGCTATGATATAAATAATTAAGAGTCATGTTGTTCACAGATATAAAATATGTGAGGAATGTGATTTCTCTTTTATTTTTGCAAGAAAATAAAATGTTCTTAAAATACCTAAAAGACTGACTTAATGACATCAGGAAAACATTTTTTTACAGCTTTTTGAAATATAATAGACAATTGGTTGTTCATATTTACACGATAATTTCAATGAAAAATTTTAAAAATTATAGTTGGCATACAATGATATATTAGTTTCATTTATAAAGCATAGTGTTTAGAGATCTATGTAACTCACAAAGTAATTGCCCCACTAAATCTAGTATCCCACTTTCCCCTTACATATTTATTACAACATTGTTGACTATTTTCTTTATGCTACTATCTATCTTCATTCAGCTTAATATCCTATAGGTCCATCAAGGCACTATCTTATTTTATCCCCTTTCTTTTAGTCTCTGTGTGTCTTTTAATCTGAAGTGAATCTCTTGTAAGCAGCATAGGTAGGTCTTATTTTCTTATCCATTTGACCACCCTGGAGCACTTAATTCTTGTTCATTTGAGGTACTTGTTGATAAATATGCAGTTATTACAATTCTTTATTCATGGTTTTGATATATGTTTTTTTCTTCTTTTTAAAGAAGTTCCTTCGACATTTTTTATATTACTCTTTTGGTGTTGATAAATTATGTTTTTTTGTTTGTTTGTTTTTGTCTGTTAAGCTCTTTATCTGTGCTTTGACTCTAAATGACAGCTTTGCTGGATTAACTAATCTTGGTTATAGATCCTGAGGTTTCATCACTTTGAATATTTTGTGCCAAATCCTTCTGTCCTGCAAAGTTTCCTTTGAGAAATCAACTGCCAGTCTTATGGGTGCTCCCTGAAGGTAATTGTTTTCCTCTTGCTGCTTTGAAAACTCTGCATTTAACCTTTGACATTTTAATTATGATATGTCTTGGTGTGGGCTTCTTTGGGTTCATTTTTTGGGGGACTCTCTGAGCTTCCTGGAGTTGTATGTTTATTTCCTTCACTAGGTTAGGAAAGTTCTACATTATTATTTCTTCAAATAGGTTTTCAACTTTTTGTTCTCCCTTTCTTTTCAGGTATCCCCTTTGACATGGATGTTGTTACATTTAATTTTGTCCATTAGGCTTCTTAAATTATTACCATATTGTTACCTTCTTTTTTCTTGCCACCCAATTGAACATCCACAACTTTCTCATCCTCTGTATCAGTGATTTGATCCTCTTCTTCATCTACTGTTTATTCTCTCTTCGTCTCAAATAATGTATTCTTTATTTCTGACTGGTTCCCTTTTATAATTTTTATTTCCATTTTTATGTGTTTTTTTTTTTTAATCTCTTTATAACAGTGTTTTGTACTCTGTATCTAGTAGATTGCCTGACTCTATTTTTCCTGGAGCTCTGTTCTGTTCTTTGATATGAAACATTTTTTTTCTCCTTTTTGGCTGCCTTTCTGTTTCTGTTTCTATGTACTAAGCAAAGCTCCTAAGTCTCCTGATCTTATTAGTATGGCTTTGTGTAATAGGTGTTCTGTGGCACAATTATGAGAGCGATTCAGCTGCAAGCCAAGTTCAGCCCCTGCCTGTGTGCCTCCAGGGCCACTTGTTAAGATTCAGGAAGCAAACTATAGATGTTGTGCTTATAGTTGCCTCAAGAGGCCACACCAGAAACTGAGGCCAGTTGCCATCAATGTGGGTCTTGGAGTTGCTCAACAAGGGGCACATCCAACCCCCCATTTCCCTCCCCTCTGGCAATCACCAGTTTGTTCTCTGTATCTGTGAGTCTGTTTTAATTTAGTTTGTTTGTTTCTTTAGATCTTTAATTTCTGCATACAAGTGAAATTATATGGTTATCTTTCTCTGTCTAACTTATTTCACTCAGCATAGTATCTTCTAGGTCCATCCATGTCATTGAAAATTGACTTTGCCAGTTTTAAAATTTATAAATGGAATCGTAAAGTATATATTGTTTTGTTTTGGCATTTTCAGTCAAATTATGGTTCTGAGATTTACTCAGGATGTTAATTGTTGTGGAAAATTTAACTTCTTTATAACATTAAAATATATGATTGCACTTCAGTTTATTTGCTTGTTCTACTATTGGTGAATATTTATGTTATTTCCTTTTTTGGGCTATAATAAAAAGTGCTGCTAAGAACATATTTGTACATGCCTTTTAGTAATATATAACTCTTTTTTATCTCCTCTACACTACCAGTGAATTTCTGAATCATAACTTACTATTGTAGATTAAGTTTTTAGTCACTGTTCTTTGTCCTTTTCTATCTCTTCTACTATGTGACTTAGCAGTGAATCCATCTTTCCTTATGGCTGAATAATATTTCATTGTATACATGTACCACTTCTTCTTTATCCAATTATTTATCATAGGATACTTTGGTTGCTTCCATGTCCTGGCCACCATGAATAATGCTATAAACACCAGAGTGCATATGTCTGTGGATAAATGTTTTCAGGTTTTTTGGATAAATACCCAGAAGAGGAATTGCTGAATCATATGATAATTTAATTCTTAGTTTTTCAAAGAACCTCCATACTGCTTTCCATAGTTGCTGTACCATTTCACAGACCCACTAGCAATGTACGAGGGTTCCTTTTCCCCACAACTCCTGCAACACTTTTTATTACTTGTCCTTTTAATGTTAGCCATTCTAACAGGTGTGAGGTGGTATCTCATCATGATTTTGATTTGCATTTCCCTAATAGCTAGTGAAGTTGAGCATCTTTGTATACGTCGTTGGCCATTTGTATGTCTTCTTGGGAGAAATATCTTATTCAGGTCCTCTACCCATTTTTCAATTGGATTGTGTCTTTGCTGTTGCTTTTGAGTTGTATAACATTTAAAATATATTTTGCATATTATCCTTTATCAAAGGCATTGTTTTGCAAACATCTTCTTTCATTCAGTTAGTGCCTCTTTGTCTTGTTGATGACTTCTTTTGCTGTGGAGAAGCTTTTTAATTTTATATTGTCCCATTCACTAATTTTTGCTTTAACATTGTTTACCTTTGAGGTCAAATTCATAAAATCCTCTCTAAAACCAAAGTTCTTGAGTTTAGTATCTATGTTTTCTTCTATGCACTTTATTGTCTCGGGTCTTACATTTAGATCTTTGATTCAATTTGAGGTAATTCTGGTGTATGGTGATAGACAGAAGTCTAATTTCATTTTTTTTTACATGTGACTTTCCAATTTCCCAGCATCAATTATTGAAGAGGCTTTCTTCCCTTCATTGTATATTTTTTCACTCCTTTGTTAAAAATTATTTGCCCATATATATGTGTGGCTTTATTTCTGGGTTCTTAGTTCAGTTTCATTGGTCTCATATTTCTGCCAATAACACACTGTTTTGATTATTGTTGCTCGGTAGTATAATTTGAAGTCAGGCGGTGTGATACCTTTAGTTGTCCCCCCATCCCCTCAGGATTGTCTTGACTCTTTGAGGTCTTTTGTGATTCTATAAAATCCTGATGTCTTTTGTTTTATTATTTTTTTTAAAGTCCCATTGGGATTTTGATGGATATTGTAGTAAATCTGTTTTTTTTTTTTTTTTTTTTGCTTTGAGTAATATAACCATTTTAACCATGTTGATTTTTTCAATTTATGAAAATGGAATATCTTTTAATTTTGTTGTTTCTTTTTCAATTTTTTAAAATAATGCCTTATAGTTTTCAGATTAAAAAATAACAAGACAGGCCTGCAGTGGCTGGAAGTGGTGACCCACCAGTGAGGCACAGGAGGTAGTGGCCATGGCACAGGCAGTGGTAGAGGCCCAGGTGGCAGAAGTGGGGAGCAGTAGGAGTAGTCCCCGTCCTCAAGCAATGGCTGACTGCACCCCCAGACAGAGTTGCTGGGCTTGGTGCATCTCACTCTTCTCATTTTCCTCCTTTTTTTTTTTTATCACCAAAAGCTGCTTTCAATGTGACAAAACTATAATGTCATTTGGAAGAATTTGCCAGGACAGACTGATTGATACTTGGCAGTGTTGTAAAATAATCTCATTTGAAGTTTTTTTATTAACATATTTATAGCCGCAACCAAATGTTGGCAAAAGACTAACACCTGATTTAAAAAAGAAAAAAGCTGATTTGAGGACAAGAGGAAAGGTCTCTTTTCACTTCTTAAAGTAGGGTCACTTAAATTATCTTGCAATCATAAAAAAGTTTGTTTTATTAGTGTGAAATATCTTACTGTACACTGTTAGTTATTTATCCAACAAGTTGAATATTGTGTGGGAAAGTAGAATGTTAAAAATGTATAGACAGGCCCATGTGTCGTCAATGGTGTGAAATTTTCATGTTAAAAAAAAGAAAAATAAGTAACAAATGGGATATTGTGTATATTTTGGCAGCTGAAATTCTTTAAGGCTACATGTGGATGACTCCTTAAATTATTCTTGTTTTTTTTCTTTTCACTCTGTTTTTTTGGGGGTGGGCGGGCAAGGGAATCATCTGTAAAAGTGTTTATTTTTCAATTAAAGGTAGAGTTCCTCTAACCACAGACTGTAATAGCTGAGAAACAGCCACATATATTGATTGTATCCAATCACTATTGACAATAACATTGAAAGTAGCTGCTTACTTACATCACTACAGGTTTTGAGCTTGTTCTTATGTTTAAAGAGGTGACAGGGGTACGTTTCTACACTGAAATCTAGAGGTGTTTTAAAAACAGTATTCACAGAAATAGTCCTTTTTCATTACATTATTTACTCATGTGTATGTGCATTTTTATACATTAATTTATGAATGACTTTTTTTCAGTAAAACATACATATTCAAGAACAAAAAAAAGTAACAAGACAAAGATGTACATATATATTCTTACCCAGGGAACACCAAAATATATAAAGTAACTACTAATGAAACTAAAGGAAGAAACTGACTATACACGATTAGAGTAGAGGACCTAAATACATTATTGGCAGTTATGGATATATCATACAAACAGAAATCAATAAGGAAATATCAACCTAAGTCAATAAGGAAATATCTAATTGACACATTAAACCAATTGGATATTATTGACATTTACAGAGCATTTTATCCCAAAACACCAGATTACACATTCTTCTCTAGTGCACATGGAACCTGCTCAAAGATAGCCTTTATGCTGAAATACAAAACTGGCCTTCACAAATTGAAAAAAGATTGAAATTATACCAAGTATATTCTCTGATCATAATTCTTTGAAACAGGATATCAAATGGAAAATGAAAGCAATAAGAACCACAAATATGTGGCAATTAAACAGAATGCTACCAAGAAATGACTGGATCAAAGAAGAAATAAAAGGAGAGATCAAAATATACACAGAAACAAATAAAAATTAAATGCACCATATCAAACTTTTGGGATACAGCAAATTGGTAATAAGAGGAAGGTTCATATCATTATAGGCCTATATTAAGAATCAAGATCAATTCTAAATAAATGATCAAAAATTACATCTTATAAAACTAGAAAAAGAAGAATAAACCCAAAGTCCACAGAAGGAAGGAAATAATCAAAATTAGAGCAGAATTAAATAAAATCGAGAATAAAAAGACAATAGAAAAAAATTAATGTAACAAAAAACTGGTTCTTCAAAAAATTAATAAAAATGACAAATTCCTGACCAGACTCACTAAGGAAAAAAAGATTAAGACAGAAATAAGCTAAATCAGAAATGAAAGTTGAGAAGTTATGATGGATGCTACCAAAATACAAAGTATCATATGAAATATTATATGCTACCAAATTTGATAACCTAGAAGAAATAGACAAGTTCTTAGAAATATACAGTCTTCCTTGACTGAATCACAAAGAACTGGAAAACTTAAATAGACTGATCATAAATAAGGAAACTGAAACTATCATCAAAAACCTCCCAAAAATAAAGGTCCAGGACCAGATGGCTTCACTAGTGAATTCTACCAAACATTCAAAGATAATTTCATATCTGTTCTTCTAAAACTCTACCAAAAAAAACTGAAAAGGGGGCAATACTTTAAATAATTTTATGAGGCCAACATTACCCTGATATCAAAACCTTGTAAGGGCAACACACACACACACACACACACACACACACACACACACACACAAATATAGACAAGTGTCTCTGAAAAATATAGATGCAAAACTCAAACAAAATATTAGCAAATTGAATATAATACATTGAAAAGATTATACATCATGATCAAGTGGGGTTCATTCCAGGGATCAAGGATAGTTTAACATATGCAAAATGATCAGTGTGTTACACTAAATAAAAAATAAAGGATAAAAATTATATGATCATTTATTTATAATTAAAACACTTAATAAAATGGGTATAGGGGAAAGTATCTCAACATAACAAAGGCCATATATGACAAATCCTCATCTAATATATACTTAATTATGAAAAACTAAAAGCCTTCCCTCTAAGATCAGGAAAAAGACAAGTATTGGAAATCTCGGCTAGAGCAATCAGGCAAGAGAAAGAAATAAAAGGCATTTAAACTGGAAATTAAGAAGTCAAAGTGTCATTTCTTTGCAGAGACATGTTTCTCTATATAGAAAACTTTAAAAACTTCACCCTGAAACTATTAGAAACAATAAACATATACAGTAAAGTTTCAGAATACAAAGTCAACATACAAAAACCTATAGTGTTCCTTCATACTAACAATGAAATTTCAGAAGTAGAAATGAAAAAACAATTCCTTTTGCAACTGTGATAGGAAAAAAAAAGAATTAGCTAGGAGTAAACCTAACAAAGCATGTGAAGGACAGACCTATAACCATTGTTTTGAACTGTCTCTGGTAGGTTGCTTTCCTCCATTTTATTTAGTTCTTTTTTAAAAAATTTTATCCTGTTTTTTTTTTTTAATTTGAAATATGTATCATTGTTTTTTTTTCCCCATTTTGGCTGCCTCTTTGTGTTCATTTCTGTATATTAGGTAGATTTGCTATATCTCCCAGTCTTGGCTGGGTAATCTTCTGTGCCCAGTGGCACAATCTCCCTGATCACCTGTGCTGGATATTCTAGGAGTTCCCTTGAGTGGTTTGTGTGTGCCTTCCTGTTGTAGTATAAACTTGATTGTTATCAACATGTCAGTCAGTGGGATGGACTTTCAGTCTGACTATCTATGAGGATTGGACATACCCACAGCTAATGAACTGCTGTGTGGAGGCTGACCTCATGGAGTGGGATTTTCCCCAGTGGGCTCTTATGTCTGTCAAGTCTACCCTTTTTGTGTTCACCTTGTGGGGCTAATCAGGCAGTGCCTTGTTGTTTTATGAAACCAGCCTCTAGGTGTGTTAGTTTTGGGACCTTTTTGGAGGGGATCTAGTGCAGGCCAAGTTCAGGTATTGCTTGTGAAGTTTCCAGGGCTACCTAGTAGGAGCTCCAAAGATAACCACAGTTGGTTGCAGCCTGTGTTGTACCTGAAGGTATGTGAGAGAGACCACAGTGTGAACCGAGGCCAGTTGCCACCAGTACTGGGCCAGTGGCAGCTCAGAAAAAAAGCCCAGGGCACCTCAAGCCCTGAGGTCACCTGCCAGCTTTCCACAAGGCTAGCTGCTAAAAGTACCTCTAGTGGTGTGTGAATTGGGTGGGGTAGTGTCTCAAGGAGTCACCAGGGTGGCATGAAGGGAGTTCACCAGGTCAGTGCAGATTCAGATTTGGCTATGGGTGTTGGGGAGGAGCTCAACATAGGTGAGAAGGCATCCACTTGTAGGCTGCAGAGGAGTAGAACTCATCACAAGAATAATGGTGGCTGTCCCTGCAAACCTCACCCAGAAGCCACACAACTTAGTCTTTCCCTGTATGTCTCTGGTACTTCCTGAGTCACTGTTCCTTTCCTAGAGCCCAGGATGAGTGCCTGTGAGCAAGTGTGTCTTTGTGTGTACCCTTTTAGAGGATGCCTGGGTTTCCAGTATAATTTCATCTTACTTCAATGGTCAGAATCTCCACTGATTTTCACAGCCAGATTTTTTGGGGACTCTTCTTTCTGGCACTGGAATTCTGGACTGGGGAGGCCTGGTATGGAGCTGGGGCCTCCGCAGCCAAGATACCCCTTTCAATACTCAGCCACCACACAAAGGGGTGTGGGGCCAGCCTGTTTCACATCTCTGCCTCTTCTATCAGTCTTGATGTGGCCTCTTCTTTATATCCTTAGTTATAAGAGTTCTGTTCAGCTAGTCTTCAGAAAGGTGATAAGTTATGATGGATACTACCAACCTAGTTCTCCAGGTTGACTGTTCTGTAATTTAGATGTAATTTTAATGTGGTCATGAAAAGAGGCAAGCACAGCATTGACCTACTCTTCCATTTTGACCAGAATTTGTAAATCATTTTCATTTGAGACATTCTAGTATGTGTATGTAACTACTTTTGTTTTTGTAATATTGATGAAATTGAGCACCTTTTCATAAGTCATCAGCCAACTGGATTTTCTTCCTTTTGAAAATATTAGTCAATATTTTGTCTACTGAAAAAGGAGAATATCTTTCTTTTAAATTGATTCATAGAAATAGTGTAAACATTTTGGGTATCAGTACTTTATTGGTTATGTACACTTCAAATATCTGACTCTGAAAATTACATTCTTACTTTACTAAGGTATCTTTTGATGAGCAAAATTTCTTAATTTTAATGAAGTATAATTTCTCAATCTTCTTTCTGAGTAATAATACTTTTGCGAGCTGTTTAGAGAACTTTTGCATCCACAAGATCATAAATTTATTATTAAATATTCTAGACAGTTTATTGCTTAGATGTAAACATTTAGTACTAATATCCATCCAAAATTGCTTTAGTGCATGATATCAGATAGAGGTAAATTCATATTTTTCTTTTGTAGATATATATTTGACTTCGCATTACTTTTTGTAAAAAGCACCATTTATTTCAGATGTAGGATGTGCTTGAACGTCACTGTCAACTTTGTCATAAACAGATAAATATCTATGGATTGGCTTATTTCTGAATTTTCTTTTTTTTTGTTCCATTGTTCAAAGCATGTATTCTTGTATTAATATTAATTAATCATTAATTATCATTTTTATTTTAACTTTATTATGGGTTCGGTAATTGGAAATGTAAGTCGTATAGACTTGTGCTTTTTAAACATTACTTTGGCTTTCTTGTTCTTTTGTATTTCTATATTCTTAGACATAGGAATTTATTTTCTGTTGATTCACAGGAACATAATTTATTTCTGCATTATTGACTTTATATTGAGCAACCTTGTAAATATATTTAATTTATTACTTTTATCTTTATGTGTATATTCTTATGTAATTTCTATGTTTTTAATAACATTTTCAATGACCAGAAGTTAATTTATTTCATTTAAACTACTATTGTATTTGTTTTCCTTATAATAGAAAAGACCTCTAGTACAGTGCTGAACAGAAGTAGAAATAGTGGCCATTGTCATCTAATTTCTGATTATCAGGGTGCAAATTTCACCTATTTTATTATTAGTTATGATATTTGCTGTATTTCAAGATATTTTATTATATTAAGAAAGTCTACTACTTTTCGTTATATATTTTTTATTTATAATTGTGTTAAATGTTATTGAATTTTTCTGCATCTATTTACTACCATAATATATATAGATATAGATATAGATGATAGATAAATGATGGCTAGATAGATAGCATGGGGTTGATAGATGCAAAAAAAATTATATATGTATAATTTACATCCTGTATCTGCCCACATCTGTTCTATCTATTTATCTACCATTTTTTGCCATTAATGCAGTAGTTTTAAAATATAAAGTATGTTGAGACAAGCAACCCTTGGATAAATCCCATTTGTTCATATGGTTGTATTCAATGTGGCTGCCTTAATTTAACCTACAAATCGCTTCCTAATAAGTTTTGTTTTTGCCTTATATTTATTAATGCCTGTATGTCACTCAGGAAGTCTATTTTAAGCACATAAAGCACTTAAGTTTACTTATTTAAGTTATACATTCTTTCTCTGAGTCTGTGCCCCTGTCCCAAACACTCTTTATCTTAATTTTTACATATTTTATAAGTCTCAATTCAAATATTATTTGCTTCACAGTCTTTCTTGATTCCCCCAATACTGAGTTAACTCTTTACTCACATACAGCCATTACATCCCAACAATTATTTATCTCACATTGTATTGCAATTCTCTTTTCTTATCTGCAATATTTTCATGTCTTTTTCTTAGTTACTCTCACTGCACCTGTTGAGTGATAGATGTCAATTATTTGTTATATAAATGAATGAAAGTAAGAAACACATTCTGGGTGGAGAATATAGGATATATCTTTAATCTATATTTTATTAAATCAGTATTAAAGGAATCACTGAAGATCAAAAAAATTCAATTACTTTGTTATAATTTATATCTACAGATAAATTAGGAGACCTATTGACATCGATGGCGATATTTTTTATTATCATTTATTAACAAAGGTTTATGAAAACCTAGTGTGTGCCAGGTATATATCTTTATTGCTATTACCATCACCACTGTAGTCATTTCAAAAATGTAAATGTAGTGTTAGTCTGAGTCAGTCTCTGAAAAGAGTGGCAATTTATCAAAGGATTCAGAACCTGTAACAAATTTATGAAAATTTTTACATCTGTAGTGAAAAACAAAAGAAATTCTTATATCCTGTGAAAATTAGAGGGAAGTATATTTTACGGACTGTGTCTGTGTGTGTTCACTAGGTGTAGCTGGGGATAGTGGTGTTCTGGATATCCTCTGCCCAGAGAATGAAGATGAAAGTTACCTTTCACTCTCTTCAACTCTATCTTTCCTGCAATAGAAGGGATTCATGAACTAATAAGCTACTCTCACCAGTGGGCATGTTAACTGTATCTCAACAAATAAAGCTCAAACCTCTTAATCAGAAAAATGTCTAAAATAAATGGGAATGTTCTCACTCAGCCATCATAATCAAAGGAGTGTCATTATGGCTGACTAATATTCCATTGTATATATGTACCACACCTTCTCTATCCAATTATCTATGGAAGGACACCTTGGTTGTTTCCATGTTTTGGACACTGAAAAAGAAGAAATACTGCCATTTATGACAACATAAATGGTTTTTGAAATTATGCTACAAGAAATAAGTCAGATAGAGAAGGTTGAGAACCATATGATTTCACTCATATATGGGATATAAAACTGAAAGCAACAAATGAACAACACAAACGGACTCATGAACATGGACAACAGTTTAGTGGTTACCAGAAGGTAAGAGGAAAGGGGGAGGTAGATAAGGGTAAAGGGTCAAATATATGGTGATGGAGGGAGATTTGACTTTGGGCAGTGAACACACAATGCCTTATACATATGATGCATTATTGAAGGGTGCACTTGAAACCTATATAATGTTATTAACCAATAAATTTTAAAGTGGAGTGTACTGAGGGTGTTTTGAATATTGTATTCTGATGAAATAAGAATAAATTAGCAAACTAACCTTATCCCTGGGGTATTTATTGCCAAACCACTGGGTGCAGTATGAAAAAAAAATTGAACTCCAGATTTTAAAAAATCACTGTTAAAAGGTTTATGTTCATCATAGACTGCTTTCACTGTGTGTATTATTTTAATTTCCTTGGCACTTTATAAATGCCTATTTACTGTCTTTTATTTAAAGCTGATTTATCATCATTAAAATTACTATGTATCTCACATTATCTATTATTAAAATGTTATCTTAAAATTAAAAACCCTGATGACTCTCAAGATGCGTGAGGGAAGATGGCAGGTTAAGTAAAAACAGGATTTGTCCTCTGGCAGGTCTGCATTGAAATTACAACCAAATTATAAAATAATCAACATGGAGATTCACCTGAAGTCCAGCTGATCATAACACCTACATCTGATAATATAAAGAAGAAACATCAAAGCTGATCCAGCATAGGCAACAACTATCAATGGATTGCTTTGTAGTTCTCACTGGGTAGCCCTGAGCAATCAAAAATAGTGGCTGACCTTGGCCTACAAGGGAGCCCCTCCCCTGGGGCCACAAAGCCAATGCTTCTGAAGGCTGACATCAGACCACAACACAGCAACTACTGATTAGTTCCATTAGTGATACACACAAAGGGTGGTTGCAACAAGTACACAAGCTTGCTAGGGCAAATCCCACTTAGTGGGGTCACCTCCACACAACAACTCTTATTCTGAGGGTGCAGCCAATTGTCACAATTAGTCAGCCTGAACATTAATCTCACCCACTGATCTACTAACAACAATAAAGTCTTGGCAACAACCCACACAAAGTTCACGTCCAGAGCTCAGGTATAAGGGATCAAGGGAGAGTGCACCACTGGGCCACACAGGACACCTTTTACATTAGACCATCTGGCCAAGGCTGAGAGATGAAGCAAATATTCTTGACACATAAAAATAAACACAGAATTCTAATAAAATGAGAAAACAAAGATACATGTCACAAATGAAACAACAGGAGAAACTCCAGAAAATAGGCTAAATAAATGGAGGCAAGCAACTTACCAGAGACAGAGTTCAAAATAATGGTTATGAGCATGCTCAATGAACTTATGGGGAGAATGGATGAGCACAATGAGAACCTCAACAGAGAGATAGTAAGCATTAAAAAGGACATAGAAACCATAAAAAAGTACCAGGGAGAAATGAAGAAGACAATAACTGAAATGAAGAATACACTAGACGGATTCAACAGTAGATTGGATGAAGCAGAAGATTGAATCAATGAATTAAAAGACAAGGTAGATGAATAAACCCAATCAGAACAACATAAAGAAAAAAGAGTTTTAAAAAATGAAGATAGTATAAGAGACTTCTGGGACAACATGCAGTGTAAAAATATCGAATCATAGGAGTACCTGAAGAGGAAGAGAGAGAACAAAGGATTGAGACTCTATTTGAAGAAATAATGACAGAAAACTTGGCAAAGGAATTAGACATACAAGTTTAGGAAGCACAAAATGTCCCAAACAAGAGGAATTCAAACAGACCTACACCGAGACATTTCATAATGAAAATGCCAAAAGTCAAATACAAAGAGAGAATTTTAAAAGCAGCAAGAGAAAGGAAGCTAGTTACTTATAAGTCTACCCCAATAAGAATGCCTGTTGACTTTTCATTGGACACTTTGCAGGCCAGAAGGGAATGGCAAGAAATATTCAATGTTATGAAAAAAAATCTATGACCACAGATACTCTACCCAGAAAGGCTTTCAATTAAAATGGAAGGTGAGATAAAGAGCTTCCCAGACAAGGAAAAGCTCAAGAAATTCATCACCAACAAACCAGCATTACAAAAATGTTAAAGGGTCTTCTGTAAAAAGAGAAGGGGTAAAAAAGAAAATAGAAATAACAAACATGAATAATAAAACAGCAGTAAAAATGTGCCTATTAGCAATCATTTAAAATGTAAATGGATTAAATGCTCCAATCAAAAGATATAGGGAAACTGAATGAATAAGAAAACAAGACTCATGCATATACTGTCTACAAGAGACCCACTTCAGATCAAATGACACTCAGAGACTAAAAGTAGAATGATGAAAAAAGATATTTCATGCAAACTGAAATGAAAAGCTAAGATAGCAATGCTTATATCAGATAAAATAGACTTTAAAATAAAGGCAATAATATGAGATAAAAAAAGGGCATTACAAAATAATAAAGGGATATATAAATATCTAGAGGACATAACCCTAGTATACATATACACATCCAAAATAGGAGCACCAACATACATAAAGCAATTATTAACTGACATAATGGAGAGATCAATAGTAATACACTCATAAGAGGAGATTTTAGCACCCTGTTGATGCCAATGGACAGATCTTTCAACAAGGAAACAATGGACCTAAAAGACACACTAGAACATATGTACTTAGTAGATATTTTCAGAGCATTTTATCCCACAGCAGCAAAATATACATTCTTCTCAAGTGCACATAGAATATTTTCCAGGATAGACCACATGTCAGGACACAAACAAAGTCTCAATACATTTAAGAAGATTGAAATCATATCAACCATCTTCTCTGATCACAATGGTATGAAACTAGATATCAACTACAAGAAAAAAATGGGAAAATACACAAACATATAAAGGCTAAATGACATGCTACTTAACAATGAATGGGTTATTAATAAGATCAAGGAAGAAATCAAAAGATACCTAGAGATGAATGAAAACACAATGACTGAAAATTCATGGGACACAGTGAAAGCAGTTCTAAGCGGGAAATTCATAGCAATACAGGTTTACCTCAAGAAACAACAACAAAAGATCTCAAATAAATGATCTAACTTACAATCAAAAGAACTAGAAAAAGAACAGCAAACAAATCCCAAAGTCAATAGAAGGAAGGAAATAATAAAAATCAGTGTGAAAACAAATGAAATAGAGCCTAGAAAAAGAATACTAATGAAACCAAGAGTCAGTTCTTTGAAAGGATAAACAAAATTAATAATACCCTTAACCAGACTCATCAAGGAAAAAAGAGAGAGACCCAAATAAATAAAATCAGAAATGAAAGAGAAGAAATAACTACAGACTTTACAGAAATACAAAGGTTCATAAGAAAATACTACAAGCAGTTATGTCAACAAATTGGATAAGCTAGAAAAAAAGGACACATTCTTAGAAGCATACAATCTCCCAAGACTGAGTGAAAAAAGAAACAGAAAATCTGAACCAACCAATCACCACCAATGAAATAGAATCAGTGATCAGAAACCTCCCCCAAAAAACAAAGTCCTGGAAGAGATGGCTTCATAGGCAAATTTTACCATTCAAAGAAGAATTAACACTTATACTTCTCAAATGTTTCCAAAAAATTCAAGAAGTTTGAAGTTTCCCTAACTCCTTTTATGAGGCCACCATAACCTTGATTCCAAAACCAAGCAAAGACATTACAAAACAAAACAAAACAAAACAAAAACCTATAGGCCTTATCTCTTATGACACTGATGCAAAAATTCTCAACAAAATATTAGCAAACTGAATTCAGCAATACAGTAAAAGTGTCATACACCATGATCAAATTGGATTTACTCCTGGGATGCAATTAATTGATTTGCAAATCAATTAATATGATACACCACCTTAACAAATCCAAAGATAAAAACCATGGGGATCATATCGATAGATGCAAAAAAAGCATTCGCCAAAATCCAACACCCATTTTTGATAAAAACTCTCAACAAAGTGGGAATAGAGGGAATATACTTCAATATAATGAAGGCCATATATGACAAACCTACAGCTAGCATCATACTCAATGGAAAAAGACTAAAAGCATTTACTTAAGATGAGGAACAAGACAAAGATGCCCACTTTCACCACTTCTCTTCAACATTGTATTGGAAATCTTACCATGACAGTAAGACAAGAAAAAAATAAAATAAAAGGCATCCGAATTGGTAAGAAGTAAAACTCTCATTATTTGCCTATGACATGATACGATATATAGAGAACTCTACAGATTCCACCAAAAAACTATTAGAACCCAGTAAATGAATTCAGTAAAGTAGCAGGCTACAAAATAAATATTCAGAAGTTAGTGGCATTTTTATATACAAGTGATAAACTTTCAGAAAGAGAAATTAAAAAAAACAATCCCATTTACAATTGTGTCGAAAACTGTAAAATATCAGGGAATCAAATTAATGAAAAAGGTAAAAGACCTGTTTTCAGAAAATTAAGTTATTGAAACAAGAAATTAAAGAAGGTACAAATAAATGGAAGCATATACTGTGTTCATGGGTACAAAAAAAATCAACATCGTTAAAATGGCCACACTACCCAAAGCAATCTATAGATTCAATGCAATCCCTATCAAAATACCAAAGCCATTTTTCAGAGATAGAAAAAACAATCCTAAAATTTATATGGAGTCATAAAAAACCCCGAACAGACATGGCAATCTTGAGGAAGAAGAAAAAAGTTGGAGGTATCACACTACCTGATATCAAACTATACTACAATGCTACAGTAATCAAAACAGCATGGTACTGGCATAAAAGCAGAAACATTGATCAATGTATAGAATAGAGAGCCTAGAATTAAATCCATGCCAATATGCTAACTTAATATATGGCAAAGGAGGTAAGAATACACAATGGATTAAAGACAGCCTCTTCAATAAATGGTGTTGGGAAAATTGGATAGATACATGAAAAAAAAAAAAAAGAAGCTGGGTCACCTTCTTACGCTGTATACAAGAATATACTCAAAATGGATTAAAGACTTAAACATATGAAACCATAAAACTTCTAGAAGAAAACATAAACTCTCTGATATTACTAATAGGAATTTCTTTTCAGATATATCTCCCTGGGCAAGGGAAACAAACAAACAAAATTAACAAAGGGGACTACATCAAACTAAAACATTTTTGTACAGCAAAAGAAACCATCAATAAAATAAAAAGACAACTGACTGAGAGAAGATATTTGCTAATGATACATCTGTTAAGGGGTTAATATCCAAAATACATAAAGAACTCATACAACTCAACAACAAAACAATAAACAATCCAATGAAAGAAAGGACAGAAGTCCTGAACAGATACTTCTCCAAAGAAAAAATACAGATGGCCAATAGACATATGAAAAGATGCTCAAAGTCACTAACCATCAGAGAAATGCAAATTAGAACCACAATGAGATATCACCTCACACTTGCGAGAATGGCTATTATCAATAAATCTAAAAACAACAAGTGTTGGCGAGGATGTGGAGCAAAGGGAATCCTCCTATATTGTTGATGGGATTGCAAATTGGTATAGCCACTATGGAAAACAGTCTGTAGGTTTCTCAAAAAATTAAAAATGGATATACCTTTTGACTCAGCTTTTACACTTCTTGGTATTTATCAAAAGAAAACCAAAACAATAATTCGTAAAGATCTATGGACCCCTATGTTCATGGCAGCACAATTTACAGTAGCCAAGATGTGGAAGCAACCTAAATGCCCATCAACAAACTTGTATAAAGAAGTCATGGTTCATATACATAATGAAATATTAATCAGCCATTAAAAAAATGAAATCCTACCATTTGCAATGACATGGATGGACCTAGAAGTTATTATACTGATTGAAATAAGTCACACAGAGAAAAATAAATATCATATGATTTCACTTATATGTGGAATCTAAGGAACAAAAAGAACAAACTAATCAAAAACAGACTCACAAATATAGTGGACAATTTGGTGACAGACAGAGGGGAGGGGCTGAGAGAATGGGGTGAAGGATCAAAGAAGTACAGATTAGTAGTTGATAGATGGTCATAGGGATAGGAAGCATGGCATAAGGAATGCAGTTAGCATTAATATGATGAGTAGGTAGAGAGCCCGGGGAGGAAGGGAGCAATTAGGGGATCATTTTATGAACTATATAGATGTCTAACCAATGTACTGTATACTTGAAACTAATTTAAATAAATAAATAAATAAATAAACAAACAAACAAACAAATCCTAATTCTGATTAAATCAATCAATCAATCACTGTTGATATAAAGTATATTTAACTAGGCTTGCTATCACTTCTTTATTACTCTATTTTTCTGTTTTTTTTTTTTTGTTCTACCAACCTGGCTTATTTTCTTCTTTATTTGTATGTTCTGCATTTTAATCTTTTCTCTTATCCTTCAAGATTGCATATAATGACAATGTTAAGGTTTAAAATTTACCTCATGCATGTTATGTTTTGAAGCAACATGCTAGATACACTGTGAGGTACTTCCTCACTTAATCCTTATAACAACTCTATTTTAATTATTACCAATTTATAGAGTTTAAGTTATTGGTACATGCTCAGCAATTATGTAAGACAACTTACTTTTAAATTTAGGTTATTCCAGACAACAGTTTAGTGGTTATCAGAGGAAAAAGTGTGATGGGGGAGTTAGAATATGGTAAAGGGGGTCAAATATATGGTGACAGAAGGAGATTTGACTTTGGGAGATGAACACAATGCAATATATAGATGATGTACTACAGAATTGTAAACTTAAAACCTTTATCATTTTATTAACCAATGTCACCCCAATAAATTTAATTTAAAAATAAATCTAGGTTATTTCTCCCACTCCAAGCAAGAGCTCTTAAACTACATACTGCTTAAGTGAAAGCATGAGAAATAAAACTTTATGAAATTAGTATCAAATAAAATTTAGTTGTTTTATTGAAATATGCCTTTAATAAAATTCTTAGTAAACTCAGCCAAATATATGTAATGCACCTATAAACATGACTGAAATTTGGTCACTCCTAATAGTGAGAAATGAAAGAAAAAAGACTGTATTTTACTCTTTATCTTTAATACCTAGTTTGATGTTTTTCACTTAGTAGCAAATATATGAACAGAATCTTGAATAGTCAACTTACTTTCATACTGTATCTCACATTAAGTATGATTCTAGTTTACGGAAAGAAGAAAAGAAAATAAAAAACAGGTGAAAGGGAACTAATACATATTTTTAATGTCTTCTAGGAGACAGCATGGACTTGATTTTTGTGTATTAACTTATTTAGTTCTTAAAATGCCTCACCGAGGAGACAGTAAGGGTCTCATGTTGCATAGGTGATGACATACCATAAGAGAGGTTAAGCCTAGCCTATGACATTTAGCTGGAAAATTATCCAAATTAAGATTCAGAACCAGGTTCTTAAGATTCCAGTTTGTGTTTTCTTTTCTATCATCAACTTCTTAGAATTTTAATTTCCTCCTCCTTTATCCATATTTATCTATAAATAGTTTATTTTTGTAAATATTTTAACCTCCCCTTTCTCTCTCTCTCTATATGCCTCTCTCTCTCTCTCTCTCTCTCTCTCTCTATATATATATATATATATATATATATATATATATATATATATATATATATATATATATATTATACACACACACAAATATGTATGTATACACATATATTACCTAACATGTCTAACTAACATGCATTCAAAACTTAAACGATATTCTCCGCTATTTCCTTTAGTGTAGGAAGAATATCAACAAACTGTGCATTCTTGGAAAGATAATGCATCATTTGTCATGTTTATCTGAGAAATTTGGCATTTTTAATGCATGAATATATCATGGCTTTAGTCTTTGAAATGTACCACATGCACACAGCTTTTTGAAGACCAATGTATAATCTCTACATTGGAAATTAAGTAAGCTTGAAGAAAGACTTTCAAGTAAAAGGAATCAAGGTAACTTGAAGTCCTTCTTTCCTTTTTTCGTTTTTGGACAAAAATAATTTGTACATAGAATTGAAGTTTCATCCAGGACACTTTCCTGATCAATCAACTAGTTTAGACAGTTTTTGAAAATGAGTGTCTACTGATAACCTTTCTCAGAGCCATTTTCACTTCTTTATTTCTCAGTGTGTAGACAAGGGGATTGAGTAGTAGAGTGATTACAGTATAGGTTACTGCCACAAGCTGATCTTTATCTGAGGAGTACAGAGATGTGGGCCTCAAGTAGATAAAGGAAGCACAGCCGTAGTGGACAATAACCACTGTGAGGTGGGAGGCACAAGTGGTGAAGGCCTTACACTGCCCCTCCACTGAGGATATCTTAAGGATAGTGGAAACTGAAGATGTAAGAGATAAGGATAAACCCAAAGGGGACCAGCAGCACCAGAATGCTGAGGGAGAAGGTGACCATCTCCTTCGGGTTAGTGTCTGTGTAGCCCAGTTTTATGAAAGGGAAAATGTCACAGAAAAAGTGGTTGATCCGATTGGAAGCACAGAAGGATAAACTAAATACCATGATGTTGACAAACACAGAGATCAGGAAACCACAGAAACTGGAGGCTAGAACCAACTGCAGGCAGGTGGCTCTGTTGACAATTAATGTGTAGTTGAGAGGGTTGCAGATAGCCACATTGTGATCGTAACCCATTACAGCAATTAGAAAACAGTTGGTACAAGCCAAGCCCACAAAGAAATAGAGCTGGGCAGCATATCCAGAAAAAGAAATAGTTGGAATTGTGAAAAGCAGGTTGGTAAACATTTTTGGTACAATGACCAAGGTGTAGCAGGTTTCAGAGCAAGAGAGGACAAAGAGAAAGAAGTACATAGGGATGTGCAAAGCCTGATGAAGACAAATGACAGTCATGATGGTGGCATTGGCTATCAGAATGGTCAGATAAACCAATAGGAAAATAAAGAAGAGAAAGATTTGGGGACCCCCCAGTTTTGAGAAGCCTATAAGGATGAACTCAGTAATCACACTCTGGTTTTATCTCTTCATTGGTCAATGGGTATCAGAATCAGACATCCTGAAATTGAGAACAGAAAGAATGTGACAAATGTGAAATGCCCCCAAACAACCTCCATTTGTGCTTCTGCATAAAGCTGATGATAACAGTCTATAAAAATGGGTAACACACAAGTTAAGCACACAGATAAAGGGGTGATTATGCGGGGGGGGGGGTGAGGAAGAACAAGAAGCATGAAAAATAGTAACAAGAAATATCTCAATTCAAAGATATCTGAAGAGATTTCTTTATTTTTTAAAGTTGTTTCTATTCTTTGTGTTCTTATTCTTATGGAAAGTTGATACATAGTGTGTCAAATAAAAAAGTGATTTAGAGCTAGTCTCATCTACTTCTGTCATTTTATGGAAGAAGAAATTGAGACTTTAAAAGATTAACCCACATGAGAGCAACAGTCCTTAGAAATCACTTATCTTCACTTATAATGAAAATATGATTCAGGAAAAAAAAAACAAAAATAAATGAAAACTGATCTATCCAGTCCCTCATATACTGACTCAAAATATTGCTTGTTTAGATATAATATTATTTTTTATTTAAAAGTATTGAGATTTATTTATTCATGAAAAGTCATGAGGCCTTTTGGATGGGCTCAGAATGATCTGACATATTGAGATTTCACTTGTGAGTGTATGGGAATTTAAAGTTAAGAATCTAATCAAAACTCAATTTATGCTCACAATGTGATGAGGCTCAGGCTGAGACCTCTACACCTTTAGCCTCTGCCTCAAGACCTGTTGCCTCTGTTTTCAGAACAACTCTCACCATTATCTGTGGAAAGATCAACAGCTTGATTCGAAGAATACATTATGCTAAACCTTCATACTAGCCTTAGACAATCAGATAATGTGTATATCAGAAAAAAGCTCAAGAATCTACTCATTCGATCTGAACCCAATTCTGTAGATTTTTTAATATTAATCTGGGAAGTATTATCTGATCTCTATAGTCAAGGTCAAATTATAAGAAGCTTCACAAAGCAGGCTGTTCTCTTGCTAGATGACTTAATTGGCTAAAACATCCTTATTTGAGATAAACTATGCCCCCTTAAGACATTATCACTTTTTTATTTGCCCTCTGCAGATACTCACAATAAGTTATTATTTAAAAATAATTAAAAACCTTTAATTATTGGAATAAAATGATTATGTTCCTTTATGGGTCTTATTTTCCTTCTGACTAATAGTCTTAGTTCTTTCCATTACTTTTCATGACATTTCTAGAATTCTCTGTCCTAATCATCATCTCAGGTATTTTAGTCCAGAGTAGATCATACCTATGCCCCTCAGCTGTAAGCTGTATGGTTGCTGCAATTGCATATCACTAATTTTTGTCTCTATCTTTACTAATAACATTGTATTTCCTTTCTTACTATTCTTTATCCCTGAGTATCCTTAAGACTTTGATTACTGTGTGCATTTACTTCTCTGTAATTTGTTCTGGGATCATTTTTGGAATGGGAGCATAGCGAGACTGGGAAGGATGTAGGCTCTTGACTACCTAGGGTGCAATTATGGCCTTGCTACTGACTGACTAGATTTATGAATTTGTGGAAATCACTTCTTTGTGTCTCAGGTGTTTATTTGAAATGGCAAAAATGTAGAAATAAAGGATTTTTTTTGTGAGTATAAATGTCCACAATTAAGTTCCTGACTCATTTTAAGTATTGAATAGTGTTAGCTTTTAGTATCCAGCCCAAACTCTATCATGTTACAAATGAAGAAGCTGAGGCCCAGTGAAGTAAAATGTACAGATCTAGATTGCATAGCTATTTAACAGCAGGGGGGAGACTGGATCCCAAATATTCTAAACTACCCCATCCAGGTCTGTGTCTTTTATTAACCTACATCCTATTTTTAATATATATATATATATATATATATATATATATATATATATTTTGTACTGTGTGTTTATACACCAGTAGCTTAGAAAATAGGACAACCTTCTTTACTCTGTGTGATCCTCATACAGGCAATATGCTCCATCCTTCCATCTACTCTTTCCTCTTATTCTTCCACCTTCAGTACATAACATACATCTTTCCTTTTGCTAAATTACATATTTGCCCTGCTATTCAGGCAGTTTCTTCCTATTTTTTAGGTTGTCTATTTTAGAAACACTTACTGTTTTACATTCTCTTAATACTTTTCTAACTTTACTCTCTCTCCATATTCAGATGATAAGGATTTGTCCTTCTGGATCTCTGCCATCACTCTGTGATCTCTATTGCTGTGTTTCTGCCTGGATCCTGATGCTATGACCCCCATCACCTGTGCATAGTCTCACCAGTTCTTCATCTGAATATTTCTTTGGTATCCAAAACATTTGTAGAGTGGATTGACAGATAATATTGCTGAGAAAAAAGAGTGGTATTACAACTGTAAAACAAAGAAAACACTTACATGTATAGGCAGAGTTCTACCACAATCCCAGGTTTCTTTCTCCTGTATCACACCAAAGGGTAAAGAGGAGAGAGAAATAGGCACGATTTGGAATGACATTAAATTTTTCTTCCAAATTTGATTGTGGAAAGTCTAAGTGCTATGATCATTCAAAGACAATAGAAACTTCCGATTGGCAGCCAGGTGGGAGCTAAATAGACAGCTTCAATACTAGTACATTAGTGTTCCTAATGGCAGAAACTCCAGAGAAATCTTAGGGTCTTATAGAGTTAGGGTACTCCAGGGGATTGAGGCTTCGAAAGGAGATACTTCTTTTAATTCTAGGCATTAAAAAAACTTGTAAAGGAAAAAAATCAAATAAATTATTTACTTTACTTGATCTATGTGGATGGATAGCTTTGAATACTATGATTATTTTCATGGGTCATTCATTTTGACTCAAAGTTTTATTTACTGAATGAAGTAATAATCTGTATTTCTCTTAATCACTTGCCTTACAAATTCTGGATATAAATGAACTGTTTTTAGGGACTAAATAAATACCACTCTTGATAGATTTCATATATCCTTTTATATTTCATATTTCCTTTTACTCTTTCAGGTTTGCTACTTAAATAAGCTAGATAATTTTTTTCTATGTATCTCCTGCTTTATGCATCTCAGTTATGCCTGAATTCTAAAGGGACACAAATTCTAACCTTTTCTTCATTTCTTTATCTGCTAAATTCATCTCTTTACATACAGTAATCAATGCAGATATTTACTATTGCATTCATCAATTCATTAATTTAATCAATAACTATTGGATACTGACAAAGTCCTGGGCACTCTGGTGATCATTTTGGTAGGGAAGGTTGACTAGGATGAGAATGGCATAGTCCATGACAATGGTTATATATAAACTACATACACGTGAGCCTCCTGATATGTGTGTAAAATGTTTACTTCTGGGTTCTTCCCAGGATCCCCTAAATAAGAAATATTTGAAGTGGGGCCTGGAAATATTTTGCAATTAGTTCAAGTGATTTCTTTTATTCCTAGAAAGTTTAGAACTACTGGCCTCTGTCTGAAAAGACCTTGATGATTAGAAGGGCAGATGGAAAAATAAATGGAGAGTACAAAAGTTAAGACAGAGACAATCATAGAGTGTTGAGGGAGTACAATTCTCACATCCAATATCAAGAAGAGTGGTCTCAGACTCTTCAAATTTCTTTTAAATATCTACCCTTTCCAACAATATATCTATTCCTGACAGATTGAAGGTTTTTGTACTTTTTAAAGTGAAAAGAAATTATAGATTTCTTATTTTAATTTCTATAAATTTGTTATTTTTTTATTATTTCTTCTTTGTTCTTTTATTAAACTTATTGGGATGACATTTGAAAAATAAAATTATATAAGTTTCAAGTGTACATGCAATTCAATAATACATCATATATATATATATTGTATTGTGTGTTCACCACTCAAGGTTAAATTTCCTTCCATCACCATATATTTGGCCCCCTTAACTCTTATCTACCTTACCTGCCTTTCCCTCTGGTAACCACTAAACTGTTGTCCATGTCCATAAGTCTCTGTTTGTGTTGTATGTTTGTTGCTTTCAGTTTTATAACCCACATATGAGTGAAATGATATGATTCTCAACTTTTTCTTTCTGACTTGTGCTTACCATAATTATCTCAAGATACATTCATATTGTCACAAATGACAGTATTTCATGTTTTCTATGGCTAAGTAATATTCCATTGTTTATATGCACTACCTCTTCTTTATCTAGTCATCTATCAAAAAACACTGTTTTTTTTTTTTTGTTTTTGTTTTTGTTTTTATGTCTTGGCCATCGTAAATGATGTTGTGATGAATATCAAGGTTCATATATCTTTACAAATAAATGTTTTCAATTTTGGAGGGTAGATACTCAGAAGAAGCCTTGCTGGGTCATATACTAATTTTGTTCTTAATTTTTTGAGGAACTTCCATATGTTTTCCGTAGTGGCTGCACCAATTTACATTCCCACTAGCAGTGTATGAGTGTTCCTTTTTCCCCACTACCTCTTCAACATTTGTTTGTCATTACTTGTCCTGTTGATGATAGTTGTTCTAACAGGTCTAAGGTGGAATCTCATTGCATTTTTAAATTTTATTTTATTATTAGTTTCAAATATACAGTACATTGGCTAGACATTTATATAGTTTATAAAACAGTCCCCCTAATTACTCGGTCTTCCTCTGGTTCTCCACATAGCCATTACATTAATGCTACCTGCATTCCCTATGCCATGCTCCCCATCCCTGTGACCATCTATCAACTACTAATTTGAACTTCTTTAATCCTTCACTCCATTCTCCCAGTCCCCCATGCCCCCTCTCCTCTGGCCATCACCAGTTTGTTCTTTTTGCTCTTTAGATTCTGCATATAAGTGAAATCATATGATATTTATCTTTTTCTGTCTGACTTATTTCACTCAGCATAACTTATAGCACCATACATTTTGTTGCAAATGGTAGGATTTCATCTTTTTTAATGTCTGAGTAATATTCCATTGTATATATGAACAATAATTTCTTTATCCAATCATCTATTGATAGACATTTAGGTTGCTTCCATGTCTTGGCTATTGTAAATTGTGCTGCCATGAATAGAAGAGTGCATAGATCTTTACAAATGAGTGTTTTGGTTTTCTTTGGATAAATACCCAGAATTGCAATTGCTGGGTCAAAAGATACATCCATTTTTAATTTTTTGAGAAATATCTATACTGTTTTCCATTGTGGCTGTAGCAATTTGCAATCCCACCAGCAGTATATGAGAGTTCCCTTTTCTCCACATCTTTGCCAACCCCTGTTGTTCTTTGATTTATTGATGATAGCCATTCTGACAGGTGTGAATGGTTATCTCACTGTGGTTTTAATTTGCATTTCTCTGATGATTAATAACTTTGAGCATCTTTTCATAAGTCTATTGGAGAAATATCTATTCAGGTCCTCTGCCCACTTTTAATTGAATTTTTTGTTGTTCTTGTTGTTCGGTTGTATAATTTTTTAAAATATATTTTGGATATTAGCTCTTTTATCAAAGGCATACTTGGAATATCTTCTCTCATTCAATTGGTTGTTTCTTTGCCTTCTTGATTGTTTCTTTTGCTGTGCAGAATCTTTTTAGTTGATATAGTCTTATTCATTTAGTTTTGCTTTTACTTTCTTTGACCTTGAGGTCAAATTTATAAAATTCTCTCTAAATCCAAGGTCCATGAATTTAATACATACATTTTCTTCATGTAATTTAGTATTTAAGGTCTTATATTTAGGTCTTTGATCCATTTTGAGTTAATTTTGGTATATGGCGACAGATAGAAATCTTTTTCTTCCTTCCTTCCTTCCTTCCTTCCTTCCTTCCTTCCTTCCTTCCTTCCTTCCTTCCTTCCCTTTCTCCTTCTTCCTTCCTTTCTTTTTCTTTTTTTTTGCATGTGTCTTTCTAGTTTTCCAAGCACCATTTATTGAAGAGAGTTTTTCCTCTATCATATATTTTTTGCTCCTTTGTCAAAAATTATTTGTTCACATATATGTGGGTTTACGTTTAGGCTCTTAATTTGGTTTCATTGGTCTGTATGTCTGTTTTTCTGCCAGTGCCATACTGTTTTGGTCATTGCTGTTTTGGGGTATAATTAGAAATTAGTCAGTGTGATACCTACAGCCTTCTTCTGTTTTCTCAAGATTGCTTTGGCTATTTGAGGTCTTTTGTGTTTTCATACAAATCTCATGGGTATTTGTTCTATTTTTTAAAAAAACGACGTTAGGATTTTGATGGAGATTGAATTTAATCTGTATATTGCTTTGGGTAATATGGCCATTTTAACTATGTTGATTCTTCCAACCTATGAATACAGAATACATATTTTTTTAAATTTCTTTGTATCTTTTTCAATTTCTTTTAATAATGTCTGGTAGTTTTCAGTGTATAGGATTTTGCATCTCTTGTTAAGTTTATTCCAAGGTATTTTATTTTTTTTAGTTGCAATTGCAAAAGGAGTTTTTTTTTTTCATTTTTTTCTGAAATTTTATTATTAGTGTAGAAATACAATGGATATTTGTACATTGGTGTATCCTGCAAATTTACTGTATTCATTTATTGTTTCTAATAGTTTGTCAGTTGAGTCTTCAGATTTTTCTATATGTAGAATCATGTCATTTACAAAAAGTGACTATTTGACTTCTTCATTCCCAACTTGGATACCTTTTATTTCCTTCTCTTGCCTGATTGTTCTACCTAGGACTTCCATTACTATATTGAATAAGAGTGGTGAGAATGGGCATTCATATTTTGTTCCTGATCTTAGAAGGAAAGCTTTTAGTTTTTCACCATTAAGTATGATATTAGCTAAGGGTTTGTTATATATGGCCTTCATTATGTTGAAGTGCTTTCCTTCTATACTCAAGTGTTTTAATTATAAGTAGATGCTGTATTTTGACAAAAGCTTTTTCTGCATCTAGTGATATAATCACATGATTTTCATATTTTGTATATGCGGTATATCACATTGCTCAATTTGCATATGTTGAGCCATCCTTGCGTGCCTAGATTAAGCCCTATGTGATTGTGATATATAATCTTTTTAATTTATTGTTGTATTCAATTTGCTTGTATTTTGTTTAGGATTTTTGCTTTTGTTTATCAGAGATATTGGCCTATAGTTTTTCTTTTCTTGTATTATCTTTACCAAATTTTGGTATCAGGATAATGTTGGCCTCATAAAATGAGTTAGGTAGCATATCCTCTTCTTAAATGTGTCAGAATAGTTTGAAAATGATAGGTATTAAATCTTTAAATATTTGGTAGAATTCACGAGTGAAAGCATCTGATCCTGGACTTTTACAATTTGGAAGATTTTTGATGACTTTTAATTTTCTTTCTGTTGATCAATCTATTTAAATTTTCCAGTTTTTCCTTATTTAATCTAGAATGGTTATATAATTCTAAGGACTTTTGCATTTCTTCTAGGTTATTAAATTTGGTGTAACATACTTTTTCAGTGGTATCTCTCAACACTTCTTTTCTTTCATTTATGATTTTGTTTACTTGTGTCTTTTCTATTTTCTTCTTAATTAGTTAACCAGAGGTTTGTTATTTCACTCATCTTTTCTAAGAACCAACTTTTTGTTGCATTATTTTTTTATTGTCTTTTGTTCTTAATATCATTCACATCTGCTCTAATTTTTATATTTTTATTTTTCTGTTGACTTTGTGTTTCATTTGTTTTTATTTTTCTAGTTCTTTAAGATATAATATTAGGTTTTTTATTTGGGATTTGTCTTATTTCTTGAGATAGGCCATGAAGTGATATAAACTTTTCTCTTTTACCACTTTTGCTATATCCAAAAAGCTTTGATATGTTGTATTTTAATTTTTATTTGTTTCTATGTATTTCTTGATCTCTCCTTTTATTTCTTCTTTGATCTAGTCATTTCTTAATACCATGTCATTTAATTTCCACATATTTTTGGTTATCCCACTTTCTTTTTGCAGTTACTCTCCTGTTTCAAAGCATTGTAATTGGAGAATATATTTAGTATGATTTCAATATTCTTAAATTTGTTGAGGTTAGTTTTATGTCTCAACATGTGGTCTAGTTTTTGAGAATGTGTCTACAGCATGCTACTCTGAACAAGCCCGATCCCATCTGATCTTGGAAGACAGGCAGGATCAGACCTGGTTAGTACTTGGATGGGAGACCACCTAGGAAGACCAGGTGCTGTAGGTATAAAAAAAAAATAAGGGATTGTAAGCTGACAAGGTGCTTGCAATATATGAGGTCAACCAAGAGTTGCCTTGCCTAAAAATAATGATTTTTGTGAACGTTTTATGTTTACTAGAGAAAAAATGTATATTCTGGTATTTTTGGATAAAAGGCTTTGTAAATGTTGATTATATCCAACTGGCCTAATATCTCATGTAAGGGTGATATTTCTTATTGAATTTCTGTTCGGATGATCTATCCATAGCTGTCAATAGGGTATCTAAGTCCCCTGTGAATAAGAGACACAGAAGGACATTTTATAATGATAAAGTGATAATCCAAAAAGGAAATATAACCCTTGTAAAAATTTATGCACCCAACATAGAAACACCAAAAAATATAAAGTAAATATTGACTAGCATAAAGAGGGAAATTGACAGTAACACAGTAATTATAAGGGACTTTAACAGCCCACTGACATCAAAGGTAGGTCATCAAGTCAGAAAATCAACAAAAAAACAGCAGCCTTAAATGACATATTAAACCAAATGGATTTAATTGATATTTTTATAACGTATTTAAAAGTGGCAGAATCTACATTCTTTTTAATTTCACATGGAAAATTGTGAAAAATAGACCACATAGTAGGCCACCAATCAAGTCTCAATAAATTTAAGAAGACTGAAATTATATTTTGCATTTCTCCGATTACAATGCTATAAGACTAGAACCATTTACAAGAATAAACTGAAAAAATACACATAACTAAGGAGGCTTAGTAACATGCTACTAAACAACAAATGGATTGACAATAAGATCAAGGAAGACATCAAAAGATTTCTTGAAACAAATGAAAATGAAAACATGATGACCACAAATAATTGGAACACAGTCAAAGCACTTCTTTTTTCTTTTATTATTATTTATGTCTACAGTACCTGGTCTTTCTAGGTGGTCTCCCATTCAAGTACTAACCAGGCCTGACCCTGCTTAGCTTCCAAGATTAGATATTGGACTTGTTAAGGGTGACATGGTCATAGACCATGGATTGTGGCTCCAATGGGGCATGAACCCAGTACCTTCTGCATGTAAAGCAGATGTGCCAACCACTACACTATAAAACCACATCCTCAAAGCACTTCTAAGAGGAAATTTATAGCAATATAGGCCTAACTGAAGAAATAAGAAAAATCTCAAATAAACTATCTAACTTGATACTTAAAGGAACTAAAAGATTAAGAACAAACAAGGCCCAAGGTAGATAGAAAAAAGAAATAATAAAGCTCAGAACAGAAATATATAAAACAGACTTCAAAAATACAAAATATCAATGAAACCAGGAGTCGGTTCTTTGAAAAATGAACAAAATTGATAAAACTTTAACCAGACTCATGAAGGAAAAAAGAAAGAGAACCCAATAAATAAAATCAGAAAAGAAAGAGAAGTAACAGCTGACACTATATAAATGCAAAGGATTATAAGAAAATACTATGAACAATTATATGCCAATAAATGGAACAATTTGAAAGAAATGGATAAATTTCTTGAAACACACAATCTTCCAAAACTGAATCACAAAGAAACAGAAAATCTGAACAGACTGATAACTACCAACAAAATTGAAACAATAATAAAAAACCCCCCAACAAACAAAGTCCTGGACCAGATGGCTTCATAGCTACATTTTACCAAATGTTCAAGGAAGAATTGTTATCTATTCTTCTTAAAGTGTTCCAAAATATTGAAGGGGAGGAAAGACTCCCAAACTTATTTTATGAAGACAGCATTTCCTTGTTAAAACTAGATAAAAACATGACAAAAAAAGATTATAAGTCAATTTCTATTATGAACATAGATGCAAAAATTCTCAACAAAATATTAGGACACAGAATTCATCAACACATTAAAAAGATTATATGCCATGACCAGGTGGGATTTATTCCTGGAATACAAGGTTGGTTCAATATGTGCAAATAAATTAACATGATACATCATATAAACAAAATGAAGCATACAAATTATATGATCATATCTATAATTGCAGAAAAAGCATGATTAAGTCCAACATCTTTTTATGATTTAAAAAATCTCATTAAAGTTAGAATAGAGAAAACATACCTCAACATAATAAAGGCCATACATGACACATCCACAATTAATATCCAACTCAATGGTGAAAGGCTCAAAGCACTTTTCTTAAGATCAGAAACAAGACAAGGATGTCTCCACTCACTACTTTTATTAAAATTGGAATGCTTAGCCACAGCAATGAGACAAGAAAAATAAATAAATGGCATTCAAATTGGACAGGAAGAAGTAAAACTGTCATTATTTGCTGATGACATAATACTATATTTAGGGAACCCAAAAGAGTCTTAGATCTGATAAATTAATTCAATAAAGTATCAGGATATAAAATTAATATTGAAAAGTGAGTTGTATATACACCAATAACATACTATCAGAAAGAGAAGTTAAGAAACAATCTAATTTCAATTACATCAAAAAATAGTGAGGAATAAATTTAACCAAGGAGGTAAAAGACCTCTAGTCACACAACTATAAGACACTGAATAAGAAATTGAAGATTCAAGTAAAAGAAAGCATATACTGTGCAATTGAATAGGTAGACTCAAGATTGTTAAAATGTCCATACTACTCAAAGAAATCTACAAATTCAATGCAATTCTTATCAAAATACCAATAGCATTTTTTTTAGAATGAGAACAAATAATCTTAAAATTTATATGGAACTGCAAAAGACCCTGAATAGCTAAAACAATCTTGAAAAAGAACAAAGTTGGAGGTATCACACTACCTGATGTCAAACTGTACTACAAGCCTATAGTAATCAAAAAAGCATGGTAATGGCATAAGAACAAACACATAGATCAATGCAACAGAATAACATCCAGAAATAAATCCACACTTATATGGTCTATTAATAAATGACAAAGGAATCAAGAATATGCAATGGAGTAAAGATAGTTTCTTCAATAAAAGGAATTGGAAACACTGGACAGATACATGCAAAAAATAAAACTAGACTGATTTCTTACACCACATACAAGAATAAACTAAAAATGAATTAAAGACAAATGTAAAACCCAAACCTTAAAACTCCTACAATAAAACTTAAGCAGTAAATTCTTTGACTTCACTCTTAGTAATATATTTCTGGATATGTCTCCTTGGATAAAGTAAACAAAAGAAAAAATTGTTCCATATCAAACTAAAAATTTTTTTCATGACAAGAAAATCATTAACAAGATGCAGACAATCTACTGAATGGGAGAAGATATTCACTGATACAAGTGATAAGGGGTTAATACCCAAAATATATAAAGAACTCATATGACATAACACACACAAAACCATCTGATTTAAATATGGTCAGAAGATCTGAATAGACATTTCTCTGAAAAGGTCACTCAGATGACCAATTTACATTTGAAAAGATACTCAAGGTCACTAATCATCAGAGAAACGCAAACTAAAACTACAATAACATATCACTTCACATCTGTCAGAATGGCTATCATCAACAACAAATCAACAAAAACAAGTACTGGCCAGGGTGTGAAGAAAAAGGAACCCCTGTGCACTGTTGGTAGGATTGCAAATTGGTGCATCTACTATGGAAAACAGTATTAAGATATCCCAAATAATAAAAATAGAGCTATCATATGATCCAGAAATTCCACTTCTGGGTATTTATCTGAAGAAATACAAAACACTAATTCAAAAAAAATACATGCATCTTTATGTTTATTGCAGCGTTATTTACAATAGCCAAGATACAGAAGCAACCTAAGTTTCCACTGATAGATGATTGGAAAAAGAATAAATGGTAATGTAATTAATGGAATATTGTTCATCCATTGTGGGGTTAATTCAGAACATAGCCCCTCCACATACTCAGAAGACTGCTGGCTGTCTGGACAATAGCCAAAAAAAGTATTACTCAAAGAACTCTTGGCAGTGCCTGCTCCACAGATCATTTTTCCGCTTCTACCAAGGACATTATTTGCTCCTGTAACCAAGCAGCACAGCTTGCTCTCATCCACCTGAGAAGGTAGCTGCTTCCTCAATGAGATAACCTCTCCCTCTGCTTGTGTGCATAAAATGTTGCCTGCCTTTGATTGGGTGGCTTTTTCTGCAGCTCAGACCAGCCACTGCTGAAGCTTCCCTGCCCCGTGAATGATAAATGGCATGTCACACCCCTCTGGTCCTCCCTGGTTGTTTTTTCTGGAATATCCTAGGTGCAGATTCCTGGCCTGGAGTTCTTTCATTATAGCCATAAAAAGAATGAAATCTTGCTATTTGCAAAACCATGGACATATCTAGAGGGTATTATGCTAAGTGAAATAAGTTAGACAGAGAAAACAAATAAAATATGATTTCATGCATATGTAGAATTTAAAAAACAAAATAAAGGAACCAACATACCTAGACAAACTGATAGTTACCAGATAGGAGCATATTTGGCGGCCTGGATGGAAAAGGTGAAGGAACTAAGAAGTATAAATTGACAAGTAAAAAATAGTCACAGGATATAAAGCATGGTATACAGAATATAGTCAATAATATTATAGTAACTATGTATGGTGTTAGATTGGTACTAGATTTATCAGTGGGATTATCTAGTAAATTATATAAATATCTAACACTGTGTTGTACACCTGAAACTAACATAATATTGAATGCTCACTGTAATTGAAAAATAAAGACAACAAAAAGAAAGAAATTAAACATTACAGATATAGCTGAAAAAATTTAAATGCAAAAATAAAATTAAAATATCTTATATTTAAAAATAATAAAACAAAATTATATAATCTAGTACCAGCAATAATAACTGCAAGAGTCCTTAGGGAAAGTCTTTGAACCTCCCTACTTAAGAATTCAGAGACCGTGGGAACAACATTGTGATGAGTCTCCAAGACAGGTATATTAAGGTTAGACATGCAATGAAACGAACAACCAATGAATCTTGAAGCAAAAGTAAGTTATTCTAGCCATGAATTTTCTGCAAGGGAAATTAGTTCTAGAGTTCTATGAGATTTTGTAGAGAAATTATACAGCTAGGTCTAAGATAGTACAGTAGTTCTAAACCAAATTAATTTTAATGGATGACTGCATAGCAATAGAGTATACAATTAGTAATGAAAGGCAACTGTGTTTGTGAAGAAGGCAACACAAAGATCAATAGATATTACCCTAGATGAGGAAGGCACTAAAAGCAGATGGTGCTATTGCTTACAGAATACATGTATTAGTAGTATGGGTAAAAATATGTATTAGTAGTATGGGTAAAAATATGACCACTTAAAATCATAATTAATGTAAATAAATATTTTTTTTGAGAATTAGATTACCAAAAAAGTAAGTGGAGATGACATAAATATCCAAAGAGGGGGCATGAAGGGTAAGCTTTACTTGAGTCAGTGTTTGCATACTTTATGTGGTCTCAGTCTTTCCTTGTTTGTCTCTGACACCTCATTTGCTGTTGTTCCTTTGCCAACCCTCATTTAAATATACATCAGGCAAAGACATGCTAGTGGTAGTGACCAATACAATCATCATCCTGTTGTTGAGCTCCATGGCATACAGCCTCAGAAATAAAGATGTATAGCTAGCCATTTGGAAATAATTAGGAAGATTAGGTTTTCTCTTAAGTGTTTATAATTAGAACAGTTTTCAAGTATGCACAAAGTTGGTCCAAATGTGCCATTAATTATTTAAGTCAAAAGAATATCTAGTTTATTTATATGTATAATTGTGTGGCCTTGAATGAGTTGCATGACTTTGTGGTGACTTAATGTTCTCTTATGTAAAACAAGTACAGTGATTAGTTCATCTCAAAGTGGTAAAGACTAAGGGAGATAGCACATCTCCGTAATTAAAGAATAGTTGTCCTCCTCTTCTCAAAAGGATCTTAACAATCAGTATTTCTTGCCCTATATTTGGCTCAATTATCCAAAATCTCTTTGTTTAAGGTTATGTCCAACTTAAAATGAGGTGCTCAGTTCTGAAGGTGGCTTAAATCTAGTAGTATGACGTGATAAAAAAAAGTTACTGTACTGGTAATTAGATTTAAGTTTGCCACTGGTTAGAACATGACTTTAAGAAAGCTATGATTGTTCTCTGAATCTCAATTTTTAAAAATTTCTTATTATTATTTTAATATTTATATTATCATCATTATTATTTTATGGTGACATTGGTTAATGAAATCCAGTAAATTTTAAGAGTATAATTCAACATAGAGGTGTATATATATTTATAAATATAGCATTATGTGTTCTCTGCCCATAGTTAGATTTCTTTTTGTCACCACATATTTGACCCCTTTTACCTCCTCTTCCTCTCACCTTGACCCTCACCCTTCAGTAACCACTAATCTAGTGTTCATATCCATGAGTTTCTGTTTCATTGTCATGTTTGTTTGTTGCTTTTAGATTTATATCCCACATATAAGTGATGTCATATAGTTTTCAAATTTTTCTGTCTGGCTTTTAATACTTAGCATGATTATCTCAAGGTCCATCCAGGATTGTCACGAATGGCAGTATTTCATCTCTTCTTATAGCTGAGTAATATTCCATTATATATATGTATCACAGCTTCTTTATCCAAACATCTATTGTAGAACACTTTGTTTTTTCCCAAGTCCTGGCCACCATGAATAATGTTGTTATAAACATCAGTGTACAAATATCTTTTTGAATATATGTTTTCAAGTCTTTGGGGGTAAATATCCAGTAGAGGGATTGCTGGGCCATACGATAGATCAATTCTTAGTTTTTTGAGGAACCTTCATCTGTTTTCCATAGTGACTGTACCAATTTGCAGTCTCACCAGTGTATGAAATGGGCTTTTTTCTCCACACCCTCTTCAACATTTGTTAATACTTATTCTGTTGATAATAGCCATTCTAAAATGTGTGAGATGGTGTCTCATTGTGGTTTTAATTTGCAATTCCTTAATAGCTAGCTATATTGAGTATCCTTTCATCATTTGTTAGCCATTTGTATGTCTTCTTGGGAGAAGTGTCTGTTCAGGTCCTCGACTCATTTTTAATTGAATTGATTTTTTTTTTGAGTTATTGAGTTGTATGAGTTCTTTGCATATTTTGGATATTAGGTCCTTCCCTGAGGTGTTGCTTGCAAATATATTTTCCCATTTGGATTGTTGTCTCCTTACCTTGTTGACAGTTTCACTTGTTATGCAGAAGATTTTTAGTTTGATGTAGTCCCATTCATTCATTTTTGCTTTTACTTCCCTTGCCTTTGAGGTCAAATTTATAAAATCCTATTTATGTCCAAGGTCCATGAGTTTAGTTCCTATGTTTTCTTCTATGCACTTTATTGTTCCAAGTATTATATTTAGATTCTTAATCCATTTTGAATTACTTTTGGTGTGTGCTGATAGAAAGTAGTCTAAATTCATTGTTTTGCAGGTTTCCTAACACCATCTATTGAAGAGGATTTCCTTACTCCACTGTATGTTGTTGGCTCTTTTGTCAAAAATTGTTCACCCATGTAAATATGGGTTTACTTCTGGACTCTTGACTCTGTTCCACTGGTCTATGTGTCTGTTTTTCTGCCAATACCACGCCATTTTGATTACTGTCACTTTGTAGTATAATTTGAAGTAGGGCAGAGTGATGCCTCCAGCATCATTCTTTTTTCTCAGGATAGCTTTGGAGATTCAGGGTTTTTTTGTACTTCCACACAAATCTGAAGATTTTTTCAATAAAAATTACTGAAGGAAATTTTATGGGGATCACATTAAATCTGTACAATGCTTTAGGTAATAAGGTCATTTTCACTATATTGATTCTTCCAATCAGAGAACTTGGAATATCTTTCCATTTCTTTGTATCTTCTTCAATTTCTTTTAACATGGTCTTATAGTTTTCATTATATCGATCTTTTACATGTTCTGTCAGGTTTATTCCTAGAAATTTTATTCTTTTTGCTGCAATTGTAAAAGGAATCTTTTTTTTTTTTTTTTTTTTTTTTTTTTTTACTTTTTCTTACAATTCCTTGTTAAAGTATAGGGATGCTATGGATTTTTGAACATTGATTTTGTATCCAGAAATTTTACTGTATTTTCTTATTGTTTCTAGTAATGTTCTTGTGGAGTCTTTAGAATGACAGTATGACTTCTTTGTTTTCTATTTGTATGCCTTTTATATCTTTCTCTTGTCTGATTGTACTCACCAGGACCTCCAATGTTAAATTGAATAACAATGGCAATAATGGACCTCCTTTTCTTGTTCCTGATCTTAGAGGGAAGGTTTTTAGTTTTTCACCATTAAGTATAATATTGGCTGAAGGTTTGTCCTATATGGGCTTTATTATGTTAAGGTATTTCCTTCTATACCGATTTTGTTAATTATTTTGAACATAAATAGATGTTCTATCTTGTTGAAGGCATTTTCTGTATCTATTGATATGGTCATATGTTTCTTATTGTTTAATTTATGTGGTGTATCACATTGATCAATTTGCATATGTTGAACAATCCCTGTGCCTCTGGTTTGAAGCCCACTTGGTCATGGTGTATAATCTTTTTAATATGTTGCTGTATTTGGTTCACTAGTATCTTATTTAGTATTTTTGCATCTTTGTTCATGAGAGATATTTATCTGTAGTTTTCTTTTCTGTGTGTGTTGTCTTTACCAGGTTTTGGTATCAGGGTAATATTGACCTCATAAAATAAGTTAGGAAATATTACCTCCTCTTTGATTTTTTGAAAGAATTTGAAGAGCATACGCATTAAATCTTCTTTGGATGTTTGATAGAATTCACTGGTGAAGACATCTGGTCCTGGACTTTTACTTTTTGTAGATTTTTGATGATTATTTCTATTTCCATACTGCTGATCAATCTGTTTAGATTTTCCAGATCTTGATTCAGTCTAGGAAGGTTGTATCTTTCTAAGTACTTGTCCATTTCTTCTAGGTTATTAAATTTGGTATTATATACTTTTTGATAATATTCTTGTATGATCCTTTGTATTTCTGCATTGTCTGTCAAAATTTCCCCCTTTCATCCCTGCTTTTGTTTATTTGTGTTCTTTCTTTTTCTTCTTTAGTGAGTCTAGCTGGATGTTTGTCCATTTCATTAAACTTTTTAAAGAACTAGCTCTTTGTTGCATTTATTTTTACTATTGTTTGTTTTGTTTTGTTTTCTTTTCAATTTCATTTAATTCTGCTCTAATTTTGATTATTTCCTTCTGCTGATTTTAGGCTTGATTTGTTCTTCCTTTTCTAGTTTTATCAAATGAAGCATTAGATTGCTTATTTGTGCTCCTTCTTGTTTTTTGAGATAGGCCCATAATGATATGAACTTTCTTATTATTACTGCTTTTGCCATGTCCAAAAATTTTTAGTATGTTTTACTATCATTAATACTCATTTTTATGTATTTCTTAATCTTTTTTTTAATTTCTTCTCTGACCCAGTCATTCTTCAGTATCATCTTGTTTAATCTCCATGTATTTGTGTTTCTTCCTGCTTTCTTTTTATAGTTGATCTCCAGATTCAAAGCATTATGATTCAAGAATATGGTTGGTATGATTTCAACCCTCTTATATTTGTTGAGGCTATCTCCGTGCCTCAATATGTGGTTAATCCTTGAGAATGTTCTATGTGCAAAGCACTAGAGAATAATATATAAGCAGCTGTTTGGGAATGAAAGGCTCTGGAAATGTCAATTGTGTCTAGTTCTAATGTATCATTTAAGGATGTTTTTTCTTTACTGGTTTTCTGTTTGCATGATCTGTCCATATCCGACAGTGGGGTATTTAGGTCCCCTACTAAGATGATATTTTTGTCTGTTCTCTCTTTAGTTCTGTTAATAATTGCTTTATATATTCTGGGCTTTCTAATTGGGAGCGTAGATATGAATAAATATATCTTTTTGGTTTATGATTCCCTTAACATTTTAAAGTGTTCCTCAGTATCTCTCTTTATCTTTTTTTATTATGAAGTTTATTTTGTTCAATATTAGTCCAATATCATTTTCCACCCTTTCACCTTAACTCGATATTTGTCTCTGGAACTGAGATATATCTTCTGAAGGCAGCATAAGGTTGGGTTTTGTTCTTTGATCCATTCTAAAACTTGGTGCCTTTTTATTGATGAGTTCAGTCCATTAACCTCAAGGTGATTATTGAAATATGAGGTTTTCCTACAGTCATTTTATCTTTTGTTTTCTGGTAGCTTGATGTTTCCATGTTTTCTTGTCCTTGCATTTCTTCTGTTATTTTACTTGGGTAGAGTTTTGTGGATTTTTCCTATGTTCCTCTTTCTTTATGTTATGTATCTCAGTTCTGGAACTTCAGTGTGTGGTTATCATTAAGATCATGTAAAGAATAGTTTGTGTATATATGTATTCTCAAGGCAGTCAGTATATAAACAGTAGACCATTTTCTCCTTTGTGTGACTTATCTCCATTCTCCTTTGCAAATTTGAATCTTTAGTCCTTTCCTTTTTCTGTTATTGTTGTCTTGAATTGTCCCTATGTATGCTGAATGTTCATTTCTAACTTGCAATAGCAATTATCTACTTAACGTTTAAGGTTATAATACCCAGTTCTTAATAAGGGTTGCACTGTCTTGTTTCTGTTTGCCTGCAAGTTGCCTTACTAATAGTTTTGTATTTTTTGTCATTTTGTTTTGGGTTGGTTGACCCCTTTCAGTATTTCCTGTAATGCAGGCCTCATAGTGGAAAATTCCCTCAACTTTGTATGTCTGTAAAGATCTTCATTCTCCTTCATTTCTAAAGGAGAGCTTTGCTGGATGTATTATTCTTGGCTGGTAATTCCTTTTACTTAATAGTTTGAATATTTGGTTCCACTCTTTTTTTTTTTTTTTTTTTTTTTTTTTTGCTTGTAAGGTTTGCACTGGGAAATACAAAGATAGTCTAATGGGTTTTCCTTCATAGGTTACTGTTCTTTCCCTGGCTGCCTTGAAAATACTTTCTTTTTCATTTTTGTTTTGCTGTGTCATATGGTAATTTTATTCTTAATCTTTTGAGAAACCTCTACACTCTTTTCCTTAGCAGCTTCACCAATTACAAACCCCCAACAGCGTACAAAAGTTTTCACTTCTCCACATTTTTTCCAACACTTGTTTCTTTTCTTTGTCATTAAATTTTGAAATATTTAATATAATGTGTCTTGAAGAAAGTCTTTTTTGGGTTGAGTTAATTGGATATTCTGTTAGCTTCTTGTATTCAAGGATTCAGCTTATTCCTTGCATTTGAGAGATTTTCATCAACTATTGTTTGATATGCTCTCTGTTCCCTTATCCTTCTCTTCTCCTTCTGGAATACTCAGTATTCTTATGTTGCTTTTCCTGATGGTATCAGATAGTTTTTGGTTAGCTCTTCCATTTTTTTTTTTTCATTCTCTGTTCTAACTCTTCCTTCTGAGTCATTTCTAGATTTCTCTCTTTGATATCACTGATTCCTTTCTTCATCTAGTCACCTCTATTTCTTAAGCTTGCTATTTCATTCTTCATTTATTTTAATGTGTTCTTCTTCTCCAGAAGTTCTATTTGGTTCTTTTTGAGGTTTTAATCTCTTTGCTAAAAGACTCATTTTGTTGGTCTATTTTGATTTTAAGTTCTTGAAATTGTTCATCCGATTTTTTTGCCTCTCACTGAGTTTTCTCAGGAGTGCAATCTTGAGTTCTCTGTCATTTAAGCACATATTTCTATGTCTTTAAGCTTACTTTCTGAAGATTTTTCTCTTTCTTTCTGAGCTGCCTTGTTACCTTGGTTATTCATGGTATCTGATGGACTATTTCTCAGCCTGGACAATAATGGGAGTATACTCTGCCTTTTTCCAGGAATTAGATTTATTATATAAAGGTCTCTCTTTAACTTGTTGAAAAGAAGGCATTTTTCTTTTGATTTCTAGTAGGTGGCACCCAAGCCTCTTGGATCTCTGCTTTGAGACAAATAATGCTTTTTTTTTTTCTTTCTCTCTTTCTGATATACTGAATATTCATATCACAATCAGCTACCCTTGGTTCTAGACCCTGTATGTGGTACTGGCCATGGTTTTTGTTTTGGTGCCAATTGTGCAAATTCCCCAGGAGTTCTGTGGTACTAGGTCTGGGAGGATGTGGCGTGGAGGGACCATGTGCTCTGGGTTGGTGGGTGGGGTTTTTGCTAGGCTTTCTATGTCAGCCACCTCTTCCTACACAACAGTGGCTGTTGCCCCTCTACACTTAGTTCCAGCTCTGCTTTCTGCCCTGATTTCTTCACTCTGCTATGTGAAACTCACTGATACCTTAGGTAGGGTTGTTCAGGAATCGGCCACAACTTCTGCTCTCTTCTTACTTCAGGGAGCTCCAACTGCATGTGGCAGCTTCTTTGTTCTTCCCTATTTACGCCCACAGACTCATGCAGTTTTGACCTTCAAAAGCTCTATGTACAGATCACTCATGCCATCCTGGTTATGTGCAGGTTGGATGTTATATGTTGAATTTTTGGATGTTTAGCTTATTGTTATTTCAAGGGGAGATATCCAGAGAGATCCCATGCTTCTGACATCACTTCCATTCTCTCTTTTTATGTAGGTTAATATTTGCTTTATGTATTTAAGTGCTCCTATGTTGAGTGCTTAAATATTTACAAGGGTTTTATCCTGTTGTTGGATTAATCACTTTATCATTACGAAATGTCCTTATCTCTTATTATAGTTTTTGTTTCCATTTTGTTTGATATACAAAATACTGGTCTGGTTATCCCCTGTCCCTGACCCAGGGCAGTTTAGCAGAAGGACCAGTGCTCCTAAAGGACTGACACTGCTTGTCAGTTGCCCATACGTCTCTAAAACTGGAAGAGTCTCTGAGTGATATGTGTGTTGGGTGGTGTAGGGACCTCGGGAGTTTCCTGGATCTGTTGAGTAAATTTCTCCTTGTCACTGCAGTATCAGTTTACATGCTAGTGTTATCTCTTTGGCTCCCAGTACAAGTTTCCAATGGCAGCAAGGTCAGCAGCTGCCCACCTCAGACCTGCAAATACACAAGCTCTGTTTAACAATTACTGAAACTCTTGGGCATGAGTTTGTAGCCCACAACTGGATGCTTCTCCCAGGTAAATGGGCTTTGCATGACCTGAAAGAACTAAGTGCTGTTGTTTGCTGTTGAATTTGTGACCCAAGAAAAGCACAGGATGGGACTGAGTTGTCTGGGATCAGGCTTGCCACACTTAATTTGGAGGTTACATGGAGCATTGTCTCAGTGAGGCATGGGGCCATCAGGCCTACATGGCACCAGATTTGCTTCCACTCTGGGAATGCGGGCTCCCATCAAAGTAGCTCACTGCATGACCTCTTGTCATCTGTGATGGGCCAACAAAACTCCTGAGATTTACCCAAGTGATATCTCGTGCTGGCAGCAGTGATCTTCCCATCACTGTGTCCCTGAACTCTGTTCCCTTCACTGGCTGAGATCTGCACATTGTGCAGAATGTGCCACTCCAGGGCAGGAGCAGCTGCCTATCAATGTGTGGTGGGAGCTTTGTGTTTTGGATGGGGCAGGAGCTCGAGGATTCAAGGGCCATCAGGCTAATAGCTTCAGTTTTCTGCAATTTCTGTCTGCACATTCCTGCAGTAGTCACAGATCACATGGAGACAAGCTGCTGTCTGGAGTGGTCCCACAGATCCCTGTGACCCCTTTAAGAGATATTGCAGCTTGTATAGGCAGCAGTGGTCTGCCCACAACTGTTTTCATCGAAATACACTCACCGCCCTAGCCAAGGTCTGTTGTCTGCACAGAATGCACAACCCCAGAGAAAAACAGGGCAGGGGAGGCTGCTTGTCAATGGGCTACAGGCACTTTGTGGTTTGGGTAAAATGGGATCTCAGGGAGACAGGGCCATCAGGCCAATACAGCATCAGTTTTGCTGCAATTTCTGTCCCATGCATTCCCGTTGTAGTCACAGATCACAGTAAGACCAGCTGCCATCTGGGGCAATCCCACTGACCCCTGAAATACAGTGACTAACAACTCTTGCAGGCAGCAGAGGTCTACCTGCAACTGATTTCCCTGCAGTGCCTGCCCTGTGCTAGCCAAAGTTTGTTACCTATGTAGATTGAGAGATGGAGGGAGAAGGGGAGGAGGGGCAGGACCACGAGGTTCACTGTCAATGGGCTGCCTAGGGAAATTTGTGGGTTGGGTAGGGTGGGATATCAGGGAGATAATGACCATCAGATCGATACAGCCTTAGTCTTGCTGCAAGTTCCCAACTTTGATGAGGCTCCTTTTTTATATTATCAGACATACATGTTATAATCAGCTAGACTTCAGGTGATTTTCCACACTTATTATTTTATAATTTGATTGTAATTTCAATGCAGACCTGGGAGGAGGTGACCTCTGCTTTTACCTAGTTGGCCATCTTCCTCAGATCTCTCTTCTTTTTCTGGTACCTTATCATTGCAAATGTTGTTATGCTTTATGTTATTTCAGAGTTACCTTAAACTATCCTCATTTCTTTTAATTAATTAACTAACTAATTAATTAATTTTGCTGTTTTTATCAGCCATTTTCTGCTCCCTTGTCTTATAAATTACTGATTTGGTATTCTGCTTCATTTAATCTACTTTCAATTTCTTCAAGTGTATATTTCAGTTTAGTTATTATATTCTTTATTTCTGAATAGTTTTTTTTTATGGTTTCTATGTCCTTTTAAATGTTGCTATCTCTGTTGAACTTCTCACTATGTTCATTGAAGATTCTTATAACCACTGTTTTGAACTCCGTTTCTGGTAGGTTGCTTGCTTCTATTTTATTTAGTTCTATTTTGAGAGTTTTCTTTTGTTCTTTCATTTGGGACATTTTTTGGTTTCTTTATTTTGGTTGCCTCTCTACTTGTTTCTCTGTTATGTAGACCTGCTACATCTTTTAGTCTTAGCAAGGTAGCCTCATGTAGTACATATTCTTTGGGGCTCATTGGCACAGTCTCTCTGGTCACCTGAGCTGGATGCTTCAGGAGTGTCTCTTGAGTGGATTATATGTGCCCACCTGTTGTAGTTGAACCTTGATTGTTGTTGGCATGTAAGTGTGTGCATTTGACTTGGGCTAGCTGGCTGTGATGACTGGCCATGACCATAGCATGTGAGCTGCTGTGCAAGGGCTGATCTTATGGGATTCACCCCAGTGTGATCTGGTGCCTGCTGAGACTACCCTTTCAGTGTCCAGCTTGTGAGGCTAATCAGGTTGGTGTTCTGATATGGATATACTGTTTTAGGGGTATCTTGAAAGGACTCCTGTGCAGGCAAGGTCAACAACTGTTTGTGACTAGTCTGGGGCTACCTGGTAGAAGACACAAAATGCTCCACAGTTGGTCACAGCCTGTGCTAGACCTGGAGGTATATAGGGGAGGCCACACTGAGAATCAAGACTGGTTGTCACAAGTACTTGGTTTGGGCAGCTAAGCAAAATTCCAGAGTTTCCCAAAGCTTACCACTGTCTGCTAGATGTCCATAAGGATTAGCTGCTGAAAGAGCCTTGGGTTGTACGAGTAGTACGGGATATAGGTAGGGCAGGGTCTTAGGGGGTCGCTAGCATGACATAAGTGATGTTCAACAAGTTAATGCAGATTTAGATTTAGATCAGTGCTGAGCGTGGGATCATACCCCAAAAATCTTAGAGCCCATAGAGGCCAACTGCCACCAACCTGGTACCCATGGACCACTGAGAGTTGTCCAAAAAAAAAAAAAGTGCAGTGCAGGCCGACCCCAGCTGCCTGCTAGCTGTGAAAAAGCCTGTGGTGTTGCACAATTTGGGTGAGATGAAGTCTCAGAGATTCACCAGGGCGGAGTGAAAAGGGCTCACCAGGCCAGTGAAAATTCAGATTTGGCCTTGTAGGGGAGGTCTCAAACAGGAAGATGGCATCCACCTTTCATACACATGGGAGAATGTTTTAACACAAGGACAATGGCAGGTTTCCTTCCAGTCCTTGCTTCGAAGCCAGAGGTCTCAGTCTTTCCTTGTTTGTCTCTGACACCTCATTTGCTGTTGTTCCTTTGCCAAAGCCCAGGGTGAATGCCTTGGAGTGGAAGAATCTGTGCATGTTCTCTTTTAAGAGGACTCCTGTGTTTTCAGCCATTTCCATCTCACCTAATGGGCAGAATCTGGCTGATTTTCATTGCCATATGTTGTGGAGGCTGCTATTCTTGGCACTGGTGTTCCAAACTGGAAAGCTTGGTGTGGGGCTTGGGCCTCTTGCTGTTTGTGAGGGACCTCTGCAGCAAAAATATTTCTTCCAATTCTTGACTACCACCAGTGGGTGCTGTCAGTATGCGTCATGTCTCCACTTCTAGTCTTGATATGGCTTCTTCTTTATATTCTTAGTTATTATAACACTCCTGTTTATCTAGTGTTAGGATGGTTTGCCAGGTTGATTTTTCTATATTTTAATTGCAATTTTAATGCAATTATGAGAGGAGGTAAGGACAGCAACAACCTACTTTGCTATCTTGTCTCAAACTACCAGTGTCTTTTGAGAAACAATTTTATTTAGTTTTGATAAAGTCCAATTTATTGATTTTGACTTTTAGAATTTATGTATTTTGTGTCATATTTAGGAAAACTTTGCATACTAAGATTTTATTGAGCGTTATTTTTTAGAAGTTTTATAATATCAACTCTTACAGATAAGATACAATTTATTTCAAGTTAATTTTTGGATTGAATGTAAGAAAAGGGCAAGCTTTTTTTCTTCTATCCAAACGCAGCATTGTTGAAAAGATTAGGCTTTCACCATTGAGTTGCCTTGATAGCCTTGCAGAAAATTAATTGACTATACCTATGTGGATCTATTTCTGGACACCCTACTTTATTCTATTTTTCTACAGTTATACTAACCTAAACTAACCAGTCTTTTTAAAATGTAGCTTTATAAATGAGTCTTGAAAACAGTGTAATTCCCTCTATATTGTGCCCTCTTTGTTCCTGAGGGAAGCTATCTATAAGGAGGTTCTATATCTCAAAACTTGTTGGGAAGCCACCCTCTGAGATACTGAAAGAAGTTATCCATGAGAAAATGCCTCAGTATAAAAATTTCTGGGAAAATGCCTGGGAGGATTGTACTGCAAAAATAAATGAACGAGACTATATTAAACTAAAAAACCCTGCTCAGCAAAAGAAAACATCTACAAGATAAAGAGACAATCATTATAATGTGAAAACATATTTGCAAGCAATGCCTCTGATAAGGGCTTAGCCTAATATTCAAAATATAGAAAGAACTTATATAACTCAACAACAACAATAAAAAAACAACAATCCAATTAAAAAATGGGCCAAGGATCAGAACAGACACTTCTCCCCCTAGAATATATACAAATGGCTGATAACATGAAACAATGCTGAACATTGCTAGCTTTTAGGAAAATGCAAATCAAAACCACAATGAGATACCATCTCACACCTTTTAGAATAGCTATTATTAAAAAGACAGGTAATAATAAGTTTTGGTGTTGCTGTGGAGAAAAGTAACCCTCATACTGCTGGTGGGACTGCAAACTGGTATAGCCACTTTGGAAAACAGTATGGAGTTTCTTCAAATAACTAAGAACTGATCTATCATATGATCCAGCAATCCCTCTACTGGGTATTTACCCCAATACTTGAAAGCATATATTCGAAACGATATTTACACACTGATATTCATAGCAGCGAACGGTGGCCAAGACATAGATAAAGAAGCTGTGGTATATATTTGCTATGGAATATTAATCAGCCACAAGAAGAGATGAAATACTGTTATTCGTGAAAACATGGATGGACCTTGAGATAATCATGCTAAGCAAAATAAGCCAGACAGAAAAAAGTTAAAAACCACATGATATCATTTATATGTGGGATATAAACCTAAAAGCATCAAAGAAACAGGACAAAAAAACAGGGATGTATGTACATGGACAATAGACTAGTGATTACCAGAGATAGGGGAGTAAGGAGGATTGGGGAAGTAGATGGGATGTAAGAGGTCAAATATGTGGTGACAGAAAGATCTAACTATGGGTGGTGAGCACACATTGCAATATATATTGCAATATATATATATATATATATATATATATATATATATATATATATGCCTTGCTGTTGAATTATACATCTGAAACCTACGGGATTTCATTAACCAATTTCACCATAATAAAAATTTTAAAAAAATAAAGAAAAAAAGAAAGAACAAATGAATGAATAAATGAATAAATAAATAAGTAAATAAATAAATAAATAAGTATTTTTAATTATGTTAATTCTTACAGTCCATGAATGCAGAATATCTTTCCATTTCTTTGTGTCTTCTTCTATTTCTTTTAATAATATCATGTAGTTTTCAGTGTATAGGTCCTTCACAAGCTTTGTGAAGTTTATTCATAGGTATTTTATTCTTTTTGTTGCAATTGCAAAGGGAATTGTTTTTTATTTCATTTCTTTTTCTGAAATTTCATTGTTAGTATATAAGAATGCAATAGACTTTTTTTTATGATAAAGATGACTTGTTCCTTTTATGCTCATTTTTATTTTTATTTTGTATTTTTACTTATTTTTTTTAATTAAAAATTGGGTGACATTGATTAATAAAATTGAATAAGTTTCAAGTGTACAATTCAACAGTATATAGTATATATATTGCATTGTGTGTTCACCTCTCAAAGTTATATTTCCTTCTATCACCAAATATTTGACCCCTTTTGCCCCTATCTACCTCCATCTTACCCCCTTCCCTCTGGTAACCAGTAATCCACAGTCTGTGTCCATAAGTCTCTGTTTGTCATGTGGTTTGTTACATTCAGTTTTATATCCCACATATAATGGAAATCATATGGTTTTCATCTTTTATGGTTCGACTCATCTTGCTTAGCATCCGTCCATGTTGTCGCAACTGGTAGTATCTCATTTCTTCTTATGGCTAAGTAATAATATTCCATTGTATATATGTACCACATCTTCTTTATCTAATCATCTATCATAGGACACTTTGGTTGCTTCCATGTTCTGCCCACCATGAATAATTCTGAATAACACCATAAATAAACATCATGGTGCATGTATCTTTGTGGATAAATATTTTTAGGTTTTTTTGCGGGGGAGAGGGGAATAAGTACCCTGGAGAGAGATTGCTGGATGATATGGTAGTTCAATTCTTAGCTTTTTGAGGAACTTCCATACTCTTTTCCATAGAGGTTGTACCAATTTGCAGTCCCACCAGCAGTGTATGAGGGTTCCTTTTTCCCCACAACTTCTCCAACATCTGTTTGTTATTACTTGTCCTGTTGATAATGGCCATTCTAACAGGTGTGAGGTAGTATCTCATTGTGGTTTTAATTTGCATTTTGATTTGCAATTTCACTAATAGCTAGTGAAATTGAATAATTTTTCATGTCTATTGGCCATTTGCATGTCTTTTTGGGAGAAGTGTTTATCAGGTCCTCTGCCTATTTTTTAATTGGATTTTATTGTTGAGTTATATGAGTTCTTTGTATATTTGAATACTAAGCCATTATCAGAGGTGCTGTTTGCCAATATATTCTCCAATTTGGGTGGTTCTGTTTTTGCCTTGTTGAAGATTTCTTTTGCTGTGCAGAGCTTTTTAGTTTGATGTAGTCCATTTATTTGTTTTCCTTTTTACTTCTCTTGCTTCTGAGGTCAAATTCATAAATTCTCTCTAAAACCAAGGTCTATAAATTTAATACATATTTCTCCAATGCATTTTATTGTAGCTGGTGTTATATTCAGGTTCTTAATCCATTTAGAGTTAATTTTAGTGTGTGATGATAGACAATATTCTATTTTTTTTTTTGCCTTCAGTATATGGCTTTCTAGTTTTCCGAGCACCATTTATTGAAGATAATTTTCTTTCTACAGTGTATAATTTTGGCTCTTTTTAAAAAATTATGTGCCCATGTATGTGGGGATTTACTGCTGAACTCTCAATTCTATTCCATGGTCTGTGTGTTTGTTTTACTGCCAATACTATACTGTTTTAATTATTGTTCCTTTGTAGTATAATTTGAAGTCAGGTAGAGTGATACTTCCAGTCTTGTTCCCCTCATCCCTCAGGATTGCTTTGATATTCAAGGTCTTTTGTGCTTCTACAGAAAGAAATCTGATAATTTTTTTTTGTTCTATTTCTTTTAAAATGCCATTGGAATTTTGATGGGGATTATATTAATCTACATATTGGTATTGGTATTAAGGTAATTTTAACTATGTTGATTCTTCCAATCCATGAACACAAACTATTTTTCCATTTTTGTGTTTTCTTCAATTTCTTTTAATAATGTCTTATAGTTTTCAGTGTATAAGTCCTTCACTATTTTAATTAGAATTATTCTTAGGTATTTTATTCCTTTGTTGCAATTGCAAAAAAAAATTTCATTTTTTTCCTGAAATTTCATTCTTAGTGTATATTAACACTATAGAATTTTTACATTGATTTTGTATCCTGAAACTTTATTTGTTTATTCTTTCTAATTGTTTTTATTAGAGTTTTCAAGGTTTTCTATATAGAGAATCATGTCTGTAATAATCAATTTTCAGTGCAAACAATAAAGTAGAAGCATTTATAGAGCATATAGACCTGAGACCCAGCTGCATAGGCCAGTTCCCAGAACAGGTTAACTGCATCCTGCTTAACGCTGTCAAATAGATAGATTGCAAAGGCAGCCAGGCCATGAAAAATTTCCGCTTAGACAAACAGCCTTTGTACCTGTGGGAATCGGGAAGGGGGGGCAACCGGGGAGGATAAGGGGTTATATAAGGGTAACAAAAACTAGGTTCGGGGCCCTTGCCTCTATCACTGCTGTGACAGTGGAGGTTTGGGCCCGGATTCGAATCTGTAATAAAGTTTTTTTTTTTTTGATTTGGCTATCTGGCTTCTGTGTCAGTGCTCATTGGGAAACTTGGTCTATAACATTTGGAGGCCCCAGTGAGATCTCGGGAGTCTCTCCCCTGGCCCTCTTTCTGTGCCGGGTCGGAGAGATCCTACTAAATTCTAAAATTGTCCTGCAACGCCGGCACCGGAGACTTCGACCTGCATCTTCCCTCGGTAAGTTGGGCCCAACGTCTTCTTGTCTGTCTGATTGGTGCACCTCTGATAGTGGACTTTCAGAAGGCGGGACGCCGCTAACTTCCAGTCCATGACCAAGACAGTGACGACTGTCGCAGTCCCGGTAATCGGGGGTCTTTCCGTTGAGAAAGTCTCTCTCCGATCTCAGGTCTGTAATCTGAAGTGTGGTCTTGAATTGTGTGTCGCCTGTCTGTTGATCTTTGTCGGTGTTTGGTGTTGTGTGTCTATAGCCTCACCAAAAATTATGGGAGGTAGTCAATCAACTTCTGTTAGTCCTCTTGATTGTCTAATAAAAAATTTCTCTGACTTCTCCAAGCAGGCTGGCGACTACGGAGTTTCCGTAGACGCCTTCACCCTCTGGAGACTGTGAATTAGAGTGGCCAAATTTTAGGGTTAATTGGCCAAGCACGGGAACTTTCGATTTAGGTCCGTGCCAGGGGGTCCAGCGGGTTGTCTACGGTAAGCCCGGCCACCCTGACCAAATTCCCTATATAGATATTTGGATTGACATCGTCACTGATAAGCCGAAATATCTTCGGTCTTGTCAAAGTAGCAAGTCACAAAAATCAAGCTGACAAGGCACGGTTCTAGTCACAAAAACTAGAGCCAGGGTGGGGACGGCCGGCTTTGGCCCATCAGCCCCTGCCGTTCTTGAGACTGAAGATGATCCCCTCCTTGATCCACTCCAGCCACCCCCCTATGCTCCACGGGACCGCGTGGGACCGCCAGCCCGGGAAAGTCCTGTTGTTTCTCCGGAGTCGTCTACAAGAGGAGCCGGTCGGCCCCTCAGTCCAGCTAACCCCTTTAACCCTTTCACCCCTCCTCACACCAGGTCGGGACTTCAGTACAACGAAAACCCCCCTGCACCTGCAGCCATTCTGCCCTTGAGGGAGGTTGGGGAGGAGGGACCTGAGGGGCTTCCCCTGCGTGCCTATGTTCCATTCAACACATCTGATCTCTATAATTAAAAAAACCAGAATCCCCCATTTTCTGAGGACCCCCAAGGTCTGATCACGCTTTTAGAGTCAGTTTTCTATACCCACAAGCCCACTTGGGATGATTGTCAACAACTATTGGGAACCCTGTTCACAACCGAGGAGAGAGAGAGAATTAAGGCAGAAAGAACAAAACAAGTTTTAGATGCTAGGGGAGAACCCTCTACGGACGCGGGTCTCGTCGACACTGTTTTTCCTCTCTCTCGTCCAAATTGGAATCCAAATTCATCTGGTGGGAGGGAGGCATTAGATCGTTACCGCCAGGTTCTCTTGAGAGGTATACGGGCTGCTGCCCGCAAGCCCACAAACCTGTCTAAGGTGACCGAGACCAGACAAGGGCCTACTGAGAGTCCGGTAACATTTTTAGAATGACTGCGTGAGGTATACCGAGTATATACCCCCATCGACCCAAATGCTCAGGCCAATCAGGCAGCCCTAGTGGTCCAGTTTGTTGCCCAGTTGGCCCCTAACATTAGATGAAAATTACAAAAGTTAAAAGGCTTTGAGGGAAAGTCACTCTCGGAGCTCCTGGCCATAGCCCAAAAAGTTTTTGAGAGCCGTGAAGACCCCTCATAGGCTTTGAATCAGAAGATGGCAAAGGTCCTATTAGCCATGGAGGGACAAGGAAGAGGAGTAGAGGGAAGACGACCACATCAGCGGCAAGGACAGACCCGAGACCCCCGAGGTGGCCTAGGAAGAGATCAGTGTGCCTATTGTAAAAAGAAAGGTCACTGGAAAAATGAATGTCCAGACCGACCCCAGAAGAAAGGAGGAAAACCAGCCCCTATCCTAGTAGAAGATGAGGACTGAGGAGGTCAGGGCTCCCTTGCCCCCCAGGAGCCTC
>CM053517.1:21993736-22045568 GCA_028627145.1 Eidolon dupreanum | reverse complement strand
AGACCCCCGAGGTGGCCTAGGAAGAGATCAGTGTGCCTATTGTAAAAAGAAAGGTCACTGGAAAAATGAATGTCCAGACCGACCCCAGAAGAAAGGAGGAAAACCAGCCCCTATCCTAGTAGAAGATGAGGACTGAGGAGGTCAGGGCTCCCTTGCCCCCCAGGAGCCTCGGGTAACCCTAACAGTGGGGGGAAAACCCGTAAACTTTCTGGTCGATACGGGGGCTACACATTCAGTCTTAAAGATGCCTGAGGGCCCCCTGTCCAGAAACAAAATTGTTATTCAAGGTACAACCGGAAAACCAAAATCTTACCCTTGGTCCCAAGCTCGTATCTCCGATCTTGGGAAAAAGACTGTTACACATTCCTTCCTCATCATCCCAGAATGCCCTGATCCATTTTTAGGGCGTGACCTCCTCCAAAAATTAAAGGCAATTATTTCTTTTTCGGGAGACCACGGTCACCACAGGAGCTAAGCCCTTGTACGCAGCCATGGGTGGAAAAAGTGACCACCCTGAGTGGACTGAAAAGGAAGAGACTGCATTCCGCTCTCTAAAGGCTGCTTTAGTGAGTGCCCCGGCGCTAGCCCTACCTGACTTAGACAAGCCTTTTCACCTGTTTGTAGATGAATCCAACAGGGTAACAAAAGGGGTACTCACTCAGACCCTCGGGCCATGGAAGCGACCAGTAGCCTACCTGTCAAATAGGCTTGATCCCATTGCCGCAGGTTGGCCAAAGTGTCTCCGCTCGATTGCGGCTACAGCCGTACTTGTTCGAGAAGCCACAAAGTTAACCTTTAGCCAAAACCTCACCATTACGGCCCCCCACAATGTAGAGAGTCTGCTCCGCTCCCCTCCTGAACGGTGGTTGTCAAATGCTCGCATTATCTAGTACCAGGTCCTGCTTTTAAATCCACCACAAGTGACTTTCCACCCGACTGCGGCTCTAAACCCAGCCACTCTCCTACCTGAATCAGACCCCGACCAGGTACTACATGACTGTGGAGAAGTTTTAACAACCCTTACTTCTCTTCGGCCGGACCTAACTGACATCCCGCTCACAGACGCTGAAGCCACACTCAACACTGACGGCAGCAGCTTCGTAGAAGGCAGAGTCCGGTACGCTGGAGCAGCGGTTGTCTCCCAAGGTAAGGTAATCTGGGCCCAAGCTCTCGGACATGGAACGTCCGTCCAACGAGCTGAGCTTATTGCCCTCACCCAGGCACTACGGTGGGGAAGGGGGAAGAAAATCAACGTCTATACAGACAACAGGTATGCATTTGCCACCGTACATGTTCACGGAGCTTTGTACAAAGAACGGGGCCTCCTTACAACAGGCGGAAGGGACATTAAAAATGCGGCAGAAATTCTAGATCTCCTAGCATCCATTTGGGGGCCAGTTTCAGTCACTATAATACTCTGTCTGGGACATCAAAAGGACAATTCAGATATTGCCAGAGGTAATAGGTTTGCTGACCAAAGTACACGCGAGGCGGCAAAAAGACCAGTAGGGCCAATACAGATCTTGCCCGTCTGCGAGGCTGAAGCCTCACTTCCCCAAAACCCTCACTACAGCCAGAAAAAATTAGAAGTCAGCAAAAAGCTAGGAGGTAAAGAGGGGGAAAAAGGTTGGATCAGACTCCCCGACAATTGAGTCCTGTTACCACAGGCTCTAGAAAGAAAAGTCGCTGAACAGACCCATCAGAATACTCATCTAGGTGGAACTAAATTAACAGAGATTTTGAGACCAGCTTACTTTCTAAAAGGACTCCATTCCATTACTAAAGACATTGCTGACCGATGTGTTACTTGTGCCAAGGTAAATGCGAACCCCCTTAGAGCCTCTGAGCCTGGTGTCCGGTTCCGGGGGTCGACGCCGGGAGAACACTGAGAAGTTGATTTCACTGAACTGCCCATCACCAGAGGAGGATACAAGTACCTGCTAGTTTTTATTGATACCTTCTTGGGCTGGCCAGAAGCATTCCCCTCCAGATCTGAGATAGCTTCAGTAATAGCTAAACAACTAGTCTCTGAAATTATCCCTCGGTTTGGCCTACCGATATATATAGGGTCCGACAATGGCCCAGCGTTCATCGCTCAGGTCACCCAACAATTGACATCTATACTTAAGATAAAATGGAAGCTACATTGCAGCTATCAGCCACAGAACTCAGGACAGGTAGAGAGGATAAATCGGACTCTGAAAGAATTCCTATCAAAACTGAAATTAAAAACTGGCGGTGACTGGGTAAGCCTTCTCCCCTTCACCCTCTTGCGGGCCAGGTGTACCCCCTATGTTAAGTCTTTCACCCCTTATGAAATTATGTTTGGACAGCCTCCGCTGCTTGTTCCCAGGGTTGGAAAAGAACAATTACAACACATCAAAAATACTAACATCCTTAAGTCTCTACAGGCACTCCAAATTATGCGAGGACACATCCATGGTGTTGTCCGGGAACACCAAGCCCATGATCCTACTAGCCCTCCCCGGAGGCATCCTCGTACCTCCGGGAGAACTAGTTTGGGTTAAAAAATTACAACCCGAGCCATTGGGTGCCAGATGGGATGGGCCATATATTGTAATTTTAAGTACCCCAACTGCTGTTAAAGTTACAAAAAAACAACATTGGATTCATCACACCCGACTCAAAAAGGCCCAGAGCTACCCCCCAGACTCAGACGATCAGTTGACATGGCGGGTTCAGCCCTCCGAAGATCCACTCAAGGTAAAACTCACCAGGCGACCACCTTCTGGCTCGGATGGACCATCCTAATTTTCTCACTCTCATCCTCAACCCAAGCTAACCCCCACCACCTTCCGTCGACAAGGTGGGAGTTAACTTGTACCGATGATGGGGGACTAGTCAACAATATCACCACCATCACTCAGCCCACCTTCCTGCTTGACTTAGGAAATACCTGGAATAAGCCAGCTGGCACGGGAGGATATTTAGGAGGTGGATATGTAAGTACCGCTACCTACGGGTGTGGGACCAAAGACTTAGAGTTGGGACTCCAAAACACCCAATTCTATCTCTGCCCTAGAGAGAGTCCCCCTGAATGTGGGGACAAAGATGACTACTTTTGTGGGTCATGGGGCTGCGAGTCTCTGGCGCCTTGGATTAAGGTAGATCGGCATCTGAGTGTTGACCGAGTTTCTGTCTCGACAAACTGCCAGCTCAGCTCTTGCAACCAGGTCAAGATACAGGTTAAAGACTGGCATCGAGACTTTTGGACTGGGGGAAAGACCTGGGGCCTCCGGTTCTATGTATACGGGAGGGACCCCGGGATACTCCTCACCGTCCAAAAACATACCTTACCCCACCTACCTAACCCCATCGGCCCTCTACGCCCTATCCTCCGACCTACCCAACCACCGTCAGTGCGAGGCAAAACCCCTTCGTCCATCTTACCCTCCACTTCTCCTCCCACCTCGCGCCCTTCCACCCTCCTCAACACCCTAGATGCCATGTTCCACTTTTTGAACCGAACCTCCCCTAACCTTACCGTTGACTGTTGGCTCTGTCTAAATCCTGAACCTCCCTATTATATAGGCCTTGCAACTAACCATTTACTAACTGAAATCAGAAATATCTCTCCTACATCTTACGCTTCTGCCACTCTCGAAGAGGCGATATGCAAGTGGGGTCACAAGTCGACACTAACCCTTGGAGATCTACAGGGACAGGGACTTTGTATCCGGTCCTTGGGATACAACCTTGACTCCTCCCCCTACTCACACGTCTACACTGAAGACATCCAGATACCACCAGACTACAAGCTCACGACAGTACTACTACCTAGTAGCACCAGAGGGGACTTGGTGGGCCTGTACTAACGGCCTCACGCCGTGTTTACTAGCCCACTCATTGTCTTGGGATGAAGACGACGATAAAAATCATCATCTCTGTGTTCTAACTCACATTGTTCCACAGGTCTACTACTATTCTGGAGAAGGAGGACGTGAACATCTCGGCCTAGCCCTGTACCCGCATAGAGTTCCTCGGGCCCCTGTCCTAATTCCCTTACTCTTAGGCATTGGGGTAGCTGGGTCAGCAACAATTGGTACCTCAGTGCTCATCAAAGAGTCTTAAGACTTCCATGAGCTAAACAGACAGATTGATATAGACTTAGGAACCTTAGAGAGTACTGTCCACCAGCTTGAATCCTCGCTCAATTCCCTTACAGAAGTAGTCCTCCAAAATCGGCGAGGGCTCGATTTACTTTTTCTCAAACAGGGTGGTCTCTGTCTTGCCTTAAGAGAAACTTGCTGTTTTTATACTAATCATTCAGGAGTTATCCGTGAGAGCCTCAGCCAACTCCATAAGAGACTAGAGGATCCGGAGAAGGAGAGGACCCAAAAGAATAACTGGTATGAGAATCTATTTTCCTGGTCTCCGTGGCTGACCACCTTAGTCAGCGCAACAGTAGGGCCTCTCCTCCTCCTCTTACTTGCTCTCACCTTTAGGCCTTGCCTCTTTAGGGGCATTGTTAAATTAGTTCAATCTCACATTCAAACCCTAAAAATCTTCCTCATTAGGTCTCAGTATAAAAACCTTGCCTTAGAAAATGAAGATATTTTACAGGCTCAAAAATCAATGATTTGAATCCCCAAAAACACCAGTAGGGAATGTAATAATCAATTTTCAATGCAAACAATAAAGTAGAAGCATTTATAGAGCATATATAGACCTGAGACCCAGCTGCATAGGCCATTTCCCAGAACAGGTTAACTACATCCTGCTTAACGCTGTCAAATAGATAGATTGCAAAGGCAGCCAGGCCATAAAAACTTCCGCTTAGACAAACAGCCTTTGTACCTGTGGGAATCGGGAAGGGGGGGCAACCGGGGAGGATAAGGGGATATAAAAGGGTAACAAAAACTAGGTTCGGGGCTCTTGCCTCTATCACTGCTGCGACAGTGGAGGTTTGGGCTGGATTCAAATCTGTAATAAAGTTTTTTTTTTTGATTTGGCTCTCTGGCTTCTGTGTCAGTGCTCGCTGGGAAACTTGCTCTATAACAATGTCATCTGCAAAAAGTAATGGTTTGACTTCTTCATTCACTATTTGGATGCCTTTTATTTCTTTCTCCTGCCTGATTGCCTTGATGGGACTTCCAATACTATATAGAATAATTGAGGTGATAGCGGACAGCTTTGTCATGTTTCTAATCTTAGAGAAAAGGTTTTTAATTTTTCATTCTTTCTATACCCATTTTTTATAGTTTTAATTACAAATGGATGCATATCTTATCAAATGCCTTTTCCACATCTATTGATATAATTATATGATTTTTATTCTTTATTTTGTTTTTGTGTTGTATCACATTAATTAATTTGTCTAAGTTAAACCATCCCTGTGCTCCTAGATTGAAGCCTACTTGATCATAGTGTATAATCTTTTTAATGTGTTGTATTCAATTTGCTAGTATTTTATTTAAGATCTTTGCATTTGTGTTCTTGAGAGACATTGGTCTATAGTTTTTGTTTCGTGTGTTTTCTTTATCAGGTTTTGGTACTAGGTTAATATTGGCCTCATAAAATAAGTTAGGAAGTGTTACCTCTTCGATTTTTTTGAAAAGTTTGAAAATAGGTATCAAATATTCTTTGTTTGGTAAATTAATCGGTAAAGCCATCTGGTCTTGGAGTTTTACCATTTGGTAATCTTTTGATTATTGTTTCTATTTCCTTACTGTTTATTTCTCTATTAAGGTCTTCCAGTTCTTCCTGAATCAGTCTAGGAAGGTTATATATTTTTAAGACTTGTACATTTTTTCTAGGTTATTGAATTCAGTGGCATGAAATCTTTCATAGTATTCTTTTATGATTCCTTGTATTTCTGTGATATTTTCTCAAATTTTATTCAGCCTTGTTCTCTAGCTCATTTCTCTCTGGACTACAGTGACACATGTGTTAGACCATTTCATATCATTTACAAGTTCTTGATGTTCTGTTTATTAGGTTCTTTTTTCATTGGTTTACACTTTTTTCGTATTAGATTATTTCTATTGATTTATTTTTCCATTACTGTTTTTTACCTTTGCTAACTCCATTCTGTTGCTTACCTCCACCGCTATTATTTTTTTCTTTTCAGATAATGTAATTCTGAATTTTCTAAATTTGTTTCAATCTTTTTTTTTAGTTTCCATTTTCCTTCTAATATTTCTCATATTCTTATCCATTGTAAACACACATTTTTTTACATCACTGGACATATTTATCATATCCGTTTTAAAATCTTTGTCTATTAGATCTACATTAGCTGTTTTCTTTTTGAGAATGGACATATTTTCCTGTTCTTTTTATGTGAAATAATTTTGGGTTTAAACTATGATCCAGTGAATATTATGCTGTAGAAACCGTATTATATTATTTGACAATTGTTTTTTTTTTTTTCTTTAAGTTTTAGCAAAGTAGTAATTTGGTTGAATTAAAATTGAAAACTTGTTTTCTTGGGTGGTAGTTCAAATCTCTTTAATTTTTATTTTTTACTTCTGGGTTGTTTGAGTCTCTTCCACACATGCATTTCAGTTTACCTAGAAATTTGGACAGAACTTATAAATAAAATTTGAAGCACCCTCTCTTGATCACTTGCTCGTTCTTTTACTTCTAGAATTTTCTCCTTACCTTCTGGCATCTCTGGTTATACACACTATCCTTTGGCTCTCATGCCAGAATATATGTTTGTTACTTTTTTGAGTATTAGCCTCTTTATAAACAGTGGCCTTGATTCAAACTAAAGCTGGATCAAAGAGAAGCTCATTCTGTGTGCTTACTTTTTTCCCTAGTGTTAACCACATTTTATATCTGCCTGCTTTTATCTTATCTCCAGTGTTTTCAGACAGTTATCTTTTGTATTTTTGTTCAGACTTTGCAGTTGTTATCTTTAGGAGGGTTAATCCACTAAGTACGTACTCTGTGAGACCAGAAGCAGAAGTTCTACTTGTCTTTACTTTTACAAAAAATTTAACTCTATTATTTTAATAAAATGTTTTACGGAATTAAAAAATTTCCCAATGATTACTTAATCATTGATTAGCTGGAGATTAATGCAGGGATTGTAAAAATCTATATGTATTTTAAGAAGAAAATTTAATTGAAGAAATTATGTGCTATGACTTATTGAAAAGTTTGAAAGAGTCAAGAGTCTGTCACTGAAATTATTGACTTCAAGAACACATGACAGTAGCTGGATTTTACAGGTTAATGAAACACTGTTGGCATCACAATTTTTACAGATTTCTCTCAATACCTGCAAAAGTTGGGAAGAGAAACTGAGTTGAATAAACTCTAAACACTCAGATTCTTATTATTTTGCTCCTCTGTGTAAGCAAGATGACCCTAATTTTGTCTTCCATTTATACTACTATGAACAAGCCCAAGCATGGGATGAATCGAAAATACAGGAGAAAAGACTTAGGAAACAGATAAATTGAACTTCTACGATTGACAATTTGCCTGCACCTAGTCATTTGATGTTTGGATGTATGTTCAGATATAGGAGCAATGAATTTCTTTTCCATTTTATTTACTGATTAAATTTGAATCAGATTTTTCAACTCTTATGTAGTACAATTAGACAATTTACCTAGGAACCATTTCAAGTGTTTTAGTAGAGGAACAAATTTTTCCTTCATCATCACTTGTGATAGAATTGGGTAAAAAAAATCCTGTGAAGTTAATCACACATTGGTCCACCTTCTATTCTATATAGAAAAAGATCTTAATTAAATTCCATATATAGGTGTGTAAAAATGTGAGTCAACCTTTTGAATTGCATCACTAACAATGGAGCTTTAAGATTTTAACCTCCAATTTTTCCTGTTATTTGAATAAGTCGACTTAAAGAAAAAGGAATTTAGCACACAAAAAAAATGACACTAATTCAAATGAAAGAGAGAGATTTCTGGGCAAGATGCTAGAGCTGGTAAATGTTGTGCTTGCTGTCTGCCACAATCACTTTAAAATTACAACTAATTATAGAACAATTAACCTGGAGAACCACCTGAAGATCACCCAAACAGAACTCTTATAACTAAGGATATAAAGAAGAGGCCAAATTGAGACTGGTAGGATGTGTGGAGATGTGAAATGGACTAGTCCTGCTCCAATGTGTGATGGTTGAGCATTTGAGAGGATCTTTCTGCAGCAGAGGTCCACCCTGGGAAATGAGAGGTCTCAGCCCCACACCAGGGTCCCCAGCCATGATTCTAGTACTGGGAAGATGAATCCCCACAACATCTGAATGTGAAAATCAGCAGGAATTCTTCCCATCCAGGAGAGATAGAAGGCTGCTAAAAATCCAGACAGTCTCTTAAAGGGCCCACAAACAGACTCACTCACTCATAGGCACTCACCCTGGCCTCTGGTGGAGAGATAGCAGCTCAAAAGGCATCAAAGGTGTGAGTTGTGTGGCTTCAGGGTGAGGGCTAGTGGGACAGCCACCATTATCCCTGTGTTGAGCCCTGTTTCAGTGTAGCCTATAGGCCAGTGCCATTTTTTCTGTGTTGAGTCCTTTCCCATACAGCTAAATCTGAAACTGTATTGACTGGGCAAACTTTGCTTCCTCCCCCTGGTAGTTCACTGAGCCCAAGTGAACTCACATACTGCCCAAAACAATTTTGGAACTTAGGCAATCAGCCTTGCTGCATACATTGCAGGAGCCTCCCTCAGCAGCAAATAGCTGGCCACAGCTTGTGTATGTCAGAGAAACTTTCAGTGGTGGGAAACCAGCCCCAACCCATGCTGCAGGCTTTCGTGGACAACTTTCAGGTGTCTGTGGGCCCCAGGCAGGGAGTGGCTGACCTCATTGTGCTCTGGGAATTTGGTGGAGTGTCCCCAGACTCAGTGCTGGTGCCAAAGCTGACTCTAACCTGATGAACACAACTCACTTCACCCTGATGACTTCTTGGGCCCCTGCCCCACCCAACTTACATACCACCAGAGGCTCTTTCAGTGGATGAACCTTGTGAGCAGCTGGCAGGTGGCTTCACACCTCAGGGTGTTGTAAGCCTCTTTCTAAGTGTCCCAGGCCCAGTACTGATGACATCCAAAATCAGTTCTCAATGTGGCCTTTCCCACATGGCTCCAGGTCCAGCATAGGCAGGGACATACTTCAGATAGCTTTATAGTTTTTACCAGGTAGCCCTAGGCCTGTCAAAGGCAATGGCTGTCATTGGCCTGCATGGGAGCCTCTCCCAAGAGGCCCCAAAACCAATACATGAGAAACTGCTTCTAACCACAACAGAACACTGTCAATTAGTCCCACTATCGACACATACAAAGGGTGGTCTCAACTGCCACACAACCCTCTGGTGAAAATCCCCCTCTGTATGGTCAGCCCCCACAAAGCAGCACATACCTGGTCAATTCTCACAGCCAATAAGCACAAAAGTCAATCTCACCCATTGATGTGCAATCAGCAATCAAGGATAAACTACAACAGGAGTGTACACACAACCCACACAAGTAATACTACTGGAGCACCCAATGCAGGTGATAAGGGAGACTGTCCCACTGGGCCAAACAGGGCACCTACTCCAAAAGGCCAGTGAAGACTGACAGACATAGGAGATTCACCTAATACCTAGATACAAACACAGAGAAGTAGCCAAAATGAGGAAAAAAAGAAATATATTTTATATGAAAAAATAAGAACATACTCCTTTCCCATGCTCCTCCCCCCAAACTAAATAAAATAGAGGCAATCAACCTACCAGAGACCAAATTCAAAACACTGGTATAAGGCTGCTCAAGAAACTTAGTGAGAACTTTAAAAGAGATAGTAAGCATAAGAAAAAACATAGAAATAATATAAAAGAACCAATCAGAAATATAAAATACAATAACTGAAATGAAAAATACACTAGAAGGATTCAACAGCATATTAGATGAAACAGAGGATCGAATCAGTGATTTGGAGGACAGGTAGTAGAAAAGACACAATCAGAAGTAAAAAAAAAAGAAAAAAGAGTTAAAAAATTGAGGCTCATTAAAGGGAATTCTGAGACAACATCAAGCATAACAATATTCGCTTCATATAAGTATCAGACAAGAGAGAGAAAGGGAGTGAGGACCTACTTGAAAATATAATGATTGAAAACTTTTCTAACCTAGAGGAGGAAATAGACATATATCCAGGATGGTTAGAGAGTTCCAAACAAATTGATGCAAAATGGAAAGATCATGCCACGATTCATTATAATTAAAATAGCAAAGATTATAGACAAAGAGAGAATCCTAATGGTAGCAAGAGAAAGGCAGCTTGATACAAGTGAATTTTCAAAAGAATTTCAGGTGACTTCTCAGCAGAAATTTTGTAGGACAGAAAGGATTCTCATGAAATGTTAAGAGTGATATAGAGGACAATCTGGTGATGACCACAGGGAAGGTGGATGAGGTGGTGAGAGAATGGGGTGGAGAGTTAAGTAATTACAAATTAGCGGTATATAGATGGTCATAGAGATGGGAAGCATGGAATAGGGAATGCAGTTAGCATTAATGTAATCGGTATGTGGAGAGCCAGAGGAAAGAACAATTAGAGGGATCATTTTATAAACTGTATAAATGTCTAACCAATGTACCATAAACTTGAAACTGATAATAAAATAAAATTAAAAAGAACGCACAACTAAGACCACTATATATAACAAAGCTACCATTTAAAATTAAAGAAGAGACTGTACCAAGAGTTTGGAGAAACATGGCAGAGTGAGAGATGTCCCTAGATCTCTCCCCTTGAAACAACAATTAGGTGAACATCTAAAATTAAACAAAAACACCCAAACTTCAAACTAGGACATCTGAGCATGACATCTGTGCATAAGAGCTACAACAGGTCAGAATGTTTGGTGTCAGGTGGTAGACTGGGAGAAATAAAGATGTTGACTCTCACGACCACCAGAGCTCCCTCTAGGAGAAAGGGAAGAGGAGAATAAGAGGTGAGTTCCCTGGACAGCCCTGTCTGAGAAAGCTGTGAGCTCCTCAAGGCTGGCAACAGGGCCCAGTTATAAGGGCAGAAGGCAGAAATGAGGGACAGCAGAAAAACAACAGTTGATTTTTATCAGCCACTGTTGCAAAACCAAGGCTGAGCCACAGCGTCCAACCTCCAATTCAGAGGGCCCTTCCTTCCATACCCTCTGAGAAGGAACACCACAGAGCCCAGGGGAATCTGAGCAAACGTTATGGAAACTTTCACTAACACTGACAGGGACTGAGACTGAGGGTAGTGAGTATGATTAAATATCTACAAGAAAATAAAAAGGCATTATTAATTAAGCAAGGATCTAAGACTCTTAGATGCCACCTACTGGAAACCAAAAGAAAACTGCCATCTTTGCAACAGGCTAAAGAGAGATGTTTATATAATAAATCTTTCAAGAAAAAAGCAAAACCCACTTCCATTAATGCCCAGATGAAGAAATAGTTCAATAAACACCAGGTTGATAAGGCATCTTAGAAAGAAAGAGAAAAATCTCCAGAAAATAAACTTACAGACATAGAAATATGTGGATTAAATGAAAGAGAATTCAGGATGGTACTTCTGAAAAAACTCAGTGAGTTCCAAAATAAGTCATATCTACAATTTCAGGAATTAAAAAAACAACTAGATGAACAGAATAAGGTTGTTAGCAAGGAGACTGAAACCTTCAAAAAGAACAGAATAGATCTTCTGGAGATTAAGAACACACTGCAAGAGTTGAAAAATAAAATAGCAAGCTTAGGAAATAGATTCAACCAAATGGAAGAAAGGATCAGTGATATCGAAGACAGAAATCTAGAAATAAATCAGAAAAAAGAAGAGAGAAACTGAAGAATTAAAAATAATGAAAGAGAAATACAAGAACTAGCTGATACCATCAGGAGAGGAAACATAAGACTAATGGGCATTCTCAAAGGCAAAGAAAAGGAGCAGGGACTAGAAAGTCTAAAAACTATTTTCAGACAAATAGTTAATGAGAATTTGTCAAATCTAAGGAGTAAACTGGAGCTTGGAATTCAAGAAATCAACAGAACACCCAATTATCTCAACCTAAAAAGGCCTTCACCTATACACATTGTATTAAAAGTATCAAAAATCAATGACAAAGATAGAATTCTCAGGGCAGCCAGAGAAAAGAAAACAGTAACTTATAAAGGAAAAACCATTAGATTGTCAGACTTCTCAGCACAAACCTTACAAGCCAGAAAGAAGTAGAATCAAATATTCAAACTATTAAGTGAAAGGAACTACCAGCCTAGAATAATGTATCCAGCTATGCTCTCCTTTAGAGATGAAGAAGAAATAAAGACCTTTCTAGACATACAAAAATTAAGAGAATTCTCCTCTACAGGGTGTACACTACAAGAAATACTGAAAAGGGTCAAATCACCTATAACAAAATGACAAAAAATAATAATACACAATTAGGAGTGTGGTGACTATCAGGCAACTAGAAGCAGAAGAGTGCAACCCTTACTAAGAATAGGGCATTATAAGCTTAAACAATGAGAAGAGAATTTGTATAGCAAGATAGTAATGAACGTTTAGTATACATAGGAGCAAATTGAGATGACAATGACTGAAAAGGGGAGGATTCAAAGATCCAAATTTGCAAAGGAAAATGTAGTTAAGGAATGCCCAGAAAAAAATGTATGACTGTGTGTGTGTGTGTGTGTGTGTGTGTGTGTGTGTGCGTGAATAACTATCCTTTACATGTGCATAATGGTAAACACACACCAAAAATTTAGAACTGAAGTATATAACACAAAACAAGAAGAACCAGAGGTAAAACCCACAAAACCCAACAAAAATAAAGAAACCAGAAACACACGGACAAGGAAGCAATGGAAACAATGAGCTATCAGAAAGCAAAAGATAAAATGGTTCTCTGAAGACCTCATATTTCAATTATCACCCTAAATGTAAATGGACTGAACTCACCAATAAAAAGGCACAGCATTGCAGAATGGATCAAAAAACAAAACCCAACTATATGCTGCCTCCAGGAGACACATCTCAGCTCCAAAGAAAAATATAGACTCAAAGTGAAAGGGTGGAAAATGATATTTTAAGCAAATGTCATTGAGAGAAAAGTAGGACAGAAAAAATCTATCAGACAAGATAGATTGCAAATAAAAAAGGTAACAAAAGATACTGAGGACACTTCATAATGATAAAGAGAATGATGAGCCAAGGAGACATAACACTTATTAATATCTATGCTCCCAATCAGGGAGCCCAGAGATATGTAAAGCAATTACTAACAGAACTAAAGGGAGAAACAGACTAAGACACTATCAGAGTAGGAGACCTAACGGCCCCACTGTCGGATATGGACAGATCATCCAAAAAGAAAATCAATAAGGAAATAACATCCTTAAGTGACACGTTAGACCCACTGGACATAATTGACATTTACAGAGCCTTTCATCCCCAAACAGCTGCTTATACATTCCTCTCTAGTGCACCTGGAACATTCTCAAGAATTGATCACGTACTGATACACAGAGGTAGCCTCAACAAATATAAGAGGGTTGAAATCACACCAACCATATTCTCTGATCAAAATGCTTTGAAACAAGAGATCAAATGTAAAAAGAAATCAGGGAGTACCACATCTACATGGAGATAAAACAATATGCTACTGAAGAGTTATTGGGTCAAAGAAGAAATAAAAAGAGAGATCAAGAGAAACACATAAATGAATGATAATGTTAGTACAACATATCAAAACTTTTGGGACATGGCAAAAGTGGTAATAAGAGGAAAGTTCATATCATTACAAGCCTATCTCCAAAAACAAGAATGAGCCCAGAGAAACTACTTAACAAAACAATCTTAAGAAATTAGAAAAGGAAAAAAACATGAAGCCTAATGTCAGCAGAAGGAAAGAAATCATCAAAATTAGAACAGAAATAAATGAAATTGAAAACAAAAAAAGAAAGAAGAAATGCAATAAAGAGCTTATTCTTTAAGAAGTTTAATAAAATTGACAGACCCCTGGCTAGACTTACTAAAGAAAAAAGAGAAAGGTCAGAAATAAACAAAATTTGGGATGTAACAGGGGAAATTATGACTGACACTGCAGATCATACAAGATCACACAAAAGATCATACAAGAATACTATGAAAAACTATATAACACCAAATTTAATAACCTAGAAGAAATAAACCAGTACTTAGAAAAATACAACCTTCTAGACTGAATCAAGAAGAACCGGAAAATCCAAATGGACCAATCTACAGTATGGAAATGGAAACAATCAGCAAAAAAAACTACCAAAAAGTGAAAGTCCCAGCCAGATGGCTTCTCCAGTAAATTCTTCCAAACATTCAAAGAAGATTTAATACATATTCTCCTCAAACTTTTCCAAAAAATCAAAGAGGAGGCAATACTTGCCAACTCATTTTATCAGGCCAATATCACCCTGATACCAAAACCTGGAAAAGGTAACACAAAAAGAGGAAATGACAGACCGATATCTCTCATGAACAGAAATGCAAAAATCTTAAATAAGATATTAGTGAACTGAATGCAGCAACATATTAAAAAGATTACACACCACAATCAAGTTGGCTTCATCCCAGAAGCACAGGGATGGTTCAACATATGCAAATCGATTAATGTGATACACCACATAAACATATTTAAAAATAAAATCAAATGATTATATCAATAGATGCAGAAAAAGCCTTTGACAAGATACAGTATCCATTTATGATCAAAACACTTCACAAAATCGGTATAGAAGGAAAGTACCTTAACATAATAAAGGTCATATATGACAAACCCTCAGCCAACATTATACTTAATGGTGAAAAACTAAAAATCTTCCCTCTAAGATCAGGAACAAGACAAGGCTCTCCACTATTGCAACTGTTATTCAATTTAACATTAAGAGTAAGGTGACTCTCAGCAAATAGAAGCAGAGAAGTGTAACCTTTACTAAGAATAGGGCGATCAGGCAAGAAAAAGATATAAAAGACATCCAAATAGGGAATGAAGAGGTCACACTGTCACTATTTGTGGATGACATAATTCTCTATATAGAAAACCCTAAATACTCCACAAGAACACTATCAGAAACAATAAGGAAATACAGTAGAATTTCTAGTTACAAAATCAACATTCAAAAATCCGTAGCTTTTCTATACTTTAATAATGAAATGTCAGGAAAAAAAAAGTGGAATAAATAATTCCTTTTGCAGTTGCAAGAAAAAAAATAGAATACCTAGAAATAAATCTAAGGAAACATGTGAAGGACCTATATAATGAAAACTACAAGATCTTATTAAAAGAAATCATAGAAAATACAAAAAAAAAGGGGGGTGGGGAGAGATTTCATTTTCTTGGATTGGAAGAACCAATCTAGTTAAAATGATCTTGTTACCTACAGGATTATGCCAATTCAATGCTATCTCCATCAAAATCCCATCAATATTTTTTAAAAAAATAGAAGAAAAAATCATCAGATCTGTATGGAGGCAGAAAAGACCCCAAATTGCCAAAGCTGTTCTGAAAAAAGAAAGAGGCTGGACACATCACTCTGCCCAACTTCGAATTATACTACAAAGCAACAGTAATCAAAACAGCATGGTATTGGCAGAAAAACAGACACACAGAGTAGTGGAACAATTGAGAGTCCAGAAGTAAATTGATATTCATATTGGCAAATGATTTTCAACAGATAAGCCAAAAACATACAGTGGAGAAAAGAAATCTTCTTCAATAAATGGTGCTGGGAAAACTGGAAAGCCACTTTCACAAGAATGAAACTAGACTGTTGTCTATCACTGTACAGCAAAATTAACTCAATATGGATTAAGGAACTGAATATAAGTTCTGAAACAATAAAATGCATAGAAAAAAACATATGAACTAAACTCAAGTACCTTGGGCTTAAAGAGAGTTTTATGAATTTGACCTCAAAAGCAAGGAAACTAAAAGCTAAAATAAATGAATGGGACTACATCAAACTAAAAGACTTCTGTTCTGCTCAGCAAAAGAAATTGTGAACAAGGTAAAGAGACAACCATCTGAATGGAAAATATATTCAAGCAATGCCTTTGATAAGGGTCTAATATCCAAAATATACAAAGAACTCATACAACTCAATAACAACAAAAAACCAAATGATCCAATATAAAAATAGGCAGAGGACCTGAACAAACACTTCTCCCTAGAGGATATACAAATGGCTGAGAGATATCTGAAAATATGCTCAACATCGGTAGTTATTAGGGAATTGCAAATCAAAACCACAATGAGATCCTATCTCACACCTGTTAGAATAACTGTAATCAGCAGGAGAAGTAATAACAAATGTTGGAGAGGAACCCTCATACACTGCTGGTGGGACTGCAAATTGGTACAGTCACAATGGAAAACAGTATGGAGGTTCCTGAAAAAACTAAGAATTGATCTACCATATTATCCAGCAATCCTTCTACTGGGTATTTACCTCAAAGCCTTGAAAACTCATATACGAAAAGATATTTGCACACCAATATTCATAAAAGCATTATTCACACTGGGTAGGACATGGACATGTCCTATGATAGATAATTAGATAAAGAAGCTGTGGTATATATGTACAATGGAATATTAGTCATAAGAAGAGTTGAAATACTGTCTTTTGCAACAACATAGATGGAGCTCTAGATAATCATGCTAAGTGAAATAACCCAGACAGAAAAAGTTGAGAACCACATGATATCATATATATGTGGGATATAAACCTAAAAGCAATAAATGAACAGGACAAGCAAACAGAGACTCATAGACTTTGACTATAGACTAGTGGTTACCAGAAGGTAGGGGGTGGGGGAAGAGTGTAAGTAGACAGTGTAAAGGGTGTCAAATATGTGGTAACAGAAAGAAATCTCATTATGGGAGATGAATACACACACACACACACACTGTATATATATATATATGTGTGTGTGTGTACATATTTATATACATATATACACACAAACTGCATATATGTGTATATATATGTGTGTGTATATGTATACACTGTATATATGTGTATATATGTATATATGTATATGTATATGTGTATATGTATATATGTATATATGTGTGTGTGTATATATATACACTGTATATATATGTGTGTGTGTGTATATATGTATATGTGTGTGTGTGTGTGTATATGCCTTAATATTAAAGTGTACAGATGAATCTTATTGGATTTTGTTAACCAATGTCACTATAAAAATAAAACAATAAATAAAAATAAATTAATTAAAAATATATAAATTAAATTAAATTAAATTAAATTAAATTAAATTAAATTAAATTAAATTAAATTACAGAAGAGATAAAGAGCATCCCAGACTGGAGAAAGCTAAAAGAGTTCATCACCACCAAGTCAGTATTACAGGAAATGTTAATAAGACTTTTTTAAAAAGATGATTTAAAAAAAAGAACATAAATATAAAGAATACAATGGCAATAACTAGTACCTATTGGTAATAATTTAAATGTAAGTGGGTTAAATGCTCCAATCAAACTATATAAATGTCTAACCAATGTACTGTATACTTGAAACTAATAATAAAATAAAATTTAATAAAAACATAATATAACTGAATGGATAAGAAACAAGATGCTTACAGATTCTGTCTATAAGAGATTCACTCCAGATTGAAAGACACCCACAGACTGAAAGTAAGTAGGAGAAAAAACATTTTATGTACATGAAAACAAACAAAAAAGCTGTGGATATCAATAATTATATAAAAAATAGACTTTAAAACACAGAGGATAATAAGAGACAAAGGAGGACATTACATAGTGATAAAAGAATCAATTCAACAAGACGATATATCCTTTGTAAACATTTATGCACTCAACATAGAGGCACCTAAATATGTAAAGCAAATATTGACTGACATAAAAGGAGAAATCAACAATAGTACAGTCATAGTAGGGACTTTAACACTTCATTGTCATCAATGGACAAATCTTTCAGACAGAAAATCAACAGGCAAACAGTGGCCTTAAATGACACACTATACCAGAAAGCTTCAACTGCTGTATTTAGAGCATTTTATTCTAAAGCATCAGAATAAACATTTTTTTTTTCAAGTGCACACTGAACATTTTCAAAGATAGTGGACATATTAGGCTACAAAGCAAATTTCAGTAAACTTAAGGATATTAAAATCACATCAAATGTTTTTTTTCCAAATATAATCATGTACAACTAGAAATCAATTACAGGGAAAAAAAACTAAAAAACATACAAACACATGGAGGCTAAACAATATGCTACTTAGCAATAAATAGGTTAATAGTGAGATCAAGAAAGAAATCAAAAGATTTCTTGAGACAAATAAAAATGAAAATATGATGATGCCAAATCTGTGGGACATAGTAAAAGCTGTCCAAAAAAGAAATTATAGCAATACTGGCCTACCTCAAACAAACAAACAAAAAATTTCAAATGAACAATTTAATCTTACACTTAAAAGATCTAGAAAGAGAACAAAAAAACAAAGCACAAAGTGAATAGAAAGAAGGAAATAGTAAAATCAAAGTAGAAATAAATGAAAGCGTCTGAAAAAAAGAGTACAAAGATCAATTTTTAAAAAATTAATTAATTTATTTTAATTAGTTTTAAGAATACAGTACATTGGTTAGACACACACACACACACATATATATATATATATATATATATATATATATATATATATATATATAGTTCATAAAACGATTCCCTCAATTTCTCCCTCCCTCCTTGGCCCTCCACCTAGTCAACATATTAATGCTAACTGCATTTCCTATGCCATGCTCCTCATCCCCATGGCCATCTTATCAACTACTAATTTGTACTTCTTTAACCATCACCCCATTCTCCCAGCCCCTAACCCAAATCCCCCTTCCCTCTGTCTGTCACTAAATTGTCCACTATATTTGTGAGTCTGTTTTTGATTAGTTTGTTCTTTTTGTTCCTTATATTCTATATATAAGTGAAATCATATGATATTTATCTTTCTCTGTCTGATTTATTTCACTCAGCATAACTTTTAGGTCCATCTATGTCATTGCAAATGGTGGGATTTCATTTTTTTTAATGGCTGAGAAATATTCCATTGTATATATGAACCATAATTTCTTTATACAATCATCTGTTGATGGGCATTTAGGTTGCCTCCACATCTTGGCTATTGTAAATTGTGCTGCCATGAACATAGAAGTGCATAGATTTTTACAAATTATTGTTTTGGTTTTCTTTGGATAGATATCTAGAAATGCAATTGTTGGGCCAAAAGGTATATCCATTTTTAATTTTTTGAGAAAACTCCATACTGTTTCCCATAGTGGCTGTACCAATCTGCAATCTCAGCAAAAATGTATGAGGGTTCCCTTTTCTCTGCATTCTCGCCAACACTTACTATTCTTTGATTTATTGATCATAGCCATTCTGAACAGGTGTGAGGTGATATCTCATTGTGATTTTAATTTGCATTTCTCTGTTGGTTAGTGGCCTTGAGCATCTCTTCATATGTCTATTAGCCATCTGTATTTCCTCTTTGGAGAAGTATCTGTTCCAGTCTTCTGCTCATTTTTTAATTGGATTGTTTGTTTTTTTGTTGTTGAGATGTATGAATTCTTTATGTATTTTGGATATTAATCCCTTATCAGATGTATCATTAGCGAATATCTTCTCCCAATCAGCCAATTATCTTTTTGTTTTGTTGATGGTTTGTTTCTGTACAAAAACTTTTTAGTTTCATGTAGTCCCATTTGTTTATTTTTTATTTTGTTACCCTTGCCCAGGGAGATACATCTAAAAAGAAATTACTATTAGTAATATCGAGAGTTTACTCTCTATATTTTCTTCTAGAAGTTTTATGGTTTTGGGTCTTGCATTTAAGTCTTTAGTTCATTTTGAGTCTATTCTGGTATATGGTGTAAAAAGGTGGTCCAGCTTCATTTTTTTTTTTTTTGCATGTATCTGTTGAATTTTCCCAACCTCATTTAATGAAGAGACTGTCTTTACTCCATTTTACATTCTTACCTCCTTTTCCATATATTAAATGAACATATAGGCATGGATTTATTTCTGGGCCCTCTATTCTGTTCCACTGATCTGTTTTAATGCCAGTACCATGTTGTTTTGATTATTGTAGCCTTGTAGTATAGTTTGATATCAGGTAGTATAATACCTCCAATTTTGTTCTACTTTCTCAGGATTACTCTGGCTATTCCAGATCTTTTATAGTTCCATATGTATTTTAGGATAATTTCTTCTATCTCTGAAAAATACCATTGACATTTTGATAGGGATGCATCAAACTTATAGATTGCTTTGAGTAGTATGGCCATTTGAATGGTGTTGATTCTTCCTACCCATGAACATGGTATATGCTTCCATTTATTTGTGTTTCCTTCAATTTTTTTTTGAGTGACTTAAAATTTTCTGAGAACAAGTCTTTTAGCTCCTTGGTCAGTCTGGTTCCCAGATATTTTATAGTTTTTGATGCAATTGTGAATGGGATGGTTTTCTTAATTTCTCTTTCTGAAAGTTCATCGTCGGTGTATAAAAATGCCACTGACTTCTGGGTATTTATTTTATAACCTACTACTTTACTAAATTCACTTGTATGTGTTCACAGTCTTAGGTGGAATCTTTATGGTTCTCTCTATATAGGATCATGCTATTGGCAAATAATGAAAATTTTACTTCTTCCTTTCCAGTTCAGATACCTTTTATTTCTCTCTCCTGTCCTACTGTTATGGCTAAGACTTCCAATACAATGTTGAAGAGGAGTGGTGAAAGTGGGGATCCTTGTCTTGTTCCTGAGTATAAGGAAAATGCTTTTAGCTTTCCCCCATTGAGTATGATGTTAACTGTAGGTTTGTCATATATGATTTTCATTATGTTGTGTATGTTTCCTCTATTCCCACTTTGCTAAGCGTTTTTATCGTAAGTGGATGCTGGATTTTGTCAAATGCTTTTTCAGCACCTATTGATACAACCACATAGTTTTTATCTTTTGATTTATTAATGTGGTGTATCACATTAATTAATTTTCAGGTATTGCACCAAACTTGCATCCCATGAGTAAATCCAATTTAATCATGGTGTATGATATTTTTAATGTATTACTGAATTTGGATTGCTAATATTTTGTTGAGGATTTTTGCATCAATATCATAAGAGATAACAGCCTATAGTTTCCTATTTTGAAATGTCTTTGTCTGGATTTGGAATGAAGATAATGGTGGCCTCATAAAAGAAGTTAGGCAGCCTTCCCTCTTCTTAAATTTTTTGGAAGAGTTTGAGAATAAATAATTCTTTTTTGAATGTTTGGTAAAATTTGCCTGCAAAGGCATCTGGTCCAGGACTTGTTATTTGGGAGGTTTTTGATTACCAATTCTATTTCTTTGGTGGTAATTGGTTTGTTCAGATTTTCTGTTTCTTCTTCACTCAATTGGGAGATTGTATGTTTCTAGTATGTGTCCATTTCTTCCAGATTGTCCCATTTGTTTGCATTTAATTGCTCATAGTATTTTCTTGTGATCCTTTGTATTTCTGTGAAGTCTGTGGTTATTTCTCCTCTTTCATTTCTGACTTTATTTGAGTCCTCTCTCTTTTTTCCTTGATAAGTCTGGATGAAGGCCTGTCAATTTTGATTATCCTTTCCAAGAACTATCTTTTGGTTTCATTGATCTTTTGTATTGTTTTTCTAGACTCTTTCATTTATTTCCACTCTGATCTTTATTATTTCCTTCCTTCTATTCTCTTTGGGTTTTGTTTGCTGTTCTTTTGTTGTTGTTGTTGTTCTTTTAAGTGTAAGCTTGGATTGTTTATTTGAGGTTTTTCTTGTTTCTTGAGGTAGGCCTGTATTGTTATGAATTTTCCTCTTAGGACTGCTTTTGCTGTGTCTCATAGATTTTGAGTCATTGTGTTTTCATTTTCATTTGTCTCTGTGTATCTTTTGATTTTTTCCTTGATCTCATTAATAACCCATTGATTATTTGGTAACATGTTATTTAGCCTGCATGTGTTTGTGTATTTTTGCTTTTTTCTTGTAGCTGATTTTAGTTTCATACTATTGTGATCAGAGAAGATGCTTGATATGATTTCAATCTTCTTAAATTTATTGAGACTTGATTTGTATCTTAATATGTGGTCTATCATGGAAAATGTTCCATGTGCACTTGAAAAGAATGTATATTTTGTTGCTTTGGGTCAACGCTCTGAAAATATCCATTAAATCCATCTGTTCTAGCGTGTCTTTTAGGGCCATTGTTTCCTTGTTGAGTCTTTGCCTGGAAAATCTGTCCACTGCTATTGATGGGGTGTTAATGTCTCCTTCTATAAATGTATTATTGTCAATCTCTCTTTTTATGTCACTCAATTATTAATTTATGTATGTTGGTGCTCCTATGTTGGGTGCATATATGTTTACTAGGGTTATGTTCTCTTGAGTTATCGATCCCTTTGCCATTGTGTAATGTCTTTTTTTCTTTTATTATAGCCTTTGTTTTAAAGTCTACTTTATCTGATATAAGTATTGCGACCCTGATTTTTTTTTTATTTCTGTTTGAATGAAATATCTTTTTCCATCCATTTGCTTTCAGCCTGTGAGTGTAATTTATCCAAAGTCGGTCTCTTGTAGGCAGCATATGCATGATCTTGTTTTCTTATCCATTTGGTTACCCTATGTCTTTTAATTGAAGCATTTAATCTGTTTACACTAAAAGTGGTTACCGATAGATACATTGTTACTGTCATTTTATTATTTATATTTGTTAATTCTATTTTCTTTTTTTTATCCCTTCTCTTTTTACAGAAGTCCCTTTAACATTTCTTGTAAAGCTGGCTTTTTGGTGATGAATTCCTTATGATTTTCCCTGTATGAGAAGCTCTTTATCTCACCTTCTATTTTAATTGAAAGCCTGGCTAGGTATAGTATTTGTGGTTGTAAATTTTTGTTTTTCATAACTTTTTCATGACTATTTCTTGTCAGGCCCTTCTGGCCTGCAGTTTCCATTAAAAAATCAGCAGATATTCTTATGGGGGAGCCCTTGTAAGTAACTAGCTACCTTTCTCTTGCTGCTTTTATGATTCTCTCTTGTTTTTGACCTTTGGCAGTTTTATTAGATGTGTCTTGGTGAGGTCTGTTTGAATTCCTCTGTTTGGACTCCTTGTGCTTCCTGCACTTGTAGGTCTAATTCCTTTAACAGGTTAGGGAAATTTTCTGTCATTATTTCTTCAAATAGATTCTCATTCTCTTGCTCTCTCTCTTATCCTTCAGATACTCCTATGATCCAGATATTTGTACACTTCTTGTTGTCCCAGAGGTCTCTTATATTATCCTCATATTTTTAATTTCAGTATTCTTTTTGTCATTCTGATTGGGTATTTTCTGACACTTTGTCATCCAATTCTCTGCTTTGGTCTTCTGCTTTTGTCCAATCTACTGTTCAATCTTTCTAGTGCATACTTCATTGCAGTTATTGTATTCTTCATTTCTGTCTGGTTCTTTTTTATGGTTTCTGTGTCCTTTTTATGCTTTCTATCTCTCTGTTGTTGTTCTCATTGTGTTCATCCATTCTCCCTATAAGTTCTTTGAGCATCCTTATAACCATTATTTTGAACTTTGTCTCTGGAAGGTTGCTTGCCTCTATTTCATTTAGCATATTTTCTAGAGTTTTCTCCTGTTGTTTCATTTTGTCGCATGTTTCTTTGTTTTCTCATTTTATTAGTCTCTTTATGTTCATTTCTACATGTCAGGAATATTTGTTTTGTCTCTCAGTATTGGCCAGATGGCTTAATGTGGAAGATGTCCTTTGTGGCCCAGTGGCGCACTCTTCCTGCTCCTTGTGCTGGGGGCTCTGGATGTGATCTTTGTGTGGGTTGTGCGATCTCCTGTTGTTCCCAAGACTTTATTATTGTTAATAAATCATTTGATGGGATTAACATTCAGGCTAACTAATTGTGGGAATTGGCTGCACCCACAGGGTAAGAATTGCTGTATGAGGGCTGACCCCACTGAGTGGGATTTGTCCTAGCAGGCTTATGTACTTGTTGCAACCACGCTTTGAGTGTACCACTAATTTGACTAGTCAGTAATTGCTCCATTGTGGTCTGGTGCCAGCGTCCAGATTTGTTAGCTTTGTCGCCCCTTGGGAGGGACTCCCCAGTAGGCCAAGTTCAACTGCTGGTTTTGATTGCTCACAATGGGAGCTACAAAGTGATCTGTAGATGGTTGTTGCCTATGCTGGATCTATAGGTAAGTGGAAGAGATAACATTGTAGGCAGTGGTTGGTTATTCCTCGTCCCTGACCTAGGGCAGTTTAGCAGATGGACCGGTGCTCCACAAGGCCTGACATTACCTGTCAGTTGCCTGTAAGTCCCTGAAAGTGGATGAGATTCTGATGATATGTATGTTGGGTGGTTCAGGGACACTGAGAGTCTCCTGAATCTATTGAGTAAATTTCTACTTAACACTAAAGTATCAGTTTTATGTGTCAGAGCAGTCTCTGTGTCACCCCGAACAAGTTTCCACTCATAGAATGGTCAGCTGCTGCCCTTCTTGGGCCTGAATGTACTACTCCAGGGCAGGGGCAGCTGCCTATTAAAGTGCAGCTGGCATGTTGTGTATTGGTTGGGGTAGAAGCTCAAGGGCTGTCTGGCCAATACAGACCCCTGCAATCCTCTCAAGAGATTTGCAGCTCATACAGGCAGCAGTGATCTATCCACAACTGTTTTCCTTGAAATGTGCTCACTGTGCTAGCTAAGGTCTGTTGCCTGCTCTGACTCCACAATACCAGAGCCAATCAGGGCACAGGAGGCTGCCTGTCAATGGGCTGCAGGCACTTTGTGGCTTAGGTGAAGTGGGATCTCAAGGAGAGAGGGCTGTTAGGCTAATACAGCCCCAGTTTTGCTGCAACTTCTGTGCCTGGGCACTCCCGCTGTAGTCACTGATCACAGTGAGACCATCCGCCATCAGGAGCGGTTCCACAGACCCCTGCACTCCCAAGACACAATACTGCAACTCTTTCAGGCAGAAAGTTCTAGCTCCTGTTGATCTACATGCAGTGTTGACCCTGTGCCAGCCAAAGTTTGTTGCCTTTGTGGGTTAGGAGATCAGGGGAAGGGCAAGGTATGGCAGTTAAGTGTCAATGGGCCACTTAGGGCAATTTGTGGGTACAATGTGGCAGAATCTCAGATAGACAATGGCAGTCAGATCAATACAGCCTCAGTCTTGCTGCAACTTTGGTAACCATTTATGGGTTCCCTCAGAATTCCCAGATCACAGCAAGACAAACTGCTGTCTGGATCTGGCCCTAAGATCCTTGAGATCCACCCAAGTTTGTGTTGACAGCAGTGATCTACCTGACCCTATCTCAGAAATGCAGTTCACAGCACTGGTGCCCAGTAGGAATCCTTGGCTCTGAATCAGAACAGGGCTTGACAACCATCTGGCAACAAATATCCAGGCATTCTGCAGGTTGTGTTGGGTGGGCTGATCCCCTGTGGCCAGTGCTTCCTGATGGCTCTTTGGGAGGGATCTGCACAGTTAAGGTGGCATGGTCTGTAGATTGCCTGATGGGGAGCCAGACTAAAGCACAATGGTAGCTTCCTTACAGCCCTCTTTCTGTCATCAGGTAATGCAGACTTTCTCAGAATGAATATCACACAAGCTTCTCACCCACAGCCAGTGTCGTGGGAGAATGTCTACAGGTCAGAAAGCTCGTGTGCGGGTCCTTCAAAGGGGCATCTAAGGTTTCAGTCTCCTTCCACCTCAACCAGATGGCCAGACTCCCCTCTGGTTTTTACAGTCACCGTTATTGGAATCTCCTCTTTCTGGGCTTGTACCCTGGGCTAGGGAGCCACCAGATGAGACCAGACCCCTTTCTCCTTCAGGAGAGTCTCTGTAGCCTTGCTCTCCCTCCTGGTGATTCTCTACCACCCACAGTTGAGGGTCCAGTCAGATTCGTGACTTTATCCCTCCTACTGGCTTTGATGTGGCTCCTTTATATTGTCAGATATATGTGTTACAATCAGCTGGACTTCGGCGATTCTCTACATTGATTGTTTTATAATTTGGTTGTAATTTCAATGAGGACCTGGGAGAAGGCAAACCTTGCTTGTACCTAGTCCTCCATCTTCCTACTTTTTTTTTTTTTTGATATATAAACAAAATTGGCAAACCTTTAACTAGTCTCATTAAGAAAAAAATCAAGAGGGCCCACATGGCAAATCAGAAATGAAAAAAAAGGTGTTAATTGACACCACAGAAGTACAAAGAATTATAAGAAAATACTAAAAGCAATTATATATCCACAAATGGGATAATGTGGGAAAAATGAATAAATGCCTAGGAACATAATCTTCCAAGACTGAATAAAGAAGAAACATAAAAAAGAAACAGACAAATTACTAGTAACAAAATCAGATCAGTATTTTCAAAACTCTCAATAAATACAAATCTTGGACAAGATAGCTACATGGGTAAATTTTACCAAACATTCAAAGAAGAATTAATATCTATACTTCTTAAAGTAGTCCAAAAACTTCAAGTGGAGGGATGGTTCTCAATCATCTCCACAAGGCCATCATTATTCCAGTTGCAAAACCAATGACATTACAAAAATATCATAGATTGATGTCCTTTATGAAATAGGTGCAAACATCCTCAACAAAATATTAGCAAACTGAATTCAGCAATGCATTAAGAAGATCATACACCATGATCAAGTTAGATTTATTCCTAGGATGTAAGTGTGGTTCAATATTTGCAAATCAACTAATATAATGAACTACATAAACAAAGTGAAGAATAACAATTATATAATGTCAATAAAAGCAGATTTTTTTTGACAATATCTATCATCTATTTATGATAAAAATTTCTCAGCAAAGTGGGAATAGAGGGAACATACCTCAACATAATAAAGGCCATATGTGACAAACCCACAGCTAACATCATACTCAATGGGGAAAGGCTAAAAGAATTTTCCTTAAGACCAGAACAAGACAAGGATGCCCACTTTCACTACTTTTATTTAACATAGCACTGGAAATTCTACTCGCAGAAATCAAACAAGAAAAATAAAAAAGATTCAGATTGGTAAGAAGTAAAACTATTATTATTTACAGAGGACATGATACTAAATATAGAGAAACCCAAAGGTATCAGCAAAAAAACTTATAACCGATAAATGAATTCAATAAAGTAGCTGGATACAAAATTAATATCCAGCATTTTTATTACACCAATAACAAACTATTAGAAAGAGAAATTAAGAAAACAATCCCATTTATAATTGTATCAAAAACAATAAAATAACTAGGAATAAATTTAACCAAGGAGGTAAAACTCCTGAAATCATCATAAGACATTGTAGAAAGAAATTGAACATGATACCAATAAACAGAAGCATATATTATGCTCTTGGATAGGAAGAGTTAACATCTTTAAAATGCAAATACTACAGATTTAATGCAATCACTATCAAAACACCAATGGCACTCCTTACAAAAGTAGAACATACAATTTAAAAATCTATATGGAACCACAAAAGACACTGTACAGTCACAGCAATCTAGAGAAAGAAGAATAAAGTTGAAGGAATCATGCTACCTGAAATCAAACTATAATACAATGCTGTGGTAATCAAAACATCATGAACTGGCATAAAAACAGAAACTTAAATCAATGGAATAGATTAAAAAACACAGAAATAAACCCATATCTATGTGGTAATTTAAGCTATGTCAAAGGAGGAAAGAATATACAATGTAGTAAAGACAGTTTATTCAATAAATGGTGTTGGAAAAACTGGATGGATATATTGGAAAAGAAATGAAGACCTGAAACCATAGAACTCCTAGAAGAAAACATAGGCAGCAAACTCTGACATTGCTTTTAGTAATATTTTTTCTGATATGCTGCCTTGAACAAAAAAAAAAAAATCAAATGAAAATGTAAAGAAATAGGACTATGACAAACTAAAAAGTTTTTGCACAGCCAAGGAAACCATCAACAAGATGAAAAAACAATCTACTAAATGGGGGAAAATATTCACCAATGATACATGTGATAATGGTTAATATAAAAATTTATAAAGAGTTCATAACTCAACATCAAATTCCCCCAACAATCCAATTAAAAATTAGCAGATGGCCTGAATAGATATTTCTCCAAAAAGGAAATACAGATGACAAATAGACACAGGAAAATATGTTCAAGATCACTAATCATCAGAGAAATGCAAATTAAACCACAATGAAATTTCCCCCATACCTGCCAGAATGGCTATTATCACTAAATTAATAAACAAGTGTTAGTTAAGATGCGGAATAAATGGAACCTTTGTGTATTATTATAAATTGTTGCAGCCACCATGGAAAACTAGTTGGAGATTCCTCAAAAAATTAAAAACAGAACTACATTATGACAAAGTAATTATATTTCTGTGTATTTATTCAAAGAAATCCAAAACACTAATTCAAAAAGTATCTCTGAAAATGGATTTTTTTTTCATTTAATCCAGAAAATCCCACACAATCATGCAATTCAAGAGGTTAAAATCTTAGTGTTTAAGACACTTGTGAAATTGCTCAGGCCATCAAGAATATGTATAGATGAAAAATCACTAAGTATCTGAAGGATGTTACTTTACAGAAGCAATGTGTGCTATGTCATTGTTACAATGGTGGAGTTGGTCAGCATGCCCAGGCCAAACAGTGGGGCTAGACATAGGGTTGCTGGCCTAAAAAAAGTGCTGCATTTTTGCTGCATGTGCTTAAAAATGCAGAGAGTAATGCTGAAAACTGAAGATTTAAATGTAGATTTTCTGGTCATTGAGCACATCCAGATGAACTAAGCTCTCAAGATGTGGCTCTGAACTTACAGAACTCATGGGTGGATTAATTCCTACATGAGCTCTCCCTGCCACATAGGAGATGACCTTACTGAAAAAGAGCAGATTGTTTCTAAACAAGGAGAGGAGGTTACAAAGGAGAAAAAGATATCCCAGGAAAAACTGAAGAAACAAAAACTTATGGCCCAGGAGTAAATTCAGCATCAATAAAAGAGGGTCAAATACATGACGATAGAAATAAATTTAACTTTGGTTGATAAATACACAATGCAATATGTGTATAACATATTGTTGAATTATACACTTGAAATCTATGTAATTTTATAAACCAATGTCACTCCAATAAATTTAATTTTAAAAAAGAGACATGGTAAATATACAGAGTGGAATATTACTCAGCAATAAAAAATGAATTCTTACAATTATGACAACATAAATGGACCTAGAGAGTATAACACTAAGTAAAATAAGTCAGAGAGAGAAAGACAAATGCCATATTATTGTACTTATACATGGAATTTTTTTAAAAAAAGCCCAAAACAAATAAAACAGAAACATAAATACTGAGAACAAACTTATGGTTATCAGATTGAAGAGGGGTTGGCAGGCTGAGTGAAAAAGTTTCAAAGATTAAGAAGTAGAAGTTGATAGTTACAAAATAGTTATGGGGATGTAAAGTACAATGTAGGGAATGTAGTCGATAATATTGTAATAACTATATATAGTGCCAGCTGGATATTAGACTATGGAATCACTTTATATAAGTGTCTAACCACTATGTTCTAAGCATGAAATTAACATAATATAATATTGAATGTCAACTATTATTGAAAAACTTTTTTAAAGGAAAGAAAAAAAGAGAAAAATATTTACTCACTCAACAAATATGTGTTAACCTTAGGTCGTATCCTAGAGATGGAGTTAAAAATTTATCAAAACAGGAAGAAAACACTCCCTATGTAAATGAGAGAGATATGTAAAAAAAATCATATATACATGTATAATTTTGATACATACATAAGGAGAAAAGGTAAAAAATAGATGAAGATTTTTTCAGAGGTTTTCCTCTGAGTCAAGATGCAGCATAACAATGTAATACAAGCTCCAAATTGAGCCGTATGATCATATTTATTTTTAAATTCCCAGTTATTTAAACTAATAGATTTTCTTTCATTATGTTAGATTGTACTATACTTATTTCGCTTGACATACCACAGTCCTCTTTTTATAATATTCTTAAGATTTCTTCTTTTCTCTTTCCATTTCCATTTCTATCATTTATATGCAGAGTATGTTTTGTGTATTGGTCTGGTTTTTTTATAGAGACAGAACTAATAGAATACATACAAATATAATATATATCTATTTATTATAAGGAATTGGTTTATGTGATTATGGAGTTTAAGAAATCCCATGATCACCAGTTGAAGAACAAGAAGAACAAGCTGGAAAACTAGGAGAACCAATGGTGCTGATCAGTCCAAGTCCAAATGTCCAAGAATTAGAAAAGTTGATGTTATAAATTTTAGTCCAAGTCCAAACCTAAAAGCAGGAGAAAACCAATATACTAGCTTGAAGACAGCCAAGCAGGGAAAGAGGTGGGGTGGGGGAAGAGAGAGAAAGAGAGAGGGCTCTCACTCAGCCTTTTTGTTCTATTTAGGTCTTTTGTGGATTGGATGAGGGCTACCCACACTGGAGGAAGATTAATCTTTTCTTTCTTTAGTCTATTGATTTGTATGTTAATCTCATCAAGAAACATCCTCACAGACACACCCAGAATAAAATATGACCCAATATTTGGCTACCCTATGGCCCAGTCAAGTTGATACATAAAATTAACCATCATCTTTTGTTAGCTTTTATATTGTACAATAATATTGAAGCTTGAGCATCCTGTAACAGCTGCTTTCATTAAATCAAATACACAGATTTCTTTTTCAGTCCAGAAATATTTTTTTGATATTATACATTAGAAATTTTAATTTAATTTTAATTTTTTGAGATTTCATATTTTTAGATTTTGAACTCCATATTTAATATATATTATCTTTTATTTCTTCATGTAATATCTCTTTCCTTTACTTCAATACAACACAATATATGTATGTATGTGTTTATATATATATATGTATGTGTGTTTATATATACATATATATATGTATATGTATATATATATGTGTTTATATATATATATGTATGTGTGTTTATATATACATATATATATATGTATATGTATATGTATATATATGTATATGTATATGTACATATATATATATGTGTATATATAAACACACATACACACACAAATATATATTTCATTCTTTTCCTTACTCTGGGGTAGAGAGAGGAGTGGTAAAAATAAAGATTCTTGACAGCTTTTGTTTCATAGTATTCTAAAGAATGTAAATATAGAAATTAGAAATGATTTCCTATAGCAATTGCTAGAAAATATAATTGAAGCTTATGTTTCTTATTGTGCATATGACATACTTGGGAGTGTTGGCTGGTTACTCCGAGAAAGCCAATTTTATAGTGTGGTTCTGGTGGTTTGGGGATGAAGTTAATGGAGGTGATATGCAGTATTTATAGACAAAACTTTCCCAGAGACAAAGAGTCTCAATTTGAGTTTTGTTAGAATACTTTTTTCTGAATATGGAATTAAAAGATACCCAGAGCTATTTCTTTGTTTTCACGAATGAACCATATTGGGATACTGAAATATGTTTCATACTACATTTATTGAAAACCTGAGTTTAAACTCTAGTGAAAAGGAATGACAATTTTTCTTTCTGAAAAATTTCATTAAGTGCATGAGAATGAGGTGAGAACTAGCTTCTGAGTTCACAATTGTCAATAAATGATTCTAGAAATGTGATTGATGACAATAATTTTTAGATTTATTTGAAGAGGTATTTTCCGAATTACACAGTACCAAGGCTGAGGACTTGGCCAACACCCTGTGGAGAAATGTTTGTTTAGAAAGATGCCCTGAGCAAACCAAATGTCTAAGAAAACCAGGAATTCAGCAGCTATTAAGACCGTTGTACACATATGGAAATTGCCGAAAGCAGTAGTAGCTTCTGTCAGATCTTTGTTGGTAGCCTCTGAAAATGATATAAATTGAAAGAAACAAACTCTGAGTCAGGAATCATCTCATTTGGGAGTTTCTGCTGCACTGAAGGCAAGTGTTGGGAATCGCTAACAGAAATGTCTCTGCTGGAAGCTACCAATCTGTAGCAAACAGAGTCAGTTTGAAAAAGACCTCATTGTGAGGTGTTTTCAATCTTTTTTGACATAGTTTTGTGAGTTATTCATGACTTGGAGGGAGAGGAGAGTCAGTGGGCTTTTTCATATCTCATCGAGGAGGAAGAATAACAATTTCCAGAGAACTTCAAGGTCTAGAAACTGTGTTGGCTGAGCTAGCAAAAGAAAGCTTGACTTTTAACCTCTTCTCAAATACAGGATAGGAAAATAGTGGACATAAATGTAGAATAGGCACTTAATCAGTTTTTCTCCAATGCTACAGCCCCTCTTATTTGTCTTGGGCCAGACCATCAGAGAATTTCAGAAAAGACCAGGGATAATTAGGGGCCTACCCAAGCTTTCTAGGATGTTATCCACAAGGTTTTAATCCTATTCTTTACCCTCAAGGCAGACACTTAAATTGAGATCTTTTCATCTCTAGGAATCTAAGAAAAAGTATAGCATCATTTTTGTTACCTACACCTAAAAACTCCACAACTTTCTTTGTCCTCAAATCTGCTCTTTGCTGCAGTTCTTCAAGGTGCCCATCCCTCATGTTACACTCCTATGCACCTCTCCTTAGTGCAGAAAATACATCTTCATGATTCAGATGAACCTAAAGTAAAAGAAAGAATTTTGTTTCTTCTTTTGCAATGATAAAGCAAGTCTTTGTTTTGGTAAACCCCAAAGAAGAAAAGGGCTTCTCCCTCACATAAAAAATCTCAGAAAAGAAAGCTTTGCATTACCTCCTGTGGTATTGGTTTTCCACATTGATTTCTTTATTTTTTTAATTAAATTTATTGGGGTGACATTGATTAATAGAATTATATAGGTTTCAAGTATACATTTCAATGATAGATTGTATGTATATTGCATTGTATTCACCACTCAAAGTTAAATTTCCTTCCATCACCTTTGCCCTTATCTATCACTTTTCTTTTCTTAATTTTCAACAGCCTGCAGTTTCTAATTAGCTACTAAGCAGCCTGGGAATAATTGCTGACTAATTGTAAATGCCAGTTTTTTTTCCTATTCCCTTTTTCTCCTATTGAGCCTATGAGATTTAGGATCCATGGTGTATTCTTCACCCTCTTTACTCATTGAGAGAAGAATTGGAACTGTGCCAAAAATAATGTTACTAAAATGGCTCCCTTGAGTTTTGAAAATTATAAATATAAACTAGCATGTTGGAGCCATAACTAATAAGAGACAAAAGTTCTTCAGTGATGCTTTGGGGGATATTCAGAATGCTCAGCAGAGGAAACAGGAATATACAGTTTTAGACATTGAGATATCAGTAGTAGAAAGAGAATAGGAATGATTGTAGTTATATTAATTTTAGAGTCTCATTGATTAAAAGATTGCTGGATTTCATTGTATTCTAATAGCTGTGTCTTAGAGAACATAGGACATATCCCCCTTTGGGTTATTTTATATGGGAAATTGAGTGAAGATAGTGTTTAGATGTATTAATAGAGAAGTGTCAGTCACCAATGATAATTTTTGAAATGTTCTAATTATCCTACAAGCTTTTGTCTACCTAATTAGTGGTGGTGAAGGGAGAGCATGTGAGGAGAGAAAGACACAAATATAAATGGTAGTTTGAAAAAATGGAGAATAATGTAGGGTTTAATAGGAAATAAAATAAAATGAGTATCACCAACTGAACCATAATAGGCACAGGGATGGCTTCAAGCAAGTGCCAAAAACTTTCCCTCCACCCCAATACTCATGGGAATGACTCCCTCTATAGACCATTTCTGAAAGACTAATTCCTTTAGGAAATCTTTCATGTATAATTGAGAAAGGACAGATACTTAAAACTTTTTGTCAAGAATGTGATTTGACATTTAGTTTATTCAACTTCCATTCTTGAATGTCACATTAAACTATTCTCTGGTGACAATGGTATATTTAAAAAGTCTAATAAACAATGAGGGACTAAAAAAAACTGAGTGTGTACCTGAGTTGTCTTTCTTTATACTTCACTATCCTAACATTCTGTGGACAAATTATCTACTGTATAAGCCTCAGAGATAGGAAATGAAGAGGTAAGTAAATAATATTCTGCAGGGAAGATCTTGGTGGTGTTTCTTCTGCTAGCCACCAACTGATAAGTAAAGTATTGTGAAGAGCCAGAGTAATAATAATAATAATAATAATAATAATAATAAAGCAATAGCAAGGAATTCATAACTTTCAACTCCCCTCTATCAAGTCTGTCAAATACATTGTGTAATTAGGTGAAAGGATGAGCTAAAGCCAACAATAATATTCTCACAAAAATATGCACAAATAGAAGTTTTGTCTAAATGTTGGTCCAATTATCTTGTGAAAATAATATAATAGGGTTTTAAAATAAAATAAAAAAAACCTGAGACAGAGATATGCTTAAAATACATTTCCTGAAAATTAATATATGTAGCAAAAGTTGACTTTTATTAAAAGCTTATAATGTATAATGCTCTGTTAAATGCTTTAATTTTCATAAGAAACTTGGGAGATGAAAAAAACTGAGGCATAGAGGATTAAACAGATAATAGGTGACAGAGCTAGGGTTACACAGAAAGTTTTCAGATATATTCATCCTTTAATTGCTATTCAAAGAAGTCAGTGTGAAAAAAATTATCTAGATTTATACCTCTTAATCCCCTCCCCACTTTATCATTCCCTCCAGCTTCCAGTCTGACAACCATCAAAATGTTTTCTGGATTTGTGAGCTTATTTCTGCTCTTTGTTTATCTTGTTCTCTAGATTCCATATAGGGCATTTATATTTCTCTGTTTTACTCCACTCAGCACAATACTCCCCAAGTCCATCCAATAGTCATGGGGATATAGAGTATAGCATAAAGAATAGAATCAGCAGTATTGTAATAATTATGTGTAGTGTCAGATGGGTAGTGGATTTATCAGGGTCATCACTTCACAAGTTTTATAAATGTTTAATCACTGTGTTGTGCACCTGATATTAATATAATGTTATATGCGAACTATAATTTAAAAAAATAAAAATATAGAAAAATTTAAAACTGCAAAAAAATTACCTGAACTTAAAAACTATAAGAGATACAAAAAGTCACTGAAAACAGATATAATCAAAGTTTTTGAAACAATTCCATAAATTGATATGATAGATAGAGCATTTCCTACTGGTATTAGTTTTTCCCCCTTCTCCTATTTATTGTTCTTCAATCCATAGTGGGACTAACTATGCATCCTTTAGAGTAAACAATCTTATTTCTTCATTCCTATTTTCTGTAGGTAAATCTCAGGGATCTAGTCAACCAAGCTAATTTTTCTTTGACAGAGTTCCTGCTGCTAAGATTCTCCAAGTTTGGAGCAATCCAGACCATTTTATTTGCTATTTTTTCTCTGTTTATATCTGATTATCCTGAGTGGGAACATCACTATTGTCACTGTCATCTACCTAAATAGTAGCTTCCAATACCTACTTCTTCCTAGGGATACTGTCCACCTCTGAGACATGCTACACTTTCATCATCCTGTCCAAGATGCTCATCAATCTGTTGTCTCTGCTTAGAATGATCTTATGCATTAACTGTGCCATTCAGATGTTATTCTTCCTTGGTTTTACTGTCACTAATTGCATGCTACTGGGGTCATGGGTTATGACCACTATGCTGCCATTTGTCATCTACTTCAGTATCCTATCTTTATGAGCTGGGAGGTATGTGGTCAACTGGCAGCCACTTGTGCTGTAGTTGATTTTATTTTCTCATTAATGGGCTCCCTCTTAGTCTTTGAACTCCCTTTCTATGGCCCCAAGAAGATCAACCACTATTTCTGTGACATCTCACTAGTTATCCAGCTTGCCTATACTGATACCTACATCAGTGAACTGGCCATCTTCATTGGTAGAGTTCTAGTACTCATAGTTCCTCTGATTTTCATTTGCATCTTTGAAACCTTTATTGTTCATCTATCCTGAGGGTTTCATCAGCTGAAAGCAAGTGAAAAGCCTTCTCCTCTTGTGCCTTCTATCTAACTGTAGTCACTGTCCGTAATGGCTGTGCCTCCTTTTTGCCTCCTGTGACCATCAGGCAAATAAAGCCATCTATCAAGGATAGGCGTGTGACAGTGACTTACAGTTGTGATTCCATTGTTAAATCCCATGGTATATAGCCTCAGAAACAAAGATGTTCAGATGGCCATCAGGAAAGTAATTGGCAGGGGAGGATTTTATTCTAAGGCTCTATAATGAGGATAATTCACATCAATGAAAATGCCTTTTCTGAGGACGTAGAAAAAATATAATGTTGATGATACTGTTGTCTTTTATTTATATATCACTTTATAACTAATAGTGCAAGCTCCTCCATGGTGTTATTTTGATGGGCTTTGTTGGAGTGAAGCTTTAAACTTGGGTTAATTGTTAATCAGGTCCAAGTCTCAAATACTCTTAAACTTATACAAATAGGTATTTTGATTTTCTTGAATGCTTAATTAAGAATGATTTCAATCTTTTCCATGAAGGATGAGCAACCTATTGTGAATGGTAATTCAGTATAAAAGGTTCAGCTATCAAAAATCCTTGTTGATTTAGAAATATCTTAGCAGGGCTCGTTTAAAAAATGGGGAAATTAAATAAATCTAATTAATAATTATTAATACAACCTTGAGCTACCAGTGTTGGAAAAGACCTTGGCTATCACTGACAATTGTGTCATTGTAAGAGATTCACCTGCAATATTACAGCCTCTAACTGACTGCTAAATAATTAGACATATGACTGTTAAACATCTCTAAGTGTTATAAAGTTTTACCTTTAGATATTTTTCTCCTTTTGGTTTTATTTATTGTCTCTGGAGATGCATAGCTTATATCTAATATTTCACTTATAGCAACAATTCAAATATTTGAAGATGGATAATGTATGTTTTTCTTAAAACATTTTAAAATACTTGGTTACTCCTTTGATCTTTATGATATATCAGAGTTCACAGATCCCTCAAAATCTTAACAATCTTTGATATAGTTCCATTCATCTATTTTTGCTTTTACTTCCCTTGACCTTGAGGACAAATTCATCAAGTCCTCTCTAAAACCAAGGTTCATGAGTTTAGTATCTATGTTTTCTTCTATGCAATTTATTGTTCAAGTCTTATATTTAGTTTTCTTTTTTTATCATTTTGGTTTATGGTGACAGATGGAAGTCTAGTTTCGTTCTTTTGCATGTGGTTTTCCAATTTTTCCAGCACTATTTGTTGAACAGGTTTTTTTTTTTTTTTTCTCCAATATATGTTTTTGGCTCCTTTGTTGAAAATTATTTGCCATATATATGGGTTTATTTCTGGGCTCTCAGTCCTGTCTCATTTGGTCTGTGTGTCTGTTTTTCTGCCAATATCATGCTGTTTTGATTTATTGTCACTTTGTGATATAATTTGAAGTCAGACAGTGTGATACTTTTGGCTATGCTCTTTTTTCTCAGAATTGCTTTGGCTATCAGGGCTTTCATGATTCCATATAAATCTGATGATTTTTTTTGTTCTATTTCTTTAAAAAATGCCATTGGAATTTTGATGGGAATTGCATTAAATCTGGATGTTGCTTTGAATAATATGGACATTTTAGCTATGGTCAAATCCATCAACAGAATATCTTTTCATTTCTTTATGTCTTCAATTTCTTTTAATAACGGCTTATAGTTTTTAGTGAGCAAGTTCTTCACATTATTTGTTAAGTTTATTTTTAGGTATTTTGTATCAATATAAAAAGCTTCTGCATAGGACAGAAACTATCAACAAAACAAAGAGGCAATCAAGTAAACAAGAGGAGATATTTGCAAACAGTGTCTTCAATAAGGGGCTAATATCCAAAATAAGTAAAGAACTCATACAACTCAATGATAAATAAAACAAACAATCTAATTTAAAATGGACAGAAGACCTGAATAGACACTTCTCCCAAGAAGACATACAAATGGCCAAGAGACATGTGAAAAGATGCTCAACTTTACTAGCAATTAGGGAAATGCAATTCAAAACCACAATGAAATACCACCTCATACCTGTTAGAATGACTAACATCAAAAGGACAAGTAAAAACAAGTGTTGGACAGGCTGTTGGAAGAAAGAAATCCTCATACACACGAAACCCTCATTTACATGAATGTAAATCAGTGCAGCCACTATAGAAAACAGTATGGAGGTTCTTAACAAATTAAAACTAAAATTACCATATGACTTAGCAAACCCTTTTCTGGGTATCTAGCCCCCAAATTTGAAAAAAAAACTTTTAAAAATATATGCACCCCGCTGTTTATTGCAGCATTTTTCATGGTGACCAAGAAATGGAAACAACTGAAGTGCCTTTTAATAGATTATTAAATAAAGAAGATGTGGTACACATATACAATGGACTTAAGAAAAGATGGAATACTGCCATTTGTGAAAATAGAGATGGATCTTGAGAATATGCTAAACAAAATAAGTCAGACAGAAAAAAAATTGAGAACCATATGATTTTAATTACATGTGGAGGTGTAAAACTGAAAACAAATTAACAAGCATAACAAACAAAAACTCATAGACATAAATAACAGTTTAGTGGTTACCAGGGGAAAAGGAGGTGGGGCAGTAGGTATGGGTAAAAGGGGTCAAATCCATTGCAATAGAAGATTTGACTTTAGGTGGTGAACCCAAATGCAATATATATATGATGCAATATATATGAAGTATTTTTGAGTTGTACGCTTGAAACTTATTTAATTTTATTAATCAATATCATCCAGATAAATTTAATAATAATAAAAAATTCTAGCTAATTTTCTGAATTATTTTTAAGATATTTTTCATCTTGTGAAGAGCATTCTTCAAATGAGTTACCAAGAAGTGATGCAACATTTCAGGTGATTTAGGATAATTATCTTCTTTGTTTTCGAAGTCAATTTTATATTAATATAGTTTATTACTAGTTTCTTTACTATCACTTCCTTATGAGTTCTATTACTTGTGTGCTCTTCTCTGACTCCTATGCCTTTTAGATTAAAGGATTCTGTGTTATATAAGCCTATTTTGATTGGTTTAGTTTAGTTCTATTATTCTTTAAGGCAATCTCCTATTTAGTATTTGTTCCCTTAAATCTTTACCTTTGACATGAGACCAGTACCTCAGCTCTTTTTGTATCTATTTGTAATATCCAACTTATTGATTGTCTTTCTTATAACACCATTCTGTCACTTCTTTACTTCTTCTAGGCTTGAATGATAAACGCTATATATATTATGTAAAGACACAATTCATAGTGGCTACATGAATCTTAACATTTATACCTAGTAGAAAAACCACTATACTTAAATATTAATTCCTACTAAGGCATTGTTGTGGGAGTGATGGTAATATATTCAAACATTTTCTATTTTTGTTTTAAATGCTTCACAAAATAATTTTTTAAAATTTTCACACTTGACTTCTGCTCCATTGCATCATGAAAATTATAGAATACATGCTCTTCACCAACATCTGTGAGTCCTAAAAATTAATAAACCACTCATTTTACAAAGTACACTCTTGAAAAGAATGTAAGCATGATGAGTAAAGAGGAACAGATTAATTCATGATGCCATACACATGCCCTGTATTGCAGCAGGATCTAGGCAATTTTACAGCAATTAGAATGACTAAAGCAGGAGCTTATGGGAGGATTGAACATTACTTTATAACATGGACTTAGACAATCTTTTGAGGTGTTTAAAAGGTCTCCTTTATTGTATGTACCACTTAGATATTCAGAGATACATGCCATAGTTTTGTTCTCTGTCCAGTCTCTCATAGCCCCTAACATACTTCTTATGAGTCACTTTTGTGACAATGATACACCTATAACAGTTATGCTATTTATAGCTATTCTTAGAGCTTGTGTTCTATTTATCAATACTTCCTTTTCCTTCCTTTTAACATTAACCCACTATGATGAAATCAAGCAGAAAAAAGTACATAGGGTGATGTTATCCAGATCCAAAGATCATCCTGAAGATGGTCTCTTCCCTAAAACACTCTTCTCATCTATCCCTCATCAGAGAAAATATTTATTTTTATTTTAGTCAGAAAGTCAAGCCATCTCTCTTGATTATTACTATCCCCAGAATTTAATTTTAAATATTTATCTTTTAAAATGATAATTAATGTAATATAAGAAGAGATAAGTGATTAATGGAAAGACCTTCACTGTTACAAACTAGTGATTATTATTTCTCTTTAGCAGTTGAATGCTACTAGAGAAACTATATAATAAATTAGATTATTCCAAAAAATTAATAATTAACAACCTCTATGGATATTCAAACTATCTAGTATATATTTTCTACAAATTTTAATACAAATTAAACCTATTTTATGCAGAAGCTATTGCACATATGGTCACTTCTACTTAAAACAAGTAGCTACTTTCCCCTTCATAACCTTCTTTTACTTTTCAAGCACAATGCTTATCTGATGATATGGTATCATGTTTTAGAGAAAAACATAAGATATCAAACTGAAACTCCCTCTTTTCCTTCTCACTGCATTTACAAATGTACTTGCACCACAATTATTCTGTTTTTCTCCTGTTATAGCAGAAGTAGTCCTTATTTATTTATTTATTTATTTACTTATTTATTTATTTTTAGGTGAGGCAAACCTTCGGTTGACCTCACAGATTGCCAAAACCTTGTTAGCTTACAATCCCTTATTTTTTATTTTTTATACCTACAATACCTGCTTTTCCTAGGTGGTCTCCCATTAAGCAATAACCAGGCTTGACCCTGCTTAGCTTTTGAGATCAGACAGGATTGGGCTTGTTCAGGGTGGCATGGCAGTAGACCTCTTTAGCTTTTTAAAATATCATTTTCTTTTCATAGTCTCTGCATTTTGTCTTTTTGTAATTTATTAGTGCTTTCTTGTCCCTCTCCATGTAATCAGGTGTGTGTCTATGTGTGTATGTGTGCTATCTTTGACAACATGTATCAAGGATTGGACATTCTGTGAACATACAAAAAGAATGACTATTTCTCCATATTGTATCAGATTGGACACTTTTAAGCTGGTTGTACCAAACCACACATACCCTCCAACACGTAGATCTGAAAATATTTGGAGCAGCATCAAAAGAACTCAGGTAATTGATCCTTTTGATTTGTGAGGACATTGTTTTAGGTGGGAATAAACAGCCTTAGCATAGATATTAGAAAATTGAGGTGTGAAAAAATCAACTAATATCAATTTAATAAATTAAAGCCATCTGTCAGAGTCTATCACTTATTTACTCTTTCTTCAACTGTTTACTGAGAACCTGTTGCAACAGATGATACAAGGTGAAATAAATGTTTCTGCTTTCAAAGTATTGAATTTAATACTTACTTCCCCAAACTTTTCACATAGGTAAGAGGAGTGGTTCTCTTTTATTAAATAAAAGGTGCTGAAAGTTATATTCATATACATTGTAAATAATGTTCCTTTCTTTTTATTTGGCTCACTTTTCTACACTTTTAAAAATTAAAATATTATATATTTAAGTTAATGGATATTAATAAGGTAAGTAACTTCTGCTCCTATTAAAGATGGATTAATAGAAATTGGACTTGGACTTGAACCCTTACTTTAAAAAAGTAAACATTGGGAAAACTATGCAAAACAAGAGTTTTCAGACCTAGGACAACAAACAGTACAAGAAGTGGTTCCTGAAAGGAGACACAATTTCTCCACCTATGACCTGGAAACAGTGTCCAGAGTGCAAAACAGAAAATATGACCGCAAAAACAAATATCAAGGGGACCCTAACTTTTAGTTTTAAAAAGTACTTATGATGAGAATGGGGGTTGAGAGACTCCCCTCTTCTAAAAAAAAGCTTTCTCTGACTGACTTCAGCTGGAAACATGTTATTCAAACACCTGTGTCTTGGTATTATCCCATTGGAAAAAAAAAAGTTTGCAAAGCACAAATACGAGACATAACCCTATAACCATGATGATGTGAGACATTTGAGTTTTAAAATTTAAAGTACTAAATGTTAGAAGTTCAATTATTAAAATTTTTGGCAGAAAGAGAATCCAGATATTGGAGTTCAGGGATGACAAAGGGAAATTAGCAAATAGAGAGAGCTCTAAATATTAGCAAAGAGATCCCATCAAGTCATTGGCAGATTACTGATCTGCATACCTCTGAGAAGAAATTACTTGTTATAGAGGGTGTGGAAATAACTATTATAAGCAATAAACCCAACAATTCTTAGAGCTCACACAGGGAGAGTTTTCATTCCCAGTAGCATTAGAGAAAAGACAGTGGTGGGAATAAATCAACACTATCTTAAAGGCTGCTCTTTAAAAACTTAAAAGAAGGTTTGAAAGAACTCAACTGATTTTACGTGAAACAACATCACACCAGAACAAAATACAGGCAGTCAATGAATATAACAAGATCCAGCAAAAATCTTAAAATCTACATTTTTGACATCTAATTAGAAGATACTAAATATGTAAAGATGCAGGAGCAATATGTTCCATGAGCAAGAGAAAAACCCATCAATAGAAACAGATTCAAAACCAAGAGAGATGAGAAAATTAGTGGTAAATAACATTAAAATGATCATTATAAATATATTTCATGTGATCAATAAGATAGAGAAAAACGTGAGCATGATCATATAAATGAACAACGCAAAAAGACCCAACTATACATATATACCATCTGATGAAAATATATCCCATTTGAGGTGAAAAAGTACAAGTTAGTTTCATTGTAAAGTAGACAGCAAAGAATGCTTGAGAAGTTACATGTCCTATGTGGTAGTATTGTCAGAGGAACAGAAGTGGGGTATATAATTCAAATTTATAGTGAGAGTAGGAAGTTACTGTATTTGGGTCTAGAAATGTTTGAACTACCTAAAAGCAATAAACACCCATTACATTTTTTCTGCATCTACTGAGATTATTATATGGTTTTGTCTTTTATTCTATTAACACAGTGTTTTACATTGATCGAATTTCATATGTTGAAGCAATTTTGCATTCATGTGTTTAATTGCACGTGGTCAAGGTATACAATCTTTTTTACATGTTGCTAATTTTGAGGGGATTTGTGTCTGTATGCACAAAAATTACTTTATAGTTTCCTTTTCTTTTCATGTCTTTTTACTGGTTTTGGTATCAGGATAATACTGGCCTCATAAAATGTGTTAAAAAGTATTTCCACTGTGTTTGTCCTCAGGTGGGCTATGGGTGTCTTTCAAAAATGGTTATTTTATATGATTTGTCATGGACTTTGTTCTAATAATTCATTCTATCACGTGAAAAAATAATTACCAAAAAAGGAAATGAAAGTTAACTGAAGAATAAACCAGACAATTTTTGGTTAACAATCTTTCCTTTTCAAAGCTTAAACATTTCCTTTATTTCCTTTTTTGGAAAATTTGTGAAGGTTTGATACAAATTCTCTGAACATTTGGTAAAATTCACAGGGAAGAATTATCGGTCTGGTCTTCTTTGTGGGTATTTTTTAAATTATTAATTCAATCTTTTTTTTGGTTATATGTCTGTTTATATTTTCTATTTCTTCTGAGTTGATTTCAGTAGTTTATATTTTTCTAGGAATCAGTTTAATTTACAGTAGGTTATCTAATTGCTGAGATAAAAATGTCCATAATATTATTTTTTCCCAACTATATAGAAATATAATAGACAATTAGTTGCTCACATTTACATTGTACAATTCAATGAATTTTTTCGGTTATACTTGGCATGCAATTTTAGTTTCAGTTGTACAGCATAGCAATTATATATATATATAATTTTATATATATATATATATATATATATATATATATATATATATATATATATAATAAAGAGATCACTCCACTAAATCTAGTACCCCTCTTCCCCTTACATATTTATTACAACATTGTTAACTATTTTTCTTATGCTACAATTTATATCTTCATGTCTATTTTGTAACTATCCATTTGTACTTATTAATCTCTTTGCCCATTTTCATCATTCCTCCAAATCCCTTCCCATCTAGTAGCCCTCAAAATATTCTCTGCACTTATGAATTTGTTTACATTTTTATTGTTGTTTCTTATTTTATTGTAGATTCTACATGTATGGGAAATCATGTGGCATTTTTCTTTATCTGACTTACTTCATTCAGTGCAATACCCTCTAGGTTCATCAAGGCAATATCTTTTTCCATCTCCTTCCTTTTAGTCTGTGTGTATCTTTTAAACTGAAGTGAGTCTCTGGTAGGCAGCATATGTAGGGTGCTTGTTTTTTTATACATTCAATTCTCCTATCTTTTGGTTGGAGCACTTCATTCTTTTCCATTTGAGGTACTTGATAAATATGTAGTTATAACCATTCTTTATGTTTTTGATACTTGTTTTTTCTTCTTAAAAAAGCCCCTCTAATAATTCTCATAATACTGGCTTGATATTGATGAATTTCTTTAGCTTATTTTTGTCTGGAAAGATCTTTATCTGCCCTTCGACTCCAAATGATAGCTTTTCAGGATAAATTATTCTTGCTTGTATATCCTGGATTATCAACACTTTGAGTATTTTGTGCTAAGTCCTTTTGTCCTGCAAAGTTTCTTATGAAAAATTGGCTGCCAGTCTTATGGAAGCTCTCTTGTAGGTAACTAGTTGCTTTTCTCTTGCTGCTTTTAAGATTCTCTCTTTTTTATTTAAGCTTTGGCATTTTACTTATGATGTGTCTTGGTGTGAGCCTCTTTGAGTTTATTTTTTGGGATCTCTCTGAGCTTTCTGTTGTTATATGTCTATTTCTTTCACTAGATTAGGGGAAGTTTTGCATCATTATTTCTTCAAATAGCTTTTGCTTCTTCTCTCTCTTCTCCTTCAGGTACACCTATGACATGAATGTTTTTACATTTAATTTTGTCCCATAGGCTTCTTAAATTATTATTATAGTTTTGGCTTCTTTATTCTTTCCATTCTGATTAGATGTCCTTTATGTCCCCATCCTCTGTATCAGTGGTTCAATCCTCTTCTTCATCCACTCTGTTGATTTCTCTAATATACTCTTCTTCTCAGATAATGTATTCTTCATCTCTGACTAGTTCCCTTTTATAATCTCCACTTCCATTTTTATGTCTTTTATCTCCTTGTTAAAGTTCTTACTGAGTTCATCTACATTCCCCTATGATTATTGAGTATCTTTATAACCAGTGTTCCAAACTCTGCATCTGTTAGATTGCTTAACTCCTTTATTTCTGAATCTGTGTTCTCTCATATGGTTTCTGCTTCTTTATCTTCCCATTTTGGCTTCCTTCCTGTGTCTATCTCTATGTACTATGCAAAGTTCTTATGTCTCCCAGTCTTATTAGCATGGCTTTGTGTAGTAGGTGTCCAGTGGCACAGTCCTGAGAGAGGTCCAGCTACAGGCCAAGTTTAGCCTCAGCCTGTGCCTCTCTGGGGCCACCTGCTGAGAATTAGCAAACAATTCACAGATGCTGTGTTTACTGTTGCCTCAAGGGGCCATGCCAGAAACAGAGGCCAGCTGCCATCAGTGTGAGTCTTGGAGCTGCTCAGCAAAGAGCACTGGACTCACCAAGGATACACTGGATGTGGCTTTGGTAGGGCTGTGAGTTGGGGGAGACAGAGTTTCAAGGAGTCCTCTGGGCAGAGCAACCTCTGTTATCCAGTTTGGTGACATCTCAGCTATGATGGTGTTGCATCCACACACTAGGATGGGGGAGGTCTCAATAGAGAAACAACGGATACTGCCAGCACTTCTGCCTAGAAGAAAGCCCCACCTCTGGCTCTCATTCCATCAACTCGGTGTCCCCCTCTAAGTCCCTGATGTACCTGGATCAGTCAACCTGGTGCTAGTGCTCAGAGCAAGTGAGTTCATCACAGCAAAAGTCCGCTCGCAGACACAGCCCCTTTATGAGGCATCTGTAGCAGTAGCTGCAGCTGCCCATAGTCTCTGACTTACTCAGCTCTTCGGGACCAGCAGCCTTGCGCCTTAAGCCCCTCCTAACTCTTAACATTGAAGGGTGATTTCTTATTTCTCTCCCCAGTTGTAAAGTTTCTGTTCATCTGGACCCCAGGCACCCTGTTTGCTGTTTGCTCTGTGTTTTCGTCACAATTTTGATTTGGTTGCAAGAGGGATAAACAAAGCCTTTATCATTTATGCAATTTTGCCTGAGCTTTTTCATAATTCTACCTTTTAATCTTTTTTATATTTCTGTAGACCAATAGTAATTTTCACTGTTTTCTTGTTAATGAAAACTGCTCTAAGCAGTTTGATTATTATGTGTCTATATATGGACCTTTTGAGTTTATTTTACTTGGCGTCTGCTTAGCTTCTTGAATATATAGATTTTTATCTTTCATCAGATTTGGAAATCTTTTGGCTATATTTCTTCAAATATTCTTTCTTCTCTTTCTCTCTCTCTTCTCCTTCTAACACTCCCATTATGTACATATTAGTATTTTTGACCCATGGGTCTCTAGAGCAATGTTCATTATTTATTTTTCCTCTCTGTTCCTCAAAATGGACAATCTCAACTGGTCTATCTTTAAATTTATTGATTCTTTTTTCTGCCACCTCAAATATTTGAGTCTCTAGTAAATTTTGTATTTCAGTTATTAATTAGACTTTACCCACAGAATTTCTATTTGGTTCTTTTAAAAAATAATTTCTATGTCATTATGGATATTCTATAAAAGGTGAGCCATATTCTTATGTAGGCCATACTTTCCTGTTTCTTATATTCACATTTCTCATACTTGTTGTTGTTGAAAAATGGACATTTTAAATGTGGCAAGTAGACATTTCATCCTTCCCTCCAGAGTTTGTTGTTGTTATTTCTCTTGTTTATTTATTTAGTGGCTTTCTGGACTAATTCTGAAAAGTCTGTATTTTTTTGTGTGGCCACTGAAGTCTTTGCTCTATTAGCTAAGTGTTTAGTTAATGACTGAATAGATATTTTCTTAACTGTCTTCGACCAATAAGTCTCCCAGCCTCTGCCAAGGAGTTGTATGAAAGTGCTGTGGTACTCTTTTCATACTCAGGGAAGCTTTTTACAACTCTACTTTAGCTTTTATTCCCTGCTTGTGCAGATTATTAAAGTATGTTAAATGCAAAAGATTAGGGCCTTCTTAGGTCTTTCTTGAGCTTACCCATAGCCCTGTATATTCTGTATATATTTTTACATTCCTAGGGACTATGCTCTCTATGGATATCCAAGCTTGAAAATTTTCCTTTAAAATTTTTTAGTCAGCTTTTTATTTGCCCCACCCACTATTGTTGTCTTAGGTATCTATATGTTAAACAGTGGTTATTGGTTGTTTTGTTTTCAACTATTGCTCCAGGAAAAATGACTGTTCGTTATGAGCAAGCTCTGAGTCAGATTAAATACAAAGATGCCAAGAGAGCAGAGTTTTCCAGGGACAGGTTAAATATGACACATTTCTGGGGACAGGGATTTGGTAGAGCTCTAAATTATTCTACCATCTTTAGTGGCTAATTAGATGCTGGTACTCACAGCTATATTTATTGTTAGGTGTTTGGTGTTTAAAACTGTTGTAGAACTTGAGAGAGAGTTGAGAACATGGCAAATTAAAATGCCTCAGAGCCCACTGTTCTTAGAAAGATTCAGTTATTTTTCTTGGATAAATGCTCTTTTTATCTTTGACACTCTTTGGTTACCTTATATAGTTCTGAAAAAGTAGATTTTGAAAAATTTTGCAAGTGTTCACATTGATTTTATGGAGGAATTGAATTTGGGAGAGTCTTAATCATTATTCAAGTAGTAAATTGGTCTACCAGCTATCTTTAAATAGACAATGACTATTATTTCTTTGATTCAATTCAGAAAGGTGAATGGGAGAATCTAGAAGATAATTGGAAATCCCTGTCTGAACATCTGTTCCCATAACTGTCTTCAGGGATTCTACCATTGAGCCTAATGCTTCTGGAACAAACCCCTAGAAAGCTAGAAAAGGCTGATTGAACGTGCAATGGCTCTAGCTAAGCATGCTTTTACTGTAAAATATCTAAAGAAGCACAAGTTACCACCTCTATTATTTGGTCTTCTGGTATCTATTTTCCTCTTAGAAATTTGACTGTGCTGTATATCAGCATGTATCATTAGCTATGTGGATGATGCATGGACCCCTTGAAGTCTCTGACAAGTTTGATAGATTGTGATTTCCTAATTGTAACCCTTATAAAGAGATGGTTGGAATGTGAAATAGTGCAGTTGCAGTGGAAAAGCGTTTCATTGTTCCTCAAAGAGTTAAACATAGAAATGCTTTATGATACAGCAACTTCACTCCTAGGTATATACTCAATAAAATTAAAACAAACATTTAAGCAAAAACCTGTATACAAATGTTTATAGCAGCACTATTTACAATAACCAAAAAGGTGAAAATAATCCAAATGTCTATCAACTGATGAATGGATAAAGCAAATCTGGTATATCTCTAAAACAGAGTATTATACAGCCATTTAAAGGAATAAATACTGATACATGTTACTACATGGGTGAATCTTGAAGATATTAGGTTAAGTGAAGAAAGTCAGACACAAAAGACCACTTAGTGTATGATTCTTTATATATGAAATATCCAGAACAGGCAAATCCAATAGAGACAGAAAACAAATTAGTGGTAGCCAGGGGTTGAGTGGAGACAGGTAATGGGAAATGACTGATTAATGGGTTTCCTTTTGGGGTGATAAAGATTGCCTAAAACTAGATAGTGATAATGGTCGCATGGCATTGTGAATGCGCTAAATGACACTGCACTAACTTATACACTTTAAAATGGTTAAAACAATAAATTTTCACATTATGTGTATTTAACCACAATAAAAAAAAAAATGGATCGTGATCTCTTGGGGATCAGGACTATTTATATATATATATATATATATATATATATATATATATATATATATATATATGTTTATCATAATTCCTAGTAGAGTGTCTGACCTACTAGAGATACTCAATAAATTTATTTAATGAGTGAATTACAGTATACTAGTTTCTTAATGTCTTCAGTCAGAAGGATATACTGCAGATCTGGCCATCTATAATTGAGTTCTGGTTCTTTCACTTAACTTAATTATTATTATTGTTATTAATTCATATCTGAGCATTATTATCAACTTTCAAATGCATGTGCTGAAAAATCTTTACAAGTGGTTGGGAAAAAATATGTGTATAAAAGCAAGGTCAAATTATTGTGGAACATGAAAAGGAGAGTATTTTATTCCAAATTCTCTTTTGAAACTGACAAGTGACAGGAAACCAAAAGACCAGTGGGGACACCTGAAAGTGTACAATAATGCTGGTTCATTGGGTGTAGAAGTCTAATTTGGAGGTTTGGTAATAAAAAGCCCATTGTTACACACTTCTAAACCACTTCCTCCAACTTAATCATAGATAATATAGATTATATTTCTATCTCTATTTGCTATTTGTTTTATTTCTCAACTTGTTTAAGAATTTAATCAGAGATTAGAGTGGTGATATTTACTTCCAAGAAACCTCCTAAACAATATGTTATAATCTGGTATTGCAATCTACTAAATATTTATTACTAATGCTGTTTAAGTGATAGGAGGATATTTAAGAAAAACAATACCAGGAATTTGTTTTTGATGTAGGTAATATTTTATGTGTAAAATAATTATAAAACTAATACATGTTATAGAACTTTTAGAAATTACAGAAAAATATAAAATAAATCATAACCTTGGAGAAAATAATTTTAAAGCATTACTTAAGATTTCCTTAGAAATTTGTTTTTATATATATACATACATATATATTTACCTATTAATAGCTACATTTTTGTAAATAATATTTAAAAATTAAAATTATGCCATATAAGTTTACATTCTACTTTTTCATTGATGTTATAATTATTGAATATCATCCTTACTTTTTTGTAAACATGATTTTACTACATGTATAATATTTTACCTCATAGCAGAACCATATTTTACTTACATCTTCCTCTGGTTTGGGCTATTTACATTGTTTTTAATATTTTATTAAAAATGATGAATTGGATATTTGTGTTTGTTACATCTTCATGAATTACCTTCTTAATACAGATTCCTAATTTTGAAATTATAGAGCCAAAGGGACTTAATATTTGCATATTGAATTTCAGAGTTTGAAATAATTTATACAATCACAGGCAGTATGATAAGAATTCTTATTTCTTTACTCTTTTATCCACAATGCGTAATATTTTTTTTTGTAGAAATAACCAATTTAAAAAGTTGGGATATATTAATGGTATTCAATTTTTTTAAATATTTATTTTAAATATGTCTGAGGCTTTTTGGCTAATATATTAGATTCCTAGGGCTACACAAAGTACCCAAACATGAATGACTTAAAACAATAGAAATATATTGACTAAGAGTTCTGGAGCCTAGAAGTCTGAAATCAAGGTTTTGTCAAGACCATGTTCTCTCTGATAGCTTTAAAGGAGAATGCTTCTTTACCTCTTCTAGCATCTGATGTTTCCCAACAATCCTTGAGCTTTATTCCAATGTAGATGCATTATTCCAGTAACATGGCCATCTTCTTTCCTGTATGTCTTCATATTGTCTTACTTCTATGCATATCTGTGTCCAAATTTCCCCCTTTTACAAGGACATCAGTCATATTGAATTTGAGCCTACCCTAATGTCCTCCATTTTACTTTGATTACCTCTTAAAGACTCTATTTCCAAATAAAATTACATTCTGAGATATTGGATGTTAGAACTTCAACATAACTTTTTCTTTGGGAAGGGCAGGCACAATGCAAACCATAACAACTACTTAAATCTTTTTGTTCTTTATATTCTTAATTAGGGATCCCAAACCCCCCAGACTGCATACCAGTACTAGTCTGTAGCCTGTTAGCAATTGGGCCACACAGAAGGAGGTGGGCAAGTAAACAAAGCTTAATCTGTATTTGCAGCCATTCTCCAGCACTAACATCATTGCCTCAGCTCTACTTCAGGTCATCAGGCATTAGATTGTCATATGAGCACTGACTAGTCCCTGGTGACAAAAAGGTTGGGGACCACTGGTCTTGATCATTTTTCCATTAAGAGAGTTTTATAAATTTATTTAATTAAAAATTTTGTTTCTATTTAAGGATATCATATATTATTATATACATAGTAAATATTTTTGTTTGTTATTTGTTATAAATTTTATCTGCTGTTTTTAAAAGCTTTTATACATTATTCACTACATTATTTTCATCTTTTTATTTTACTCTTCCAGGCTAAATAGTTTGTTAAGAAGTCTTTCCCTAATTTGAGAGTAGAAATATTGTTTTATGTTAAACTCTTATCCTTTTTGAAATTTATTTTGGTAAGTTGTATGAAGAAAGCATCTATCTTCCTCTTTTCTTTCCTTCCTCCCTCCTTTTCTCCCTTTCTTCTTCATAACAAATAATTTTTGTAAAATGTTTTAAACTTTTCTGCTGACCTAGAAGTAGAGGCTACTTCTTGGAAATATAATTCTCTAGCCATGTTTGTGCATACACACACAGTTGGTGCACACACAGACAACACGTGGAAGAGCAGTGTTAAGGTACTGAGGGTTGATAGATACCCCAAGGCAAGAGTGTTGGAGAAAATATGTAGTAATCATCTCCTGATTCAGGCCTGAAGAGATACTAGAATTTTTTTAAATTATTCAAAGCCCCATTTTCCCTGGGTCCAATTTATTTACAAAGTATGGTCTTCTTGAGGACTGACTTTACTTC